>OX457085.1:24000791-24476825 GCA_949752835.1 Empis stercorea
CAGATTCCTGATGAATCTGTGGAACAATTTGGAGATCGTGTAGAACGGAAATTAGGATGCTTCAAAATGGCTGCCCGGCACAAATTTCCTAATGGGTTTCAAGGAATAGTACAGGATGCCGAAGAAACTGCACGGAAAACATTTATTAGAGGTTTGCGATCGGAGTCCATCAAACATTACATAATTTCCCAAAATTGTGCTAATGTTGAAGAAACCCTTACAAAAGCAATACGATTTGCTAGGGAATCCTTGGAATTGTTGGGACCACAACAAGCGGAAAAATCAACGGAAAAGGCAATGAATGATACCACAAAACAACTTATGGAAATGATAAAAGAACTGAAACTCGGTTCCAATAATAGAGATAATAGAGACAATAATAGATTATTTAGGCAACAAAATATGCAGCAAGCACCGCAAGGAATGAGAGTACCGGTAACAGCAGCTAGGCCAGTAAATAACTCTTACGTGCCAAACAATAACAATGGACAAAGAGTAACTTGTTTCAATTGTGGTAGGATGGGCCATTACAGCAAGGATTGTAGGGCACCTCGCAAAACAGGCGCGCCACCAACTAATAATGTACATGGAGAAAATAATTGGGCTCGTATGGAGTGCTATTTATGTAGAAATACGGGACACATTGCAACTAACTGTCCATTTAATAAGGAAACAGCCTGGGAAGAGGTAACAACACACAGAATCGGCTCATTTAGATTAGGAAACTGCAACTGGTGTCAAAGAGAACGACATACAGAATTAACATGTCCAGCACGTCAAAATTATCAAGCTAATCAGGGAAACGAAAGCGGGATGGATTAAAAACCCAATTTTCATCCCGTAGTTTTAAGAAGGAGGGTGTATCAATGAGAAATCGTTGGTACGAGCCCCTAGTAGCTATGCCGTTGGACATCACCAACGATGAACAAGTCACATTTTTAGTAGATACTGGAGCTCAAATAAATTTATTGAAGGAAGATAAAATTAATGAAGATTTAAATGAAAATGCGTTACTACATGATACAAGCTTGAGAAATTATAGGGCTTTGGATTTTTCCATAATGAAAAATAATAAAAATGAAGTTTCAATTCCCTTCTATAATCAGAGTAATACGAGTTTTAGAAATAGTGCAGAATTAAATAGGGAATTCAAAGAAATTAATTTACGAAAAATGGAGATAAAGAATGTGTGTAGTAAAGCAATTTTTTGAAAAATTAGAGAACAATAAAATAGAGAGATATAACGTGCTTAAAAAAGGAGTTCGTTTTGAAACTGTGGAAAATAATGATGAAATTAAAAAGGGAAATTTCGAAAGACGAAAAATGGATAATAGAATTAACGAAGAGTTTGAAATTAGTGAAAACTCAAAACCAGAAAACTCAGGAGCTGGCCATAGAGCAGCGGATCTTGAAGTTTTTTCAGGCAACGAGAACAAACCAATTTTAACAAAAGAAAAGGAACAAGTACAATCCAAGGGAAAATTTTCAGGAGCAGACAACAGTTTTGCGGATCTTGAGAATTCCCAAGGCAAAAATGGAAAATTAAATGAAGAAAATAAAAATGTAATTAAAAGAGCGGAGAAAATTATAGAAGAAAAAGGAGAATTATTAAGTAAAGGACTAAATGGAAAAATTGATGTAATTAATACAATCAAAAGTTTTACTGATCATGTTACTGATACAAAATTAGAAGAAATGAAATTAGAAATTAAGGATTTGTTTAAAGAAGAAAAAATTGAAAATGCAGCCAATAAAATTGAAGTTTATAAAGAAGATAAAAATAATATTGAAGAAATTAAAGAAGTAAAAAATGAAGTTCGTAATGAGGAATTTGAAGTATTTAAAGATAATAAAGTAAATTATTATGTTGAATTAAACAAAGCTAATAATAATGAAAATAATCTAATTGAAATCAGTAATTTAAAATCAGTAAATAATAAGAAAATTGAAGGTCAAACCAATAAGATTTTTAACGAACATGAAATACCGGCTCATGCATGTATATGCAAATGTGGTTATTGGTAATAGACTAGAGAATATACAAGGACAATTATTGCAAACCAAAACATTGCAATGTTTTGAAAAATATTTAGAAAATAATGAAAAAATTATACAAGATATTAATGTACGTACGTTCCCGGTTATAAAACAACGGAACTATAAATACTTCCGTAAATATGCCTAAAAACAGGATACAATAAAAAAAAAACAAATTATATAGAACAATTATTTTTCGCGATATATCATACGTTAAGTAGAAGTAAAAATTTTCAATTAAGAAAATCAAAACTAATGATTTTACAATAATATAAAATGTTCAACATTTTCTAAATTTAGATTAGTTTTTTTTGCGAAATATTATTTGGGAAAAGGTTAGAGAAAATGAAATTACTAATAATTAGTTTTTAGCATTTAGCATACATTTAGGAGTTTTACTAACAGCATAAGCTAAAAAAGGGTATAAACAAAATGGATAGAAGAATAGGATTTTTTAGAAACTTATACTACGAAAATGTAAATACACATTAGGTAAAATTTTAAATCTTAAAAAGATTTTTTTTGCGAAATTGGAGAGAAAAGAAATTAAAATAAAAAAAAAAAAAAAAAAATAGCAAATTATCGACTTTATCCTTCAAAAACCACAGAAAGAATGATTTTTATTCACGCAATTACAAAATTATTAAATCCCAAAAATACATAATAGCATAATTGAATTTTTTTTGCGAGACACTTCATATTTAAAAAAAAAATTTTTGTTTTAGCAAAATTAGGTAAAATTTACAAAATAGTTTTTTGTAATTGGAGAAAAAAATAAAAAAGAGAAGATAATAAAATAAATAAAAAAATTTTTTTAGTCTATTATGAAAAACAAAAAATTTGAACAAATAAACTATTAAATTTAGAATAAACTATTTATGATATTAAAAGAAAAATTTTTATGTAAAATTAAATGGAAAATTTAATTTAAAAAAAAAAAAAAATGGGAGGTATACTATTATACATAATATAAAAATAAAATAAAATGTATACATAATATAAAAATAAAAAACATATATAAATTTATAAAAATTAAATTATTATTGTTAATTGTCAAATTACATAAATTTTACAACAAAGTTATATTATTGAAAATTTTAAATTATACCATAAAAATTGTTTAAAATACATAAATATAAAAATTAGAACTATTATATATTCTATTAAAATATAAAAATGAAAAAAAATATGTATACCTAAAATTAAATTGATCAATAAATTAATAAAAAAAAAATTTTTTTATATTTTAAACTAGAATTAAGTTGGAAAATTGTGAAAAGGAAAAATTGAGAAAAATTATATAAAAAAGAAAAAATATATATCATGTATAAAATATTAAATAAAAATTGGGAAATAACATTATATAAAAATAAATTATTGAATACTTAACATATTAAAATTATGAAAAGTAAAATTATTTAAATATTAAATTATATATTACTATTGGTTTTTTTTAAATATTATATAAAAGCAAATTGTTGGAAAATGGAAAATTATATAAAAAATGTAACTAGATTAAGATCAAAATTGTTTATACGTTTTATAATGTTTTTAAATAAAGAACGTTCTAAATTGAAAAATTCATATTGGAAAACTCCGAAATACCATTAACTTAAAAAAAATATAGATATTTTTTATCTTGGGAGAGGGAGGTGTTGTGTGACAACATTCATACATTTATGTCGTCATTGCCTAAAAATGCATTATATCGGCAGTGCATTATACTATATCAAAGTTTAAATCAAAACAATAATAAAATACGTCATCGTATTATAAATATTATTGTATACAAATAATACAAAACATAATGACACACTTAAGTTATTATGTATAAAATGTAGAATAAAGAATAAATAAAAAGGTAAATAAACCTAAAGTAAATAAATGAAAGCACATAAGCTTTACTAATAATAATAAAGTATAATGCGTCATCAGCAAAATGGGCAATGGCAACATAATTAATGTATGAACTGTTGTTACACAGTTTTACCTTTAATTAATAACAAATATTAATTATTTATATTTATTGAAATATTCTAATATTGCTGAAGAAGCAATATTAGAATATATAAACGGCGAAAAAATGGTATTTCGGAGAGTTCAAATATTGACGTCTTCTACTGAACAGGCCAAGCCTATAGTGAAGAAAAAACAATAATAGAACTTTAAGGTGAAAACACAGAAATTAGTCTTGTTTTATTTTAAATTATTAGTAGTCAAAGTTATTCATTAAATTGAAAGGAAGAAGTAAGAGGACGATCAGACCAAACGAGAGATAAATAATATAAAGGTGAATATAATTTCATACAAGACAGACCACAACACAACACTATGAACGTTAAATTACCGCGCCTGCTCATTTTATGCTCGGTCAAATATTTATATTCGACAGTAAAATTGATGGTGGATATTTATTTCCGGTAGTTTAAGCATTTCTAAATTAAAAAATAAATTTATTTAATGTGTATATTAAATAAAAAAATTAATAAATATAATTTAAATTAAAGTAACTTTATTATTCTTTATTTAAGGGTTTCAACAAATTCAATGCAATTTGAATTATTAGTGGAGTTTTTAATAAAAAAATTACGGCATTGTTAAAAATTTATTAAATGCTCGTCAATATAAAGCAAAATGCAATAATTTGTGGTTAGAAATTTTTAATGCGTTAAATAAGCAATGGTCCTCCAGCAAGAAATGTAGATGGTTGAACTTGATTCGTCCCGCAACGTTTTTCTTCCAATATTAATTACGCTCGCATCTTCATTTTCATCATCACTACTACAATTTAAATTTAAATAATAGGCAGGCAACCGAATCCATTTTAAAGTTTTTTACCTTTTTTTACTTTATTTAGCTCAAAGGCAAATTGATAACAATTTTACATTTACCAAAATAAACTTCTTGTTTATATGTATAAATGTAAAAAAATATTTTTTTAAACAATCAGCTGATCATTTTAGTCTAAATGCGCCAATAAAAATAGCAATGCGCCTATACAAGTTGAGAAAGCGCCAATGTTTTTTGTAAATGCGTCTCGGATAAAGTGTCAAAAAAGTTATATTTAATTTTCAAAGTAGGGTAATTCGACGCGGATCGCATTTTTATTTTGCGTATATTATTCAACATGCGCGGCAGTCGAATTGTTTCATAGTAACCCCCCAGAATAATTGATATATGAATTTTTTCATAACAAAACTTTTGATAAATTTAGCAGTATAGGAATTATAAATTGATATGTAAGAATTTTGGCGCAACGAAAAGAGAAAAATTATCAAAATTTATCAAATTATCACTTTTCCAAAAATTATTTATTAATTTATGATTTTCTATTTGTTGCAACATACATTTGATAAGTTGAGCGCTTATCAATAATCATAACTCATTTTAATTCTTATTACTTATTTTTGGTTTACCAGAAATTTATCATAAATTTTGATCTTAGATAATGGAATATAAGGAGAGGCTAGTAGTGATTTAACACTATAAAATGAATTTTCTATTGAAGTACTTTTCTTTCCCACTTGAAAAAGCCCGCATAGGTCTGTCTCACTCCTTCTAAATATAAATATGGTTGACTAGAAGAGTAGCCGTTAATATAAAATTAATGTAAAAAAACGTAAAAGGTACAGTTGAAATATTTGAAGTAAAAAAAAAATAAATGGGTAAATTTAATTTTGGTTCTAAGTTGATATTTTATTATAAATATAGCTAAAATTATATTGAATTTAAGGACATTATTTTATTTTATTAAAGGCGCGCTTCTTATTTTCCTAAAAATGTTCAATTGTGAAAATTTTATATTGACAAATATATCGGGAATCTTATTTATTTTTAAATTTAGTTATATTTATTATTCTTGGAATAATATATTTTATAACTACCGCAGGTAAAATATAAATAATAATGAAAACGGTATAATTAATTTTAACTTCAATAAATTCATATAAAAATAAGTTAATTTGTTATATGAAACATAGTAATACGCATTTCTCTGTCCACAATAAAGGTTGATATTGATTTTTCTTTATTAAAAACATTAATTCTCTTGTTATAATAATAAAAATTAATAAATTTTAATTTTGTGTACATTTTGTAAACAAACTAGTACCTTTTTATTTTATTTTATTTTTTAACAGTACAATTTATTTTACTATTTTTGTTGTTAGAACGGCAACTGTTTAAATTTTTCTAATTTATATGAAAAATAATTTTGTGTTTGCACAAATTGAAATTTATTAATTAAAAATTTGTTTTTGAAGAGCAATTAAGAGTGATAATTAAAAATTACTAAATTAATAGAGAAGTGGAATTATTAATCTTAACATAAATATCAAGCGTAGTGTTTAATTATGTGAATACAAAGCAAATCTTCATTCTACTGGAATATCTTTTTATAGGTGATTTATGATTATAGAAATATATAAATTTAATTGGTAAAAACGATATTAAACTATTTCTTGAAACATAATTTAAAGTTTATTTTAGAAAAGTTAATAATTTAAAAAAATATATTTTATATTTTTTTGTGATGAAAATTTCAGAACCAATCGGAATTAGGCTGAGGCAGTTTTCAGTGACATGCGTTTATCTTTTATGAGGGAGTGCGTTATAAATTATGAGCATAATTTTTATATAATTGCATTGTTTATTTTAACATTTCCAAAAAGAAAATAGCAAAATTATGCGTGGGAAAATAGTAAAGAAATAAATAAAGGAGATATTGGGAGCCAATATAGAAATTTTTTTTAACAGACATTGTTGTATTCATGGAATTGAATTGTTAAATAGATATTAAAGTTCATGTTTATAAAATATTTTTTAAATAAAAAATCAAATTGTGATTATTAATATATAGTTTTATTTAAAAATACTAATACTAATATTTTTTAAAATATATTCCAGCCATTTTCCCCCCTTTATAACTCCCCTTTCTGCAATTATTCTACTTAAATGCGCAAAACACTACATAAACAGTCAAATTTCTTTGTATGGTACTTCACTAAATTTATAATACAGCGCATCCCTGATAACCAAAATGACCTAATTCAAGCCTGAATGTACTCTGAATGTCAGCCTTCCATTTGCAGTGAAATGGTATAGGGAGTTGGGAAAAAATTCAGGGGTTATACACCAATACTAAAAAGTAAACTTTCATCCACTCAAGGCCTTTTCAGCACCTTTTCAATAATGCTCAAAAGTACCTCAATTCATGGGCATTTCAGAATATTTTCAATAACCTCCATTCAGGGGCCTTTCGCCACCTTTTCAACAATGCTCAAAAGTACCTCCATTCAGGGGCTTTTCAGTACATTTTCAAATTCAGGGCCTTTTAGTACCTTTAAACAGTGAAGACTCTTTAACAGAAAATCTTTTCTAAAAATGAATTATTCCATGATTTATTGCTTTTTTCCTATTGAAATCAATATAATCTTTTTCAGTCAGAACAAGTTTCTGTTACATTTCAACTACGAAAAGCAATAAAACCTATGGAATAACTCATTTTCGGAAGAGATTTTCTGATGAAATAGCTTCCACTCTGAAAATAAACATACAATTACAAAGTAAATTATAATTCTTAATTTTATTACATATAGTATTTAAAATTATAATATTTCATTCAATATTTCATATTAATATTATTATTATATTACAAAATTGCATTTTTATATATTATAAAATACACCATCTACATCTGCACATTGTCAAGATACTCACATTAATTAATGTATTATTTTTATATTAATATATATATATATATATATATATTAATTAATCATATAAATCATGAATTCCGTTCGGAACGGAGAAATGTTCGATTTTAGCTCCGACGGAGACTTCCTAATTCTAAATTCCATTCGGAATATTATTCATTTTCGAATCCGTTTCGTTCGTATATTTGTATTTTATATTACGATCGAAATATCAAGTTCATACAAAAAAATTCCGAAAAAAAACAGTTGCGGAAATTGAAATTAAAGTCAATTTTTGATAAAAAAAATTGGCTTAAAATGTTTGTTTTTAAATGTATAAAATTTTCTAAGTTTTCTTCATAAATAAGTTCCAACAAAAACCCAACCATATTCATTTTAAACATTTTTCAATACACAAATTCAGAAATTAATACTTTTAAAATAATTTTCATCAAGTCTGTATTAAAAAAAATTTTAAAAAATATTTTAAAAATATTTAATTTTTGAATTTGAAGTAAATCAGCTGATTTCGAAAATCCGATAAATGGGTTTGCTATGGCAATAATTTTATACGATTCCGAGGTATTTCATGATTCTATTTTTTTCTCCGTCGGAGTGGAAATCTCCGACGGAATATCTTCCGAACGGAATTCATGATTTATGTGATTATATTATTTTTATATAATATTAATATTATATTACAAAATTGCATTTTTTTTATGTTTTTTTATACTTTCTGTTGTGTGGTTTCTGGACACAATGTCGTATTTCTTTTTCGTATATTAATAATCCTATAGATGTTCCACATGCATCTACGATACAAAAAAAAAATTAAAATTATAGAAAATACATTTTACAAATAGTATATTTACCGAACAATACTTTGCTGAAAATTTTTAAGTTTTAAACTGTTTTCATCGAATTGCAATTCATTGTTAGAAATTATAGCATCTGTTCCAATTTCTTGCAATTTTTTGTAATGCTCTAGTACATCTTGTTTAAATTTTTTGTTTAACTCCGACATTTTATTAAGGAAACTTTTTCGCGTTTTCATTACTATTATTTATTTTAATTTTTTATTTATTATTTAAGATAGTTACTATCACGAATTTATTAAACAATTGTTTATATTATATAAATTTACAATATAAATTTAATATAACAGTGAAATTTATATTTCAGTTACTTAAACGACGCCAGAAACTATTACTGTACTCAGTAATGAACATGGCCTGAACATAACCTGAAGATCAGGGGTGAGCTTCAGTGGGTTTTGAGGCGCCTGAAACCACTGAAACTGACTACTGAACATGACCTGAACATAACCTGAAGATCAGGCGTGACATTCTAGGGGTTTTCAGGCGCCTGAAACCACTGAAATTGACTACTGAACATAACCTGAACATAACCTGAAGATCAGGCGTGAGCTTCAAGGGGTTTTCAGGCAATGTTCAGCTTGAACTTCAGGCGTCATTCCATACATTTTCCATGCAGATTGTCAACATTAAAACTACCACAATTAAATTAAATTTTTACAGTATATATACGAACTGGATAAGTAACGCCTTTTTAATAAACTTTATAATTTCATAACAAAAGTAAATAGCGAGTGAAGAAAATTGTATCTTATAATAATATTGTGTTTAAATATAATAAAATAAATATTAATAACTAATTTTGTGTTCTATATAATAAATTAAATAATAAAATTGATAAAAAATCTTATTAATAAGTAAGTGGTGAAATAATTATTTATTGTTGAATGTTAATCTTATTATTTATTGTTAAAAATTACATTTTTTATATGAAATAAATGCTAAAAAAATAAAAAATTACTTTTCTGTATTTTTTATATCTAGAAATAAAATCAGTTCGTAAACGGACCGAATTTGGCGGTTCCAAAACGGATCGGTGTAGATTTTCGTAAACGGACCGATTTTATCAAACTCTGCGTTACGTTTTTTTTCTACTGTTCTTAATCTAACATTTACGTTTCCGGTTTGCTTACGAATTACCAAGGCGGTTGGTAAACGAACTCATATATGAACAAAAGACAGCCGGCGGTTCGTTTACGGTTCGCTTGCTTAAAGGGTAATAAGCGATACCAGCCAAAAATTGCGTAACGGAACCGTAAAGTTTTCCGAGTCTTATTCCTTCTATGGATTTGGAAAATGTTACGTTCTGGCGTAACAGAAATGATACGCAACTGTTACATTCCTTATATGAGAAGTGACATTATTTTTCGTTACGATAAGTCCTTGCAAAAGCGTAATGTTTCTGTACAGTTTAGGTGTAATGTTTTCGTACTGTTTAACTGTAATGTTTCCGTACGGTTTAGGTGTAATGTATTCGTACATATTTAGGGTTACTTTTCCGTACTGTTTATGTCTAACGTATAATATGTGTTAGGGTTTATGTGTAACGTGTTACAATTTAGTGTAACTTTTTCGTACTATTTTAATGTAACGTATTCGTATTTGTTTTATAATTAAAAAACAAATTATTTATTTTAATTCTATATTTCCAAACAAAAATAAAGAAATTCATATTTGATAATATATAAAACACTCCCATATATAGTTTTCTAATTATATTTACAAATATATATTTTTTCCTAATTAATGTTGCGCTAATTTTCAATTTAAATTATTATAACAAACTATAACGAAACTAAAACACCCGAAGCCGAACTAAAAATTGAAATTGCGATTGAGATAATGACACACAATTGAAGTCAAACAATATACAGCCTTCGGATAAACAATAACATTACATTTTCGTTCGGAATTTAGAGTATACAATTTATGTGTTCGCCAACGTTACATTTTGATTAAGAAATTTTTGTAACTTTTTAGGCGTTCGTAAACTTAACATTTCCGTAAAAAATTTGGCGTAAACTTCAAATAGTCGAAAAAAAAACTTTACGTTAACATTACATTTTCGTTCGGAATTTAAAGTATAATTTTAAATGCTTGGCGGGTAAGTGGTTGGTGCAATAGGACCCTGGTACCTTTTTTTTAGTCTACTACGGGAACGGCCCGTTTTCGCAATGCTTGGTATAAGAATTTTAGAATTTAAAACGGAACGCAAACACGAACTGCATATTCACCGCAAAAGTCAACGTAGCGAAAAATCGAGTCGACTACGTAACACAAAAGCGAGCCGCAAACTCAATGCAAAAGCGGCTCCAAGACGAACCGCTTAGTGCAAATTCAAATGAATATTATCAAATTTTTCTGAACAGAAATAAATTTTTTATTATAATTATTTATAAAATTTAATTTCAAGTCGTAAGGCTCAAATACATTCAAAAAGTGAGAACAAAAAGTGAGAAAAGTGAAAAAAGTGAAAATGTTGTTTATATGACAGCGCCACTGGAAGAATATTATGAACTAAATAAAAGCTCTTTTTGTTGTAAAAAGCTATTTATATTATTTTGAAGTTTGATTGACACTTGACAGATTATTTATAAAAAATAATTATTTTCATTTGGTTCTTGGTTTTTATATTTATGATTTATCATATTTGAAATTATTTGAAATTTCAAATTATCGTATTTAAAATATAATATTTATTGGGTACAAAAATACTTTGTGTATACAAAAATTTTTTTAAATAAAGATGATACAAAACGGGTAATTTGACCTAACATTATTGTTTACTAATCGAATTAATTCAAAATTAATCATTTCAAAATTAGTCAGTCATTCACATATTTATTAAATGTCAAATGTCATTCATTTACCACATAGTAAAACCATTTGTTTATCATATACCCAAACCTTTTTTGATATTTATCATAAATTTTTACCTTTTTCCGAATCTTTTTCTGAAACCTACCGGGAAAACTATGCAAATGTTTATATGTGTTAGTGTTTTAAAGCTTCCACTGTTTTTCACTTTTTTAAAGCTAGAATGTTTTTAGCTTTTTAATTATTTACTTTTTGAAAAATGAAAAGGAATGATATAAATTTTAATGCTACGAACAGGGACAAAACATAATTTTCAAAAAGTGATACTTTTTGTTCGCACTTTTTGAATGTATTTGAGCCTTTACTTTATGAACTTTTCGTTTTTAAAATAAAAATAATATTTTTTTAATATACAAAATTTATCAAATCTATTTACCAATTTATTTATTTTTGTTTAGAAGAACACTTTAAAAATACAATAAAAATTATTAAACAAAATTTAGTAAAGGAAAAAAAAGAGACACACACCACCATACAAATAACAGGTAGGTAAAAGTTTTCAGCAAAAGTTACTAATGTAGACGTGGTGCCGAATCATTACATTTCATATGAATAGACTAGACATCTCGTTTTAATGCCGTAAATACGACTCGCACTGATGCCGTAAATGCGGCCCGTTTAAGTAATGCTTTGTAGTATACAATAAAACTATGCCGATTTCGTGCCGTAAAAACGACTCGTTTAAGTAGTCTTTATATATGAAAAAAGCGGTGTAATAGCGAGTCGTAAAAACGGCTCGTATATTTTTCTTAGAGTGGATGTTTACTTTTTACTTTTTTTATACAAAAATATACAATAAATAGTATTGTTTATTTACGCGATATCATCTAAATTTAGAGGATCATATTCCTCCAAAATCTTCTTTCATTTTTGAGGCTTCTATGTATTTCATCCAAATTTTTTTTTTTCAAATATATTTTAAAAAAAACCAATACTGTCCATTTTTTTTTATTTTTTAACCATATTTTATTGACATAAAAAACTTGTTTGCAACGAAACAACTGCGTTATTAAGGTCGAAAAAAATTAAGTTGATTCCGGCGGAATTAGAAATACCAATTTCGCAGCCGTCAGAATTTTGTTCCGTCGGAATCTGTGATAAGTTAGAATATTTGTTAAATTTAGCTGAAGCTTTTCTGCTGCAAACAATATTCTATTTTTGTGGTGCTCTTTACTTCAAATTTCCACTTCATAAACTTTTTCTTTCATAAATTCCCAAGCATAAAAGTCTAATGGAGTGAGATCTGGAGATCTTGCTGGCCATGCTGTAAGTCCACCTCGTTCAATCCATGTTCCCCGTATGGTTGGTCATGCTGATCTCGAACTGTAATTCGAAAATGAAGAGGAGCACCGCCTTGTTGAAAAATAATGTACCGGCGTACGTTCAGTGGAACTATGGCTAGTTATTTTGTTGGTTGATGTAAAGCCATCTTTTGTGCCAATTAAAGTAAGCTTGGCTTTAAATTAATAAAACACAAATGTATAATTTTAAAATAGTAATTAATTTTTAACGATTTTTATGTATGTACATTGTGAACTTGAACGTTCACGTCACTAAAGGACTTAATTTATATTTATTTGTTTTTATTTATTTATAGACCTATTCACTTTGAGGTTTGGGTTGTTAGAATTCCAAATCCGGATTTGGAATTCAAATTGGCCTGAATTCAAATTTTTTTTTGAGGTTTTGGTTGTTAGAATTCCAAATCCGGATTTGGAATTAAAATTGGCCTGAGGATCTCTCCTATATCGCCAGTAACTAGTTTTTTTAATTATTATTTTTTGGAGTACAATCAACCACGTGCCATAGATAATATGTTTCAATATCTAACCTATATTATGTATGCGTGCCGGATGCTGAGTGGTACTGTATGCACAAATTAACAGCTTAACAACTGATTTGACACTTGTTAAAAATTAATAAGAAGAGCTATAACAAGCAATCGTAAAAATGCTATTCACAAAAATGGTGAATATGCACTTGGTAAAAATTATGAGGTGAAGTTTGCTTGTTAAAATGTGGATGAAAAATCGTCAAATTGTGAATAAATTTTCTCAAAAACCGGTTTTAAAACAGAAATTTCGTGATTTTTTTTTATTTGAGTTGAAAAATGTATTTTTTAGTTGAAAATTTTATGAATTTAGTAGTTGTACATACAATATATATATATATTGTATTTATATATATATATATATATTATGGTTTATATACCTACTAGATAATAAAAATCGGTATATATAATATATATATATATATATATATCTCACTATATATATATATACCTATATATATGTATATATATATTACATATGTATATATATAATTCTATGTATATATATTTTTCATATTTCATAATTGATAATAATATATATATATACATACAATATATATATCTATTGTATGTAAAACTGCTATTTACTGCCAATTTAAAAAAAAATTCATCTAATTTTCAACTACAAAAATAAATTTTTAATATTTCATAATTGGTACCTATATATTTTTTTTTTTTGTTTATTTACAAGTTGAGTTGTTTGAGGTAGAACTTAAACTGGCCTAATTGGCCAACCATCAGTTTTATGTTGAAGAATCTTAACCTAATTTTTGTATATTTTAAACCACTATGTGGAACTTTAAAATTTTATTTTAATACAGATTTAGGTTACTAAATCTGATGGAGCCTTCTGGTGCGAACAGTGTTTGCTAGGTCAGATGCTTGCATGTTGACATGAGTTGTTAGCCTGTTGTTGTGCTTGTTTGCTGAACGTGTAATTTCATCAACAACTAGGTTGATTTGCAGGTCTCTGTGAAGGTCACTATTTCGTACAAACCACGGCGCTTGGACCATGTTTCGCAGCACTTTGTTTTGGAAGCGTTGTATTTTTAGGATGTGGGTTTTACAGGTACAGCCACATAGCTGGATGCCATAGGCCCAGACTGGCTTTAGAATCTGGTTATACACTAATATTTTGTTGTTAATGGAAAGTTTAGACTTTCTTCCAATTAGCCAGTATAGTTTCCTGTACTTTATATTTAATTCGTTTAGCTTGATTTTAATGTGCTCGTTCCATTTCAGTTTACTGTCTAATGTCATTCCCAAGTATTTTACTTTAGAAGCGTATGGAATTATTTTGTTGTTGAGTTGAATGGTCAGGCCGGTAGTAGATTTATTTGTAAAGTTGATGTGAACCGACTTTGATTCATTTATTTTTAATTTCCAATCGTTGGTCCATTTCTGGATATTATTATTTGCATTTTGTAGCTTTAATATGGAGCTAACTTCTTCTGTATCTGTAGCTAACATCGCGGTATCGTCGGCAAAGGTGGCCACTTTGGCATCTGGTGGAATTGGTAGATCGTGCGTGTAGAGTAGAAATAAGATTGGTCCCAAGATGCTCCCCTGTGGAACACCTGCTTTAATTTCATGTAGGTCAGAGTATTCATCCTCTTGCTTAACACGAAAATGCCTGCCTTCCAAGTATGATTTTATGAATTCCACATATTGAATTGGGAAGATTGCTTGGAGTTTGTAAGTTAATCCTTCGTGCCATACTCTGTCGAACGCCTGAGCGATGGCGATGAAGATTGCTGATCATATTTTTTTATTTTCTAGAGCTTGTTCTATTATGTTGGTGATTCTTTTATTTTTGAGGTTTCTATGTATTTCATCCAAATTTTTTTCTTCAAATATATTGTAACGGATAGTAATTTTGGAAATAAAATTACCACCTGTTAGCTATAAGGTAAGTCGGAGGAGGTAACTTCGGAGTTCTAGTGAAGTGGGCGCCAGGTCTAGGGTGACCAACAACGCATCACAAAAAAAAAACGCTAGACCAAAATTTGTATACTAGAACTCCTTGGACCACTGGGATTTTCTCCTTAGGTTGGCCAGCTACGTCAGCCTGTGGGGCGTGAGTCGACCAGTGATCCAAACGGCAATCAACACTACAATACGATGATGCTTTCACTCATAAAAAATTTCAAAAAAAATCTTTAGAGTGAAGCACCATCGCTAAAGGAATTAGGAGAGAAAAGGACAAGAAATCCAAGGCGATCAATCCTGGGGAATTTCAGAAATCAGCCAGCCATTATCAAAAAAAATTCAACAACAAAAAAAATCAAGAAAAACAACCCAGCAGTAACAACCCAGCGGTGCCAACACACTCCAATAAAATAATAAAAAAATTTGGAATTTTTAAAAAAAAAAAAATAAAATTCCAATGAAATTATAATAAATAAAACGATAGTATTTATATTTTTTCTCAAAAACAGGTGGCTTTTCTTTGTTTTTTTTTATTACTCCATTAAGAAAAAAAAATTAAAGAAATATAAATATATATAATTAATAAAAAATGTATGTGTGGTGTACGCAACCTACTTATACTATTTAATCTACTTTAAATTTTTTTTTGTTTTTTTACTTCAAATATACTAAAAATCAATAAATAACACAAAAAATATATATTACGTTTTTACTTTACACAAAAAAAATTCAACTTTACTTTACAAAAAAAAACTACTTTTCTACAAAAAAATTTACTAATAAATTAACACAAAAAAAATTTTTACGATACTCTACTTTACTTTACAAAAAAAAATAATAATTTAACAGAACTGAACAAAAGCAACTAATTATAAAAATCGTACACCACAAATAAATCAAGAATTAATATAAAAAAAAATTACAGTACCTGTTAAAAACTGCTTCCTGCTCCGGCATGCCAGGACGGGAACCAGCACCCTGTACCTACACTTCAATTATAAATTAAAAGAAACAAAACCACCAATTAACAAAAAAAAAATAAACAAAACGAAATTACGCTGCCACCGCTGCTCTGCCTCCACGTAAATTTCTGGATCGGAGTACTTCTGGTGTGCTGCTAATTGTTTCTTTTTCTTTCTCTTTTTAAAGCTGGCAACTGACAATTTTTTTGGGGGTTTTTTTTCTGTTCTTCTTTTTATGTTAATCTTTTTCTTATTTTTGGCACTAATAATATTTCCTTTAAATTTTCTTAAATATCAGCCAATAATTATCACAAAATTGGCACAAAAATTTAAAAATTAAACCCACTTAAATTTTTATCATAATCAAAGGGTTTTTTTTTTTTAAATAAAAAAAAAATTAAGTCTTTTAATTAATTTTTTCAGAATAAAGCGTCTCATAAATAGCACCAATATTTTTAAAACAAAAAAAAACAAAAATTTAAATTTTTTTTTTTTTTTCAAAAAAACAAAATTCAAATTAAAAAAACAAATTTGTCCGTCCGACCGCCATCAAAATTTTTCCTCGACTCTCCGAAACAATCAATTTTTCAAAAAATTTTCATTTCGAAAAACTATTGTTTCCTCGATCACGCGATCTCTTGACTTTCGGAATCAAAACATGGCCCACAAGGGCAACAAAGGTTGTCCATTGTTTTCTGTTCCGAAGATCAAGAGACCGCAGCGCTGACGGGAATTTCGACTTACTACTAACATGGCTACCCACCTCCAATTTACCTCCGCGCCTGTCTACTAACTGACATCTGAGATGTGACAAGCCGGCATACAACTAACATAAAGATGGACGATATGTACACAAATAAAAGGTAATTCTTTCAATTATTTTATTTTGATTAATTTTTATATTTTTTTAGGAATTTATATATTGAAAAAAATTACACGCTGTCACAATATTTTTAAAAAAACCAATACTGTCCATTTTTTTTTTATTTTTTAACCATATTTTATTGACATAAAAAACTTGTTTGCAACGAAACAACTGCGTTAATAAGGTCGAAAAAAATTAAGTCATGGCAACACGTTCAGTTGATTCCGGCGGAATTAGAAATACCAATTTCGCATCCGTCAGAATTTTGTTCCGTCGGAATCTGTGATAAGTTAGAATATTTGTTAAATTTAGCTGAAGCTTTTCTGCTGCAAACAATATTCTATCTTTGTGGTGCTCTCTACTTCCAATTTCCACTTCATAAACTTTTTCTTTCATAAATTCCCAAGCATAAAAGTCTAATGGAGTGAGATCTGGAGATCTTGCTGGCCATGCTGTAAGTCCACCTCGTCCAATCCATGTTCCCCGTATTGTTGGTCATGCTGATCTCGAACTGTAATTCGAAAATGAAGAGGACCACCGTCTTGTTGAAAAATAATGTACCGGCGTACGTTCAGTGGAACTATGGCTAGTTATTTTGTTGGTTGATGTAAAGCCATCTTTTGTGCCAATTAAAGTAAGCTTGGCTTTAAATTAATAAAACACAAATGTATAATTTTAAAATAGTAATTCAATTTTAACGATTTTTATGTATGTACATTGTGAACTTGACCGTTAACGTCACTAAAGGACTTAATTTATATTTATTTGTTTTTATTTATTTATAGACCTATTGACAAAAAATTTTTTTTTAAGGTTTTGGTTGTTAGAATTCCAAATCCGGATTTGGAATTCAAATTGGCCTGAGGATCTCTGCTATATCGCCAGTAACTAGTTTTTTTAATTATTATTTTTTGGAGTACAATCAACCACGTGCCATAGATAATATGTTTCAATATCTAACCTATATTATGTATGCCTCGTGCCGGATGCTGAGTGGTACTGTATGCACAAATTAACAGCTTAACAACTGATTTGACACTTGTTAAAAATTAATAAGAAGAGCTATAACAAGCAATCGTAAAAATGCTATTCACAAAAATGGTGAATATGCACTTGGTAAAAATTATGAGGTGAAGTTTGCTTGTTAAAATGTGAATGAAAAATCGTCAAATTGTGAATAAATTTTCTCAAAAACCGGTTTTAAAACAGAAATTTCGTGATTTTTTTTTATTTGAGATGAAAAATGTATTTTTTAGTTGAAAATTTTATGAATTTAGTAGTTGTACATACAATATATATATATATTGTATTTATATATATATATATATATATATATATTATGGTTTATATACCTACTAGATAACAAAAGTCAGTATAAATATATAAATATAATTATGTATGTACTAACATTTTCACAAAAAAAAAAATGTTTTCCAAAAATTTTTATGATGGAACAAAGAAAATATATATATATTATTTTATATAAATATAATTATGTATGTACTAACATTTTCACAAAAAAAAATTTTTATGATGGAACAAAGAAAATATATATATATTATTTTATATAAATATAATTATGTATGTACTAATATTTTCACAAAAAAAAATTTTTTTTCCAAAAATTTTTATGATGGAACAAAGAAAATATATATATATATATATATATACAATATATATGTATATATATTTATATTGTATGGAAGACTAAAATTTAAATTTACTGCCAGTTTGTAAAAAAAACAACTACAAAAATACATTTTTCAATATATATATATATATATTAAAAATGTTTAAAAATATTTATTTGTATATAATACTTGCATTATATTGCAAAAACCCCTAAATGAAAATGATTATAATATGAATAATTCTATACCCATTCAAATATATGATAATTTTTGTATATTTGTTCGAAGGATAAAATTGAAATGTTTCATTTTTGTATTCTCATAGAATCAGTAGTAATTTAAAAAAAAATGTATATGTATATTATTATGGTTTATATACCTACTAGATAAAAAAAATCGGTATATATAATATATATATATATATATCTCACTATATATATATACCTATATATATGTATATATATATTACATATGTATATATATAATTCTATGTATATATATTTTTCATATTTCACAATTGATAATAATATATAGATACATACAATAGCTGTGTTTTTTTCAAACAGGTCTGGGTCAAGGTTTTCATTTTTATATGAAAAACAACAACAACATAACCCAGATATTTATCTGGTTCAAGGTTTTGAAACCTGAATAGATTTAATGTGGAAATTTACAAACAGATGGTTTTTTTCAAACCTTGACCCAGACCCATTTGAAAAAAACACAGCTAATATATATATCTATTGTATGTAAAACTACTATTTACTGCCAATTAAAAAAAAAAATTCATCTAATTTTCAACTACAAAAATAAATTTTTAATATTTCATAATTGATACCTATAATTTTTTTTTGTTTTTTTATTTACAAGTTGAGTTGTTTGAGGTAGAACTAAAACTGGCCTAATTGGCCAGTTCCATCAGTTTTATGTTGAAGAATCTTAACCTAATTTTTGGTTTATTTTAAACCACTATGTGGAACTTTAAAATTTTATTTTAATACAGATTTAGGTTACCAAATCTGATGGAGCCTTCTGGTGTGAACAGTGTTTGCTAGGTCAGATGCTTGCATGTTGACATGAGTTGTTAGCCTGTTGTTGTGCTTGTTTGCTGAACGTGTAATTTCATCAACAACTAGGTTGATTTGCAGGTCTCTGTGAAGGTCACTATTTCGTACAAACCACGGCGCTTGGACCATGTTTCGCAGCACTTTGTTTTGGAAGCGTTGTATTTTTAGGATGTGGGTTTTACAGGTACAGCCACATAGCTGGATGCCATAGGCCCAGACTGGCTTTAGAATCTGGTTATACACTAATATTTTGTTGTTAATGGAAAGACTTTAGACTTTCTTCCTAGTAGTAGATTTATTTGTAAAGTTGATGTGAACCGACTTTGATTCATTTATTTTTAATTTCCAATCGTTGGTCCATTTCTGGATATTATTATTTGCATTTTGTAGCTTTAATATGGAGCTAACTTTTTCTGTATCTGTAGCTAACATCGTGGTATCGTCGGCAAAGGTAGCCACTATGGCATCTGGTGGAATTGGTAGATCGTGCGGGTAGAGTAGATATAAGATTGGTCCCAAGATGCTCCCCTGTGGAACACCTGCTTTAATTTCATGTAGGTCAGAGTATTCATCCTCTTGCTTAACACGAAAATGCCTGCCTTCCAAGTATGATTTTATGAATTCCACATATTGAATTGGAAGGATTGCTTGCAGTTTGTAAGTTAATCCTTCGTGCCATACTCTGTCGAACGCCTGAGGGATGTCGATGAAGATTGCAGAGCATATTTTTTTATCTTCTAGAGCTTGTTCTATTATGTTGGTGATTCTATGGATCTCCTCAATGGTCGAATGACTTTCGCGGAATCCAAATTGGAACTCAGGAATAATGTGCTTGCTAGATAAGATTGGTTTAATGCAATTTAGAAAGACTTTTTCTGTGACTAGAGATCATTGGGAGTAGTGAGATTGGCCGATACGACTTCACATCGTTACCCGTTTTGCCAGGTTTTTGGATCATTACAATCTCTGCCACTTTCCAGATATCGGGAAAGTACTTTAATCTAAAAGAAGCATTAATTAATTGTGTTAATTTTAAAATACCTTTCTTCGGCAGCTGAGAAAGAATTTCTGGCGTTATTAGGTCAAATCCCGTTACCTTTTTCTTGCTGAAGCTATTTTTTATCACGTCTTTGACTCTTCCAAGAGAGTAATATTTTGAAAGGTGGAATTGATGCTAGACGTATTTACGCTATGACCTCTAATATTATTTGGACTGAATACTTCTGACAAGTGAGCTGCAAATGTATCTGCCTTTTCTTTATTGTTCTTAGCCCAGGAGACGTCGTTTCTCTTTTACGGAGGTATATGCTGGATTACATTTTTGAGTCCTTTAGTCGCCTTCCAAAGGGAGTAATCCGTTTTGCTGTCAGTGGACAGGTTTGCTAAGAACGAGGACATGTTATTTTCTTTTAGTTTGGCAATTTCTAGTTTTAGCTTCTTTGTTATATTATTTAATGATGTTTTCAATGTAGGGTCACGTGAAGTTTGCCATCTTTTCCTTGTTTTCTTTTTTTCTTTTATTAAGTTGGTTATTGGCGTTGGGTAACACTTAGCTATCGATTTATTTTCAATAATTTTGGTGTTGTTCCATGCTGCGTTTTGAATAGTTATATTGAATTTTACTGCCTCTTGTTCTAAGTGTTCTGTAGTATTTAGGTAAGTATTAAGGTTGATATTGTTTTCAAGTTCGACTTTGAAGCTATCCCAGTCTGTGGTAAAGTTAGTCAGCGTGGGCTTTGTTGATTTCTTGACAACGTTTCACTCAGTGTAAGTATTATTGCTGAGTGATCTGAGCTCAGATCAAAATTATCTTCTAATTAAATTTGGTTTGTAGACACTTTTTTGGTGCCGATGAAGTCTAACAAATCTGGAATTTTTTGAGCATCTGTGAGGCCAGTATGTAGGGCTGCCGGTAGAGTGATAGTGGCAGCCACATGCTGTTATTGCTGCGTTGAGTTTTTTCCCTTTCGTGGTTGAGAGTCTAGAACCCCAGTCCACATGCTTCGCGTTAAGGTCGGCTCCCATTATAAATCTGTCACCTACATTGTTGAGGAAGTTTACATAATCGTTTTTTTTCAGGTTGTGTTTCGGGGGAATGTATGCCGAACCGATCGATAGTTTCATGGAACTGGAGTTGACAGCTATTACCGTAAGTTGACATTCATCTGTTTGTATGCCTATTTCTTGATAATGTTTGATGTAGTCTTTGATTATGATAGAGCTACCACCTCTGGCCTGGTTGCTAGGATGAAGTGTGTGATTAGTTTGGTAGCCTTTTATTCTTATGTACGTGTTTTTAGTTAAGTGTGTTTCTGTTAATAAGCATATGTCTATATTATGTAATTTAAGAAATATTTCTAGCTCATGGAGTTTGTTCATGATTCCATTGGCATTACATGTGGCTACTTTTATGTTGTTTTTGTTTATCATATTGGATGCTTGGAACTTGTGCTGGGAAAGTGTCTTTCCAGTTTGTCCTTTCTGAATGATAACTTATTAACTAATTCATAGATGTTTGTCAGTAACGTTTCTTGATTTTGATTATTTTGGTTAATCCGTGGATTGTTATTGGAGTTCATACTTGCAGCTTGAGCATACGATAAGCCTGAAGTTCTCTTTTGGAGTTCCTTGGCGATAGTGCAGCCTCTATAATTGGCCGGATGCTCTTCGTTGCAGTTGACACATTTCGGAGGAGATTCTTTCTCTTTTGTACATGAAGTGGTTAGATGTTTTCCAGCACATTTCACACAGCTTGGTTCGCGTCGACAATATTTGTGGGTGTGGCCGAATCGTTGACATCTCTTACATGGAGGTAATGTTTTGTTGCTTTTGATGGATTCTATTTTTATCTTCATATGATTGAGGTATTTAACCTCAAAAATTTTTTTGATGTCTTCCGGGTTGTCGAGTGTTAGTGTGAATAATGGTAACTTCGTGATATATGATACACCGTTGAGTTTCTTTTAAATAAATTTATTTTCAACTTCTATTATTTTGAAGTTATTTGCAATAAGTTCATTTTTGATTTCATCTGGGTCACAGATGCTTCTGGATTTTGGGCGCATTCATTGCTTAGCCTGAAATCATATCAGTTGCCCAGTGGTCACCACGTGGAGGTGCAATGAATACTTGGTGGTAACTGGCCCAGTTGCGGCGCTGGACAGAATCCAAGACTCTGACGGTCAACGCTTTCCCTGACGTCCACACACCCAAGACCACCATACCTATAATCATCTCAAAAATTTAAATAAAAATATTCTTAAATTTTTTTCAAACAACTTTTTATTAAAAAAAATCAATTTTATATGGAATTATTAAATAACAACCACTCAAATCTGGTTGTTAAATACCAAGTGTCAATAAAGAAATTTAACAACTTAACAATTATCATAACAATTTCTGAATAGTAATTTTAACGAGCAGTGGTGAATTTTTATCCATATTGTGAATTTTTTCATACAAAATTTGTATATTGTGAATTTTTATAATATACCAACTTGTTAAATAGCAATGACAGTTTATACTGAAGGAATTGTAATTTTCTTCACAATTTGTGAATAGCTATTTTCAATTTTGCTTGTTAAATAACGATTTAAGAGCTTAACAAGATAACAAGTCGGTTTGTGAATAAGGCTATTAGTCACTAAAATACAAATAATAGTCGCTTAATATAATTATACGAAAAAACGAAATTTATTCAATTTGATATATTTTACGCGATAAAATTTTATAAACTAAAATTTATATTTTTATTTAGGTTTTTCTATATGCGACTGTACAACACGAGATCAAAGAACTCAACGAATTAGAAATCTATGGAAGGGATACAAATATTATCTCTCTTTCTAACACACTAAAAATTTGTGTACCGAAAAAATTGTTTATGAAGCCACGGTTTTGGTAGTTCTCTTTCCTTTTGCTCGAACAAGTATCTAATTATTATTTGACAAATATTTGAAGTGAATGGTTGTGTTTTTAAAAAGTTATTTTAAAAAACAATTTGTGAATTAAAAATAATTAATGATTACAGAAAATATATAGACAATTTATTGAAAAAACTTAAAATGAATAAAAGTGTGAAATTAAGTGTGAGAAGACGTGTATCCTGCCAAAGTGTGTATCGCATATTGATATAGAAAACCCGGTTTCTTTGCATAGGTATATTATTTACTTATTTTTTTTTTTCTAGTTTTATTAAAATAACTAATTATTTACATTAAATAAGATCAAAATAATTATATAAATTAATAATTTTACTTAATAATTTTACAACTTTATTTTTATTCAAAATTTTGTGTCATAATACACAAATGTCAGCTGATTTAAGAATTCCAGGACTGGCTTTTTTTTATTTTATATCCTCAGAAATAAATTAGTATAAAAATAAAAATGCTACTTTGTGTATTTTAGATTTCCAATTAATTCAGAGATGAAAAATATATGGATTGAGGCAATAACTACTTCAGATTGGGTACCAATCATTTCAGGAAGTCATTCAAGCAATAAAAAGTTATAGGATAATAATTATATTAATCAAAGAAGTAAAATAGAGGTATAATTTCCAATTATTATATCACTATTTTACTTCTTTGATTAATATAATTATAATTTCAGGTAATAAAATATTACTTAGAATTTTCTTTATGCACTTAAATTTTATTATTTTACCCAATTTTACCTCTAAATATAATTTTATGGTTACATGTAAAATATTAAGAAATAAAAATTGGTGTCCGAGTTAAAAATAAAACCTAATCCGCCCATAATTTCTCATTTTTATATTTTGACAATTCGCCTAGCAAAAAAAGAGACAACTATACCCGGCGTGGCTTTAAATTTTTATATTTATGTCATCCATATATCTTCATATATCATATGCATATCGTTGAAAGAACTAATGTTATGTGTTCAGTACAATTTAAGTTTTTTTTGGCGCGACAAGGCGCGACTGAACCCTATAAACACAAAAGTCGAGCAAGTCGTATTCGCAACCGATGCATTCAACTACGTCGCAACAATACTCCCCCGCTAGGACCGTGTTGGTAAACGATAACGATGACGTCTACCTGTAAGTGTTATAGGAGGTATAATTTTAATTTGCGGAGTCATAATAATTGTTACTTTTTTTTAAATTGTTTATCTTTCGATATAATTGAGCGACTAGGACTATCAATGATTCTATCATTCGATTTTTTTAAGTTATTATTTAACGTGTCACTTACAATATAGCCGTCAATATTTCCCTTTAATAACATGGTTTTAATCACTTTAATGATATGTTTTGAAATTTATCTTTACTTTTAAGAGTGAAATAATCGTTATACCTTTTATTTATTTCGAACGGTCCTTCGTTAGGTGATTGCCACGGTTTTTTAACCGCATCTGTTCTGACAAATGCATGAGAACATGTCGCAAGGTCTTTAAATACAAAAATATTTTCTTAAGTGACGAGTAACAGACGTTGGAGCTAGGTTTTCCATTTGTTTTTTAAATCAAGCACAAATTCATTATGAAAATCTGACGTATTTACGGGTTGTATAAAATCTCCCGGCAATCGAATTGTCTCTCCGTAGAGAAGATCTGCCCTGGTAGCATTCGAAATTTTGTTTTTTTTTACACGCAATACGTGATTTCGCCATTTGTCGTATGTCTTTTGTAACGGTGGCCTTGAAAATGCAATTTTGTTCCCAAAAGTAATTTTTCTTAAAAATAACAAAATTGTCGGATGATCCAGATTTTCAATTGCCGCAATAACAGGCAATGTGTTAAAAGAGAAGATAATTTAACCTTCACCAAAAGAAAAGATCGGCTGTTTTTTGTTGTTTTTGTGCGGGAGAGAATTTGTTTATATGAAGACTAATTGACTTGGTGACAATTTTAAAAAAAATTAGGGAGTCTCGTTCGTAATTGCATGACAAAAGAAATGCATCATCATAAAAAGAAATGTAAAATTTTAGTTGCACAAATTTTTTTGTATAATTTAAAAAAAAATTGGTAAAAAATTTAGTTTTTTAAATATGTTTAAATTAAAAGTAAATTAAAGAGTTAAAATTTTAATAATAAATAAGAAGATTTTCTTGAGAAACATTAAAAATAAAATAAAATGTGAATTAAAATTACAATAAAATGTTAAGAACATTACCAATATACAAAAAAATAAGAGTTTAAATATAACAAAGTTTAAATTTTCACAGATAATATAAATATGTATTAAGTTTTTTTTAAATAAATAAATTAATAGAAATAAATAAAATATGCTAAATAAATAAAAACATTAAAATAATTGAATTTAGAAACAAAAAGAAACCATTTAAAAAAAAATGAAAACTCAAATTTGGTGCAACAAAATTTATTAGAAAAAAAAATTTGAAATTAAAATTATTGTAAAATACTTAGTTAAATAACAAAAATTATTGAATTAAAATAAAATTTAGAACGAGACGACATAAAAATATAATATAGAATAATTTGTTTTAAACATAAAATTTGTACATTTGCTTTACCTGAAAAAAAAGGAAATTACATACAAAAAAAAATATATACAAAAGAGAATAATAATTGAATTGTTATATGTAAAAAAAAAAAAACTGAAATGGTGGAAAATTTTGAAAGCAAATGAAAATTGAATTGCTTAAGAATGTACATTTTTTTTGTATAAAGTAAATTTCAAATTTAAAAATTATATATTTAATAAAAGATTCTGGCATAAAATAAAAAAAATTTTTATTAATAACATACAAAAACTTTGAATTAAAAATCGTAATAAATAATAAAATAATGTAAATTTTTCTCTAAAATCATGTATTTTTTTAAAACGACAAGAAAGATTTTGTTTTTTGTCAAGAAGATCAAATACCGAAAATCTGATAAGTGCAACAGACAACAGCAACTTAACAGCAGATTTACAGAAAATATTTAACAGTTGATTCCAGTTTACAGACGAGTAACCGCATAGACGATTATGGACAATAACAGATAAATAAATTATATAAATTCACTTCGTCGAAAAAGTAGAAAAAATCTTTTGTGTCCCATCGTTGATATTGCGAGACTTGAATTTTTCGATTTTGCTGATTTATTTGCTCATAGTTTTTTTTTTAACCAATGCTTTGCTAGCAAAATTGTTATTTTGATTTTGGTCCACCACAATTGTATTTTTTTTGTGTTGTGTGTGTGATACCCTGTCCTTGGTGTAGTTGTAATCATTTTATTTCTTAAATGAACCAAGGATGAACCACCTGTGGTAAATCACCATTTTTACCCATGATTTAGTCGAGGGGTGATTCATTTTCATGTGAAACTATTGGGCGATTAATACAAATTTGTTTTGTGTTATTCGATTCAATCGTACGGTTGGGTGGTTACGAATGGATCGCAACACCTTGGTCCCTCTACCTCCCTTGATTTGAATGGCCCTTAAATACCAATTTGTGATGAAAAGTTTTTTCTTTAGTGTCCCTTTAATTAGTAGTTTTTTATTTTAAATTTTTTTGTACATGCACGTATTTTTTTTGTAATGTGTTCGCGAATTTGAACCCCATATTTTCCGAGGTCAGCTGCCCGAAGAAAACAAAACTAGACGTGCACGCGACATGAACAGTCCATCAGTTCATAACCTCAACATCAAATGTTCATTACAGAAAATGGCGCCCGAGCAGGGACCAGAATGATAACGCACAACATCAGTGTCCTCAGGCCGGTTACATTTTATTTAATAATTAAAATTTGTTTTTTTTTACAGAAATTTCATGGTTCATTTTTGCTCAGTATTTTAATCGAATAATACGATTTATTGAGTACTTTTGGAATTACGATACTCTGGCTAATAGCTAAAGTTCGACCAAGTACGAGATATTTCGATTTTGTTTTGAAAGCAATACTGATCGCGTTTTAACTATGAAATTATTCTTTTTAGTTTCAGTTCTTTTAACTTATTAATTTGTACGTAATTATTTAAATTATTAAAACGATTACTCAATGGAATTTCAAATTTATTCGGCATTTCATTGCTAATATTTTTTATTTTTTTTTATATTAAATTTTATTTCTTTATTCATTATAATAAATAAATTCAATACAAAACTTAAAACTACTGAACATATTTACAGAATAATCTAATTTAATGATCCACCACGGAATTCTCTATTTATATGAATTTAATTCGTTTATGTTTTTTTGTATAAGAATAGATACATCAGAAAATAAATCAACAAAAACTAGTTTTATTAACATAAGAAATAATGGAAAAAATGGAAAAGGGAAAATAACATTAGCCAATTACTTAGAAGCAAATATAATTAATAATGAAAGTAATACTGAAGAAGGAAATTAACAATAAACAAGCAAATCTTAATCAAGTATACATACCAATCAACAAGACCTGGCAACGACAACGGTAAAGAATACGAATAATTCAATTTTCAATTTCAATTCAAAAAGTATTTTTATTAGTTCAAATTTAATTACATAAAATTTCATTATTATTATATCAAAATACAAAACTTAACATTGGCTTGATATAGCCGTCTGCTTTTGTTTTGTTTTTATTTTTTATTTGAGATATTTTTTATATATACTTTATATAATTATTATTATCATTATTTTTATTATTTTTAATATTACCATTACATATTATCCTCAAGTACGATAATTATTATTAATATTATTCTTAGTAATTCATTATTATTATTATTATTATTATAACACAATTATTATTATTATTTTTTGATTTTATTATTATTATTATTATTATATATGCTTATTTTTGATTTTATTATTATTATTATTATTATTATCTCCATCTAATCGAATTCATCAATTATTCTTTTCCTGTATTTATAAGCTTCAACTGTGTATGCTGCTAATTTTTTCCAGTTTTGACCATTTAATATTGCTATACCTTCCACTTCTGTGAGCGTATTCCGACAGAAATAGACTTTCCTTAGTTCCTTTAACATTGGACATTCGACTAGGAAATGTAGCACATTTTCCTCTTTATCTAGATTACACATAGTGCACTTCGATGTTTCCGTATTAATGTGTGGTGTATAATTCAGTCTCATTAATTCCCCTCTTATTTTGAATATTGCCGACACTTCAGATGTTGAATAAATATTATTAAAATAGTTCTTTTCTCCTAATTCATGGTTAAGATTGATGCATACATTTCTTTGATGTTTGCGCTTTCTTTTAATTAGTTCATATAATTGATTTTTCCATATTACTTCATCGAACTAATTCAAATTTAAAACGAAATCATACTCTTCTGCCAGATGCATCCACCTTTTAATGTATAACGCCTTTTTTCGGTATATTATATCAGCGATTTTATACGTTAATTTTTCTCTATCTTCTGTCATAGCTTTAGTGACATAATCGACATGTAATTTTACTGTATATAAATATAAAGGTGCTAGACCAGTTTCCACATATAACATATAATCAGGAGAGTTTCTTGGGAGTTTAAAAATTCTTTTAATAAAATATTTTTGTATTTTTTCAACATACTCATATTGTTCGTCTCCCCACGTTTGTGCTGCGTAACATACTACAGATCGTACAACAGACAAAAAAATGTTATATTTTACGGAGTGTGCAACATACTTATTTCCTAGAATATTTTCCCACGTCCTGTTTAATTCTGCAACTGCCAGATTATATCTTGTTTCCAAATGCTTTTTTATACTAAGTTTTGATGTTATAATTACTTCCAAATACTTATATTTTTGTTGTGTCCAAGTATCAATTTTCGTTTTTAGCTAGTTTTCCCCCAGATTTAAATACCATGATTTTTGATTTTTTTACATTTATTATAAGGTTGCATTTTTTAAAATATTTTAATAATTTGCTGATCATTAATTGTAATGATTCTGTTGTTTCAGCTAATATTACCATGTCATCGGCATACATTAATATTTTTATTAAGACTTCTAATATTTGTACCCCTCCAGGAAGTGCTTCAACAATATCATCTATAAACAAGGTAAATAAAGTTGGGCTCATAATACAACCTTGTCTTAGACCGACGCTTGTTAAAAATTCTTCTGATATCGTTGGTACTATATTTTCCTCTAAAACCTGCCTGGTATTCTGAAATTAATGATTTTGTCTTTATAAATTTGTTTAAACGATTTAGTAATAATGCAGAAGAATATGATAACTAAAACAATCTCCTCAATACGGCTGGCCCCCGCGAGGTTATATGGCCAAAAACTCCCAAGTCTCAATAAAAGAGATCCAAAATTCATATATACATATTGATAAAGACAAACATAAAGAGAAGAAAAATAATTATATACATTTATGCATATTTAATGTAAGAACATTGAGTAACGAAAATAAAATGTCAGAAAGAACTAGGAAACGCATCAAAAGAAATAAAATGGGACATAATTGGTTTAGCCGAAACAAGAATCTATGGATCACGAATTTTAGAAAAAAAAGATGGTAATATATATGCATACGTAGGTGAAACAAAAGGCTTATATGGTGTTGGTTTACTAATTAAAAAGAATCTTAATGAAAATATTAAACAAAGTGAAAGAATAATAGCATGTGAGCTAGAATGTAATAAAACAAGAATCGCTGTGATACAAGTATATGCTCCCACTGAAAACGCAAGTGATGAAATGTTATAAGATTTCTACAAAAAATTAAATGAAACAATTATGGGATTAAAAACAAAATTTTTATATGTTATTGTTGTGAATTGAAGCACCCAGTACTTCAATTCACAACCAAAAAACAGCTAATTAAAATATTTTGAAATAATTTGAATTCAATAACTTAAATTTGCAAAATAATTAAAAATTAAATTAGAACAAAATTTTGAAGAGTTGATTGGCTAACCAAAATATCGCATGCGATATTTTGGAAAACCAAAAAGCTCTTCAACCAAATAAAATAGCTGTTTTTTGATAGTAAAAATTAAGTCTACTTTGGGGTGTCAAGTAGACACCAACTAATTAAAGTAAAAAAAAAAGTCTAATTTGAGTTTCAATTAGATATTATCAATTGTAATAATAAAAAGTATAGTAAAAATAACTGTTTTAATTAAAGTTTAAAGAATTTATTGAATAAGTTGAAAGTAATTCAAACCAGTTAAAATTGTATAATTGGTTTTAAATAAATAAATAAAAATCTAAAGAAATATTAATGGTGAATAAATAAAAATAAATTTAACAGAACAAGATTAGTGTTTTTATTTGGTAATAAGAAGAAAAAAATAATTATAAAAGGTAACTTTTAAAACATTGGCGCTGCGGACAGGATAGGAACTACGTTTCCCTTCTAAAAAAAACTTGTGTGCGGTAAAACGTTTCGATTTTAAAAAAAAAAAACTACACAAAAATAAAATTTTTTTGTTAAAAAAAATATACATTTTCAATACTAAAAGTGAAATAAAAACAAAAAATCAGATCAAATAACAACAGAGCAAACAACAGTAGCAGTATCAACAAACAACAGTAGCAGTATCAACAAACAACAGTAGCAGTATCAACAAACAATAGTAGCAGTATCAACGAAGGCAGTGAAAGACAAAAACAACAACAGAAAATTAAAATCAACAAATTTACTATGTAAGTCAAAAAATCTTAAGGAAAATTATTATATTTATTAATAAAAAGAAGGAAGTTTTTAAAATCATAGAAAAAAATTTTTTTTTTTTCAAATTAAATTTCTAAAATTCAAATTGATTGTTAAATTATCTTTAATAAAATCAAAATCAAAAATTTAATAAAAATTAAGTTAAAGTAAAATCATTTAAAAAATCAAATTCAAATTAAACATTAATAAAAAAAATTTTTCTTTTTCTCAAAATTTATACAAAAAAAAGTCATAAAAATATTCAAATTCCGTTTTTTATCATCATTTTTAAAAAAAAATTCCTTTATACATATATAAATATACAAAAAATCATAATTTTCTTTTAAGGTAAAATCCAACAAAACTTGTAAACAAAGTTTATGGATATATATGGATATATATAAATTGTATATATTTTTTTTGTTAAACAAAATTCCCAACCTTTCCCAATAGTTACCCTAATTTTTTTATACAAATATAATAAATATTATAAATAAATGCATATCAACAAAGCACACATTAATACATATGGTGCAATTATATAAGTTTTTTTACTATAAGTCGACCATATATACACATGTATATATGTACATATTTCTTTTTTCGTTGCATTATAATAATTGTGCGTTTCAGCAATTATTTAAAGTTTTTTTTCTCTGTTGCCTAAATTTTTATTAGCATTGAAATTTTATACTTGGTAGTGTATAAAAAATATGTAAGGTAATAAAAACAATGAAAGGCATTATGTGTTGAATTTAATTACCAAATATACTATGGTTCGTTGATTTTATACTAAAACTGTGTAAAGACAATACAAATGTACAGTTTGTATTAAGTTAACTCAGGGTTTTATAAAATCAAGTAACCTGGTATAAAGTTTTTTTTCTATGTAATAATAAAAAATTGGGATACAAATTTTCTTTGTTACCCAATATTTTTCTTTTCACCCTATATAACTTTAAAAAAAATTTTTTGTCCTCTTATGACAAAATAATATATATACATACATACTTATAATTAAAATTTAGCGAATTTTCTTTGTTGAAAAGAAATAATTTCGTAATTTTTTGTTTTTAAAATTTATAATAAATTTTTTTTTAAAGGTAATTAACCGCAATTTCAATTTATCATTGCAAAACAAAGTCAATCAAAATATTTTTTTTAATCAAACTTACTTAACAAAAATATTTTATAATCATTGCATACCTTTAGGAGATAAATAAAACATTTTTGGGTTTTTTAAAAAAAGTGAACTTTTAGAAGTACCTATAATAATAAAATTTAAAAAAAAAAAATATGTATTAATAAAATTTTATAACTATATTGAATTGGATTTCTGTCTTTTTTTTTCGACCCCTAAAATATAATTATACTGAATTTACATTTTATATCAAAATTTCATTAATTTTTTTTTGTTTGTTCGTAATGACGAAAATTATATATACATATATATATATATATATTTTCAAAATACTTTTGATCATTTTTATATAAAATATTGTTGTCAACTTAATTGATATTAATATTAATATTTTAAGGCCCATTTGTTGATTCACATCATAATTATTTATAAACAACAAAAAAAGGAAAAAAAAAAGAAAAGCCAAAAAAATATTTCATTATTATGGAGTTCGAACTTCCGGCTTTATTAGAAGACGATGTAGAAATATTAGAATTATTAGAAGTAGGAATTCCTAGGAAGAAGATATATAATCGAAATGAATACTTCGAAAGTTTTGATGAAGTTTCTTGTTACAAAAGATTCCGTCTTACAAAATACAAAAAAAAAGAAAGAAAATAAATGAATGAAGCAATTTGATATTTATAAACTTAAGATTAGACTATGTATTTATAACTGTTTGCTTATATAAATTATACTATTTTGATATTCATGACATTAAAAAAAAAAAAAAATATTTTCGATGATTTTAGCAATTGTAGTTGTCTGTATTACATTTTTTTTGTGTCTTTGCTAAAACTTTACTATGATAGACATAAATTTTATGGTGCAAAGGGAAATAACTTAACGTAATCATAAATTGTATGTTCAACATAGCTAAGATGTAGATTTATGATGTGAATCAGCAAATGGGCCTAAATGACGTACGTAAGTTTCATTCCAGAAAAAATTTTTTTATGTCGAAAAATTTTTTGTTACTGCATTTAGGCCCATTTGCTGATTCACATCATAAATCTACATCTTAGCTATGTTGAACATACAATTTATGATTAGGTTAAGTTATTTCCCTTTGCACCATAAAATTTATGTCTATCATAGTAAAGTTTTAGCAAAGACACAAAAAAAATGTAATACAGCCAACTACAATTCCTAAAATCATCGAAAATATATATTTTTTTTTTTTTTTAATGTCATGAATATCAAAATAGTATAATTTATATAAGCAAACAGTTATAAATACATAGTTTAATCTTAAGTTTATAAATATCAAATTGCTTCATTCATTTATTTTCTTTCTTTTTTTTGTATTTTGTAAGACGGAATCTTTTGTAAAAAGAAACTTCATCAAAACTTTCGAAGTATTCATTTCGATTATATATCTTCCTAGGAATTCCTACTTCTAATAATTCTAATATTTCTACATCGTCTTCTAATAAAGCCGGAAGTTCGAACTCCATAATAATAAAATATTTTTTTAGCTTTTCTTTTTTTTTTTCCTTTTTTTGTTGTTTCCTTTTATTCTTCAATCAAAATTGCCAGAAAAATAATAATTTTTACATTAATGTTCGTTAAATGCAGATTTACTATGTCACTTCAACTTCAAGACCCATAAGCTCATCATAAATTACTTATGATCTACTAAATCCTCCACTTAAGTTATGTGGAACATAACGAGATTTATGTTCTACTTTTACGTTGGTGCAAACCGGTAAGCACAACTTAGACATTTAAGTTGAACATAAATAATTATGATGTGAATCAGCAAATGGGCCTTATTCAGGAATAAAAATAAAATAAATAAAAATGAGTATTTTATTTTAAATAATTTTATTAATGTGGAATGATTTTCGTTAAATAAGATAAAATTTAAATTAAAAATAATTTTTACAAACACAATTTTTCGAGCTTAAAATTTTTTTTCAGAATAAAAAATTCGACCCCTAAACAATAAGTATACAAAATTTTTTTTCACTTTTTACTGAAATTTAATAAAATTATGACCCCCTAAATCATAATATAAAAAAAGGGCGTATTTACATTGTTGTTGTTGTAATTTTTTTTTAATAAGGAAACTAATGTCGCAAAAATCAAAAAACTCCAACTTTAGCGCAATCTATTTTAAAATTTTCGAAGCGAATTTCTACTTTTTCATTTCTAAATTCAAGTCCAGAATTTGAAGATTCGGACGAAAAAACTAAAACAAACATCGAAAATATAGAAGAAGAACCAAATTTAGAAGTTTTAAATAAAAACAATTTTTCTGATTTTTTACACCAAGTGCAGGAAGATAGAGTGTCGGAAAACAGAAAAAGCTTTAGAACATTAAGATCCGGGGTAAAATATAATAGAATTGGTCCAATAAGAAGACCTAAAAAAGCAAGGAAAAATAAAGTGATTATTACTAAAACGGAAAGAAGAAGTTTAAATATTAAAAAATCCAACAAAATGAATCCAATAAATGACCCTCATTTCTTTAGCAACGGAACAATGAATAGGCCAGGACCGTCAGGGTTAAATTCGACCCCTATTCCGCCTCCACCACCACGTCAGTTACCCGTACAACATGAGTACAACGCGGAAAATTTCACTAATGACAACTCTTACCATTTGGAACCAACGCTCTTACCGGTTGAAAAAATTATTAAGACATTTTTGGTACACGTTCCAAGTTCAAGATTTTCAGGCGTAGGGTTGGACATTGAAAACGAACTAAACAATTTTCTGGAATTGGCTCACCAATCATACGAGTTAACGAGGGATGAGCAAAAAGGCATACTTTTACGGATTTTAATTACCAGTAAATTAACAGGTGCGGCCAACGCTCTCTTTAGATATGCCAACGTCGAAAATTTTACACAATACAAGGATATTTTAAGAAACCGTTTCATAGAAAGTAAAGATATGGCTACTTTAGCCTCGGAAATTATGGGAATGTACCAATATGAAACGGAAACTGTAGAACTTTTTGGAGAACGTATATCCAAAAAATTGGCCGCGTATCGGAACAGGGTAAATGAGAGATATAACAACGAGGGACGAGCATTGATAAACGAGATGGAGATCACAGCAAAGAGAGTGTTTTTGGGAGGACTGAAGAGAGTGTTTTTGGGATCAGCAGAGTTAAAACAATATCTATTATTTAAAAATCCGGAAAATTTACGAGTCTCTATAGGAGCAGCTCGACAATATCTGAATGAAACTCGAAATTTAGGCGGCATAGGAAGTTCTAATACATCAAGCAACAATCAAACAGTTGTAGGGGATCAAATGCTAACATTAATTACAACGATGATGAAAAAATTAAACGAAAATGGACTACAAGCAGAACAACCCAACAAAAACAAATTTAGTAATGGCAATAATCAGAGAAATTTTAGCAATAATAATAACTTTAATAAAAACCAGCAACACAATAATAACATGCGCAATAATTTCAACGCTGGAAGTAGAAATCTAAATAACAACAACAACAACAACAATTTTAGTAATAATTATAAGCAATTTTCAAATAATAATAATAATAATTTTAATAACAATAAGACCCCGTTCAATAACTATAATAAGACCCCTAATAGATTGAACAATAATAATGGTAGTATGTTTAACGGAAATAACTACCAATCTAATTATAATAGTAATAATAATAATCATAATAATATTAGGAATACAAATATGGCTAACAGAGGACCTAATTCAAATCCTCTTATAAAATGTTTCAAATGTGGTAAACAAGGCCACATAAGTAGAGATTGTACAATGCAATTTCATTTAAATAAGGAAGTAAAACATTGTGCCAATTGCGGAATTTACGGACACGAATCCGCTAATTGTTTAAAACCACGTGCAGGGAATAACGGCGCAAGCCCACAAAGAGTTTTAACAGTAACCAACACGGAAACCACTTGTGAATGGTGTGCAAGGGAAGGCCATAAAGTATTAAATTGTGAAGCACGTCAATCTTATGAATCTAGAATGGCGTTAGTCTCGGGAAACGAGAATGGAGTGAACTGAAAAAGCCCAGCTCATTCCATTCGGAGGGCACAACAACCACCTTACAGGAGCCTATAGTTCAATTGGCTTTAGATATAGCCAAAACAGACAAAGTAAAGTTATTAGTAGACACAGGAGCTCAGGTTAGTTTAATAAAAAATTCAACATTAAAAAAAGGAACACCAATATGTACAGATAATAAGGTACAAATATACAAATAATCATTGAACTAAATATTATATGAAATAGGATCTAATTTGTCGGTTTTTCTATAACATTGAACTTGAATTTGTATAACATTGAACTTGAAATTCATATACATAATTTTATTTAATACATTGAACTTGTAATTTAATAAATTAACCTTTATAATGAATAAGTGCAGTAGCGAAAATTGTTGTACTGAACCTAATGACACAACAATCTCTGATCAGTAGCATGCAAAGGTATTTGTAAAAAACTATTTCATCCCCAGTGTCTTGGTATTTCACGTCCTGGCATTAAATATATAAAAGAATTCAAACATGTTTTCTTGTATTATTGCAAAGAATGTAAATTACTCAATCTATCTCACGTTATGCTTGGAATCAAAACAAACAATGATATAGTAAAATCATTCTCGGAGACAATTGAATCATTGAAAACAATGGCACATAATAATGAGAATAAACGTTCAAAGGCTGAGGAAAACATTAACTTGTTAATGGAACATGTTGACGAGATGAGCTCCCAGATTTATAAAATCGATGGTAAGCTCAAGACACAAACTGACAACTTTAGCTTATTCTTCAAAAATTTTGATAAATTATATGCTAATATGGATTCCATTAAAGATTTAAATAGTAAAATTAGCGATTCATTGGCAAAAAAATTTAGTTTTCAATTTGACTCTACACTATCATTATTAAAAAAACTTAAAATTTCGTCAGAGAGCAATTCTATAAAATTTCAAGCATTACTTGACAAAAATGTCACTGTGAACTCCGAAAATTCAGATAAGATTTTAAATACTATACTTCAATTAAATAATAACGATGAACTAAAGGCTCAATTAATCTCCATTGGCGATGAACTTGCTGCAATTAAGTTGAGCTTTGATGATATCGTAGACAAAGTAAAAAATTAATAATAATAATGGTAATAGGAACATTAAAAATCAACAAAATAAAAATAAAAAAAATAAGAAAAAATATAATACTGGTAATAATATTAATAATAATAATAATAATAGTAACAATAATAATAATAATATTAGAAATAGTAATAATAATAATAATAATAATAATAATAATATTAGTAATAATAATAATAATAATAATAATAATAATAATAATAATAATAATAGTAATAATAATAATAATAATAATAATAATAATAATAGTAATAATAATAATAATAATAATAATAATAGTAATAATTATAATAATAATAATAATAATAATAATAATACAAATAATAAAAATATTAAAAATAATAACAATAAAAATAATAATAGTACTAAAAATAATAATCATTATAGCACGAATAATATCAGAATAACATTTTCTAAAAAGTTTAAAAACCTGCAAAGATTTGTTCAGGGACCAACGCTAAACCCTCTAACCAGTGTGAGGGACATACCACAAATAGCCATGGCCAAACCTTCAGCAATTGTTTCTCTAATCATGCTGATAGAACACATCCGTCGCCCAACTTCGCTAATCCATTAATTCCACCACATATAAGGCTAACTAAAAATTCGGTCGAACATGGCGATGGCAGTTATGCACTTTCAAGACTTAAAGAAAGTAGAATATTTGAAAATGTACGATTATTCTTAGCTTATCTCCATGATCAGGATAAGTCTGTATGTATCGATGGGAAAACTAAATTAAATATCATGATGTTAATTCAGCAAGAAGGTCTTCCATCAAACCCAGCTCAACTAAGAAGTCTTTTTGACAGACATCATGAAAGTTTTGGATACTCATCTGCAATGGTATCAGATGATTTAGAATCTTATCGGAGACATATCGCTTCGAAAAGAATTGAATACCTACATAGACAAAGAGAAGCTCAATCTAGGTATTTTCGGCCTTGCTCCTAATTCACCGAACTCCATTTCTCAATTATCGCAGGCTAATACAATAGGACAAAATGATGTATTTAATTACTGCCTGAAAAATAATTCAAATTCGATTTCAAATTCAATTTCAAATAATATTAATCAGTTGAACAGTATTAATCAGTTGAACAGTAAACGTAGACAATTTTATATAAAAAATGTGCATACAAATGTTTCTAGTTCTAACATAATTAAATTCATTAATAACTACTTTAATATATACGATATTATTTGTAATCCTGTAATTCCATGGAATAATAAGAAAAATAATCTAAAATATCAAAATTTCAAAATTAGTATACCAGATTTTTTTGGTTCGATTCTCTTAAATAATAGCTTGTGGCCTAGAGAATGTATTGTGAGAGAATTTAAGCCTATCTCTTCTCGAAAAAACTCAGATAAAACCAATTCTTTAAACGTGAATAGCCAAAAATTGCTTCACAAAGATTCGCTATCACGTAAAGAATTACTTACTTAACTTAAATTTGTCACAGCAGGTATGGGTGAAGATAGTAACAACTGAAAAAAATATATATATATGTGGGTGCTACATTCATCAAGGTTCTAATGAAATTATTTATCAAGAATGTGTATCTGGTCTACGTGAGATCTGCACTAGTATTACAAATTCTGATGATGTTTGGATTTTTGGTGATTTTAACCTACCTGGTTTGGAATGGGTACCATCGGCCGACAATGAGTTCCTATATGATCCTGATCCTGAATCAATAATCGTAGACTTTTTTTCAGAAATAGGTTTTAGTCAAGTATGTAATTTAAAAAACAATTTTAATAATGTCCTAGATTTAGTTTTTACAAATGTTATTGATACTTATATTTTAAACCAGACTGAATCTTTTATAAAAGATAAAACTAGTATATTTCATAAGACTATACGTTTAAGCAACTTTTATTCAGACAATCAACTATTTAGTTGCACAGAAACTACTTTAAGCTATGACTTTTTAAATGCTAACTATGTAGAAATTAATGATTACATGCAAAATAATATTAACTGGTATTGTAGTAGTAATGATATTAATGATAAGACAGATTTTTTCTTAAAAATAATTTATTCTGTTTTTGAAATGTTTTTACCAAGAAGAATTAAGACGAGAAGTAATCATCCACCATGGTATGATAAAACATTAATTAATTTAAAAAATGTAAAAAATAGATCACATCGTAAATGGATTGCATCTAAGATTGACAATGACTATGATTTATTTGTAATAAACAAATCGAAATTTGACAATTACGATAAAGTATGCTATAGCAGGTATGTTTCTCTTACAGGTGCATCAATTAAAAGTGATCCAAAAAAATTTTATAAATTCATTAACTATAAAAGAAATGTAACTAACTTTCCATCTATGATGGCTTATGAAAATGAAGTTCTCTCAGATCCTAAAAAGATCTGTGATAAATTTGCATCATTTTTTGAATCAGTTTTTTGTGAGCCAATGAACTTTAATTCAAACGATTTTGACCATATTAGTCAAAACATATCTAATATAAGTTCAATTACTATTGGCAATTCTGAACTACTCTCGGCACTCAAATCACTTGATCATAATAAACCAACGGGGCCAGATAAAATTCCAACGATGTTTGTTAAATACACAGCTGAGTCCTTAGTGTCTCCTTTACTTGATATTTTCAATAGCTCTCTTGCAGCTGGTGTTTTTCCGAACATCCGGAAAAGCTCTCATCTCTGCCCAATTTTCAAGAACGGAGATAAGTAACATTGAAAACTATCGTGGTATCGCAATTCTTTCATGTATCCCGAAGTTATTTGAAAAATTAGTAACTCATAAATTATATATGTTTTTTAAGGATATAATTAACAAACATCAACATGGCTTTATCAAAGGTAAATCTACTGTGACAAACCTTTCAGACTACGCTAGCTTCATTCTTCAATCCATGGAAAAAGGCCTTCAGGTGGACTCCATTTACACAGATTTCAGTAAAGCTTTCGATAGAGTTGACCACAAACTATTAATTTTCAAACTTGAAAAATATGGTGTGTCAGGATCAGTTTTGGATTGGATTAAATCTTATCTCTCTTCAAGAACACAATTTGTCAAATTTAACAAATTTTTATCCCGTCTCATAAACGTCAGATCAGGTGTACCCCAAGGTAGTCATCTTGGTCCACTTCTATTTATATTATTCTTAAATGATTTATCGTTATTATTCATTAATATCTATTTTTCGTTTTATGCTGATGATCTAAAACTATATAAGTGTATTAAAGATTACACTGACTGTTTGGTTTTACAAAATAGTTTTAATACTTTGAATAATTGGTGTTCAAAAAATGGAATGCTTCTTAATGTTAAAAAATGTTTCTCTATTAATTTTAGTAGGAAAAAATCTATCACAACATATAATTATAATATTAACTTAATTAATATTGAAAATAAAGATGTTGTGAAAGATCTTGGAGTACTTTTTGACAAAAAACTTACTTTTAAGCACCAAATTGACAAAGTGTGTTCTCACAGCAAACGAGTTTTAGGTTTCGTTAAGAGAAGAGCTAAAGAATTTGACGATCCTTTTGTCACCAAAAGCATTTACTGCAGCTTGGTTAGACCGATCCTAGAATACTGCCAAATTGTCTGGGCTCCACACTTCCAATGTGATATAGACAAAATTGAGTCTATTCAAAAACAATTTCTCTTATTTTCTTTAAGGCGGCGGTACCTACTTGAAGATACTTTCATTCTGCCTTCTTATTCAATAAGACTAAGAGAAATTAATTTACTCTCTTTAAATAATAGACGAGTTCTTGCTGAAGCTCTTTATGCTTACGATCTTTTACATAAAAATATCAGTTCACCAGATCTATGCTCTAAAATGCAATTAAATATTAATGTTAGATGTTTAAGACATACTAAATATTTGATTGAACATAGTCACAATACCAGCTATGCTACTAATGAACCGTTTAATCGATGTGCTAAAGCTTTCAATAAGTTCTACCACTTATATGATGCTAATTTATCACGCGATACTTTTAAGGGTAAAATAATTAAATTTGTATGCAACTAAATACTTATTAGTTGTTTTTTACTTTTTTTAAATTAATTCATTATTGTATATTAATTTTTAATATATAATGTAAATTATGTTTGTAATTTTTTTCTTTTTTTGTAATATGTATTATGTATAAGTATAAATTGTAAAATGTAATTGTATATAATAATTTGCTATCTTTTTTGACAAGAAAAAATAATAAATAAATAAATAAATAAATAAGTTCAATAACCAATATGAGCTCCACTTTAGGTTCCTGTGAGGGTAAATTTTTATTAGGGCAAAATTTTAAATGCGATTTCCAAGTTACAGATAATGATATTAAGTTACCAGTTAATGGTATTTTAGGGAACAATTTTTTGTCCCCTAATTGTAATATTTTAGGACCCCAAAAACAATTACAATTTCCAAAAACAATAACAAATAATTCGGAATTTTATATTCCATTTTCACAAAAACAAAATGAAAAAATAAATATGCATTGTATTAAAGATTCAAATCCATTAAACGCAGTAAAGATGCAACAATTACGAGAAATTTATGATAACGTACAGGAGAGTTTTAAGGAAAATAATGGAGTTATGGAACTAATAGAAAATGAAGAGGAAGTTATTGAAGAAACTAAGGAGGTATTAAGTGAAAATAGTAGTAAATTAAAGGAGGAGGATATTATTGTAGTGAATGCGGAAGTTATGAAAGTAAATGATGCAGTTAGTAATGAGGAATATAATAATAATTATGACGTAGAAGGAGAGGAAGTAGTAAATGATGAAGTTAGTAATGAGGAATATAATAATAATTATGACGTAGAAGGAGAGGAAGTAGTAAATAATGACGTAAATAATGAGGAATATAATAATAGTTATGACATAGAAGATAAAAATTTGGAAAATATTGAAAGTATCAATGAAGAAGTAATGAATAATGATGTAATTATTGGTTTAAATAATAATGTAATAGCAGACGAAATTAAAGTGTATAAAATGGACAATGCAATGGAAAATAAAAATAAAGAAGTATCTGAATCTAATAATGTTAAATGTGAAAAAATGGAAATTAATGGAATAATAAAATCAACGAAAATTATAGTACCAGCACGCATGGAAAAGGCAATCAGTCTCCCTACAACGGAAGAGGGAGAATTCTTTTGTGAAGCTCAACAAATAAAACCAGGCGTGTTTTTAGGAAATTGTTTGGTAAAAGGTAAAAATAATACTGTAGTAACCGTTTGTGTAGTTAACGTAAACACGGAAAATGTAGTAATCGAAAACGTAAATTTAAAATTGACCCCTATTCAAAATTTTAAAATAAAACCCCTAAAAAATGACCCCCAAACCACACCAAAAGTCAAAGAAAAAGTTAAAAAACCACGTGGGAAACGTAAATGTGCACCAATTGCGGATGTTTACAGGTTATTCGAGGAGGAACACTCATTCAAAGTTATCATGAGGAGGAGGCAGGAAATAATTTAGAAAACGAAAGAATAGATTTATTAAAAAATTAGCTGAAAAAGAATTCTACGCTAACTTTAGTGGAACAGGACACAATCGACAAAATTTGTGAAGAATGTAATGACATATTTCACTTGCCCGGCGACAGGTTAACGCATACAGACGTTATTACACATAAAATAGGGACGACCCCGGAACAAGTTCCCATCAATAGTAGACAATATCGGCTAGCAGAATGTCATAAAAAAGTAATTAATGAAGAAATAAAAAATTTACTGGAGGAGAATATTATACAACCAAGCAGAAGCCCTTGGAACTCCCCTCTATTAGTAGTGCCAAAAAAGGCTGGACCTGATGGAGAGAAACGATACAGGGTGGTAGTAGATTTCAGAAAAATCAACGAAGTGACATTGGGAGACGCGTTTCCCCTACCAAGGATAGCGGACATAATAGATCAACTAGGGGGATCGCTATATTTCTCAACGTTGGATTTAGCAAGTGGCTACCACCAGGTGGCAGTTGATCCTGAGGATAGAGAAAAAACGGCATTTAGCACAATTTTCGGGCATTACGAATTTAAAAGAATGCCGTTTGGTCTCTCAGGGGCACCTGCTACCTTTCAGCGCTTAATGAATCATATACTAACTGGATTACAAGGATTCAAATGTTTCGTCTATTTAGACGATATTGTAATATATGGAAGAACACTACGGGATCATGACGAAAAACTTCGAGCTGTTTTTAATAGACTAAGGGAAAATAATTTGTAACTTCAGCCTGAAAAATGCAGATTTTTAAAAAAGGAAGTCGTTTATTTAGGTTATAGGATTACAACAGAAGGCATATTACCAAATCCTGAAAAAACGGAATGTGTGGCAACTCACCCCATTCCAAAAACCACTAAAGAACTACAATCTTTCTTGGGATTGGTAAATTATCATCGTGCAAGTATGCCATTATTAGCGGAAAAAATAAAAAGTTTCAATGGACAGACATACATCAAAAAGCATTCGAAGAAATAAAGAAATTACTGACGTCACCACCTATTCTGAAATATCCGGACTTTACTAAACCATTTTTGTTAACTACTGACGCTAGCAGTCATGCCTTGGGAGCGGTATTATCGCAAGGCGAAGTAGGTAAAGACCTGCCTATAGCATATACTAGCAGGGTACTGAACAAAGCGGAACGTAATTACGCTACTATCGACAAGGAAATGTTAGGAGTTTATTGGGCAGTGAAAAATTTTAGATGTTACTTACTAGGACAGGAATTTACAGTTTTTACGGATCATAAGCCACTAATAAGTGAATATCGTAAAAAAGACCCCGAAGGAAAAATTAATAGATGGAAAACACGTTTAGCGGAATATAATTTCAAAATTTTATATAAGCCAGGTAAGTTAAACACTAACGCTGATGCACTAAGTCGAATTCCAGAAGATGAGGGGGAAATCGGTAACAACAAAACTACAAAAAAAACTTTCGCTATTACTCGAGCTAGTGCAAGGAAAAACGAAATCGGAGATGAAGTAATAAAAAAGGACCATAAAATCGAAATGGAAAGGAAGGAAATAACTAAATTAAATAAGTCAGTGTCTAAAGAACAAAAAAAGGATAAGGAGGAGGATATAGTACCAGAGATATCAAACAAAATAATTCTGAAGGATAAAGAGGAAATTATAACGATATTAAAGGAATACCACGATTCGGCATTAGGAGGGCACGCGGGAATAACCAAAACATACAGAAGAATTAGACAATATTATTACTGGAAAAAAATGCTGTCGGACATTTATGAATATATTATGAAATGCCCTAAATGCCAAAAAATAAAAAGAGTTAAAGTACCCAAAATGCCGTTAGTAATAACACCTACAGCAGAAAAACCCTTTAAAAGAGTATATTTAGATATCGTGGGTCCTTTTCCAATGACCACAAATGGAAACCAATATATACTTACATTTCAGGACGACTTAACGAAATTTTTTGATGCAATACCAATTTCAAACGGAGAAGCAACGACGGTAGCGGAAGCTTTTTATAGAAATATTATATTAAAATACTCAATAATACCCAAGGAATTATTAACGGATCAAGGTGCAAATTTTACAGGTAAATTGCTCCAACAACTATGTAAGTTATTACACATTAAGAAATTACAAACTACTGCATACCATCCGCAAACAAATGGTTCGTTGGAAAGGCGGCATGGGCCATTGGTTGAATATTTGAAAATATTTGTGAATGAACATATACAAACCTGGGACACTTGGATAGCAGAAGCAGTATTTGCGCATAACCATACACCACATAGCGGAAGCAAATTTTCACCACTATACGCTCTATATGGATTTAGTGAACCACTTCCTAGCAATTTACAAAAGACCCCGGAACCATTATATAATTTCGACGATTATTGTTTAACGTTAAAGCATAGAATGCAAAAAATTCATCAAACTGTAAGGGAAAATTTAAGTAAAGGCAAACTAAAAGCCAAGGGTTATTATGATAAGACTAGAAAAGATGAAAAATTCAATGTAGGTGATCAAGTACTAATAATGAATCCAACCAAGCTGCACAAACCAAGCGTCCCTTGGTTGGGTCCCTATAAAATAATAAAAGCGGACAAAGTAAATTCCACTATCAAAATGGGTAGGAAACCAAAAATAGTCCATAATAATAGACTTAAAAAATGGACTTTTTAAAAAAATAAAAACAAAATTTATTACAAAACTTCAATATTGTAGAACAAAAAAAAAACAGCAAGGGCAACAAAAACAAACAATAATAATAAGATTCAATCATTTTTTTTATGCACATACATTTTTTTATTTTCAAAAAAATTTATATAGTTGATACAAATTCATTTTTATACATATAAAATTATACATATTCTTTTTAATATATACATATAAAGGTATATAAATATAAAATTAATATAATTTTTACTTAAGTCATAATTTTTTTACATATAATTTCTGAACATAATTCATTTTTATACATACAAAATTATACATATTCTTTTTAATTAATATAATTTTTACTTATACATATAATTTTTTTCATAAGTCATAATATTTTTTACACATAATTTCTGAAAATAAATTAAAACAAATAAAATTAGAAGATTAAAAAAAAGAGAGAGGGGGGAAAATAAACAAATCATACTAACCTATTCCAGACCACCATAAAACTCCGTATATTTTCTTCTTTTTTGGAATTTGCGGGGCAGCGCGACCCCCGGGTGCAAATGATGATAATGATATACAAGATGTTCCTTGCGACCAAAGGACCGCGAGCACACATAGCACTGCCATGCTTTCCGTGGGTTGTGAGTCATAAGGTGCCGATTGAAATGGCCCTTATGACTACTTTGGTACCCACAGAAAGCACATAGTCGAGTGCGGGGTTTCCTATTTTTCGGAACGGTTACGGTGGATCCCGTACCCCTAGCTCGACTATCCACAAATTCCTCAAATTTACTTTGATAGGAGATGCACGGATAATCTGAAAAGAAAAGAAAAACAAAAACAAAATATATTTAATTCAATAAAATACAAATATATCTTTAATTAAAATTTTTACCAGATATATCAAGACGTACCAAACGTACATAACATTTTTTTACATAAATTCTGAAAAACAAAAAAAAAGGGTTTTGTAGTTTTCACTATTATATTAGAAATAATTTTTAACTTACTTTGAAGCCATTTTTCTTTCCTTTGACAATAAATTTTAAAATTTATTCACACTTTTTTCTCAATTTTTTTTTCGCAATTTTTTTTTTTTGAAATTAATCAAAAATACTTTTTTTTTTAATATTATTTATACACACTTTTTTCAATTTTCTTTTAAAATTTAAATTCCAATTTTATTTTCAAATTTATATTAATAAAAATATTCTGTTTTTAAAATTTATTCACACTTTTTTCTCAATTTTTTTCGCAATTTTTTTTTCAAATTCATCAAAAATACTGTTTTTTTTTAATATTATTTATACACACTTTTTTCAATTTTCTTTTAAAATTTAAATTCCAATTTTATTTCCAAATTTATATTAATAAAAATATTCTGTTTTTATTCACACTTTTTTTTCAATTTTTTTCCAAACTAAATTTTTTTTTCTCAAATTTATAAATTAACTAATATTGTTTTTAAACTATTTTCAATAATTAAAGATTTTTTTTTTCAATTTTTTTTTCCTCAAGAAAACTACTCACTTTACTACACGATTCAAACTATACGATGCAAAGTATATTACAATACTGAAAAATATACAATTATAATTTGAATTAGTCTTAAAGGATAACAGCCTAATAGCAATTTTATAATGTAAATTAAATCGCGATTATGAGTTATTAGGAGAGAAGGTGGTCAAAATAAGTAGAATAAAAAAAAACAAACAATAAATAAATTTCAAATTTTAATTTATTAAACACATCCCACCCTTTTACCCTAACAAATTTTAATTATTAGTAATTTTTTTATCTCCTGAAAATAAAAATAAAATAGTATATTAGAAAAATAAAATTAATATACTTATAAATTTTTACTTACGGTAAGTTAAGTCTTTCGTGTTTACCACGTAAAACAAATCTTATGCACCAATTAGGATTCAAAGGGGAATCCTTCGGAGGGGGAGGAATATTCTCCTTATTTGGGTGAATGAAAATCTCGGTCGTCGCCAAGCTAATATCACTTGCACTATCGGACATTATTTTAAATAATAATTATAACAAATCAATAAATCAACTTTTATACATTAATTTAGTATTTATAACCAAAAATTTAAAAATATATATATATATTATTAAGCAATCGCTTAAAATTTTTTGTTTTCTAAACAGTTTTTTTTAAAAAAAAAAATACAGGGTAATTTAAAGTAATTAATAGAAATTTATTTTAAGGTACAAAATGATGTCGCGATTGGTATTATGTTATTTATTGGGAATGGTAGCAGGGAAATTTTTGGAAGTCAAAGAATTAAAATCGGAAGCAATAATATTTGAGTACCAAGGCGAACTTACAACACATAAAAGCAAAATAGAGATTTTCACTAAATTTAAGTTATTAGAAATAAATGAAATAAATAATTTTAAAAATAAAATATCGGAACTTATAAAAAGGTCATTAAACTTCTGTCTAAACTAAAAAATCAGACGGAAAACAATTGCTCTTGGTGGATAGACAATTTAGACAAATACGCAGAACGGTTAGAGGGGGAAGTTGAGAAAATCAATAATTTTTTTTCAAGAAGAGAAAAGAGGGGACTGTTAAACATTATCGGATCGGTTATCAAAACTTTATTCGGAACAATGGACGACGAGGACGCAAATAAAATTTATAATGTATTAAACAAATTAGAACAAAAAAGGGACAGACGACTTGAAATACTAGACAAAAACACAGCAGTAGTGACGTCAAATTTTGAATTTTTGAAGGCAACTTCTTTAAATTTGACGACACATATGACCGATTTAAACAGGAAATATGAACAATTGGAAGATCGGATTCGAATAGAAAATAGTGCATTAGGGGTGGGTATAAATGCGAATACCTACCAATTGGAATGGACCAAATCGTGTTAATGGCGCAATCCAAGTACAACCTAATACAATTAGTATTATCGGATCAAGGTGAGGCAATAAATGCCCTTCAGAATCATAAAATACTCCCATCTGTATTTGATTCTGAAACGATAATACAATTGTTATATAACATTACCGAAGGGACAAGTAACGAGTTACTCGGATCAATACCTGTTATAAACCAAATAAGTAAAATAGAGATCACCCACTTAGATGGCCAAGTGGGTATAAGAGTAACCGTTCCTTGGTTGGATAAGGAAATGTATAACATTAACAGGATTTACCCAGTTCCAATAAAAGCTAAAACAAAAATATATGCACTATTGTCTATAGAGTTCGATTATATTATTCACAATAAGGACGGACACTTTTTACATTTAACCAAAGACGAATTCAAAACTGACTGTAAGGAAATACAAACTGATAAAAACGAAAACTTGTTCATTTATCAACAAAAACAACCCAAGTTATTACGACCCCCAGAAAAAAATTGCATATACGAAATATTTTTAAATAAAATCAAATCTAGTGAAATAACGGAATTGAAATATTGTCAATATAAGTTAATAAAAGAAATTGACAATAATTTAATGCCGCTTTCAAGTCCAAATATGTGGTTGTTTTTCTTGGAAAATGAACAAGAAATGATTAGTTACTGTAAAAGGACAACTTACAAAACAAAACTTGACGGAGTAGGGATACTAACATTATTAGACGATTGCGTATTCACTATAAATCATTTGGAAATACCTTACCAAAGGGTATACAAAAAACATATAAACGAAACAAAAATTACACTATGGACACCACCACCTGAGACAATATTAAACAGCTTTGGACAAATATTACCAAAAATGACCCCTACGTCGAATGGGACAAAACATATACAAATAATGGACATAAACAAATTGACTGAGGAATTTAAAGAGCGGGGCAAGGGACTTAAACAAATCAGGGACGAATTTGAAGGGGAGCGTAAACGCTCCGAAACAGAAGATTACAATGACCTTATTAAAACTTGGCATACGGGAGGAATAGGAAGTATAATTATTATAATAATTTTATTTTGTGTTTATAAAATATGTAAAAAAGTGTGTAAAAACAAAAATGAAAGTTCAAAAAATCGGAAAATTGAAATACAGCATATATCCCAACCCATAGTAGAACCTAAATCCGAACCTAATTATTTAGAGCCTGTTAATTTCGTACCACATACTAATCCTATTAATTTCGTACCACATACTAATCCTATTAATTTCCCACCACATACTAATTTAAAATTACCTATGTCCAATAATCTAAATAAAAACCTTAATTTCAATTTCCCAAAAACATAACTTTGATACAAAATATTCAAAATCTGAAATAAAAAATTATATACAAATAAATATTAAATTAAAATATTTAAAAAAGCAATTTGAGAGTATAAATAAAAAAGGACGGAATTTGATTTTTTTTTTTTAAACAGAAAAAAAATATACAAAGATGTATATTGTAATTTAAAAGGGAATTTGATTTCTTTTTCATAATGAGATAAGAAAATTTTTTTATAAAAAAATTTAAAAAAAAAAAAGATTTTTTTTAAAATTGAAAATAATTAATAAAAAACAAACAAAGTAAATTTATTTTTTAAATACAATATATGTTAAATTCAAGTATTTATTATAAAAAAAAATCTATTAGTATTAAATCTTATGCACAATATGAAAATATCTAAATAAAATAAATTTTCAAAAATACTATATAGTAAATTAAAATCTTTATAATTATTTAATCTTATATTTAAATAAAATAAATTTAAGCGATATATACAATTAAGGAAAAACTATTATATAAAAAAAATATATAATAATAATACTATAAAAAAAACAATAACATTGTAAAATTTAAAATTTTATTTTTAAAATATAAGGTTCGAAGCAAGAAACTTCGACCCCTATATTTTTTCTAAAAAGAGAAGGTGTTGTGAATTGAAGCACCCAGTACTTCAATTCACAACCAAAAAACAGCTAATTAAAATATTTTGAAATTTGAATTCAATAACTTAAATTTGCAAAATAATTAATAATTAAATTAGAATAAAATTTTGAAGAGTTGATTGGCTAACATGCGATATTTTGGAAAACCAAAAAGCTCTTCAACCAAATAAAATAGCTGTTTTTTGGTAGTAAAAATTAAGTCTACTTTGGGGTGTCAAGTAGACACCAACTAATTAAAGTAAAAAAAAAAAGTCTAATTTGGGGTTCAATTAGATATTATCAATTGTAATAATAAAAAGTATAGTAAAAATAACTGTTTTAATTAAAGTTTAAAGAATTTATTGAATAAGTTGAAAGTAATTCAAACCAGTTAAAATTGTATAATTGGTTTTAAATAAATAAATAAAAATGTAAAGAAATATTAATGGTGAATAAATAAAAATAAATTTAACAGAACAAGATTAGTGTTTTTATTTGGTAATAAGAAGAAAAAAAATAATTATAAAAGGTAACTTTTATAACATTATAGGCGATTTTAATGCGAAAGTGGGATATAGAAAAGACGGAGAAGAAAAAATAATGGGTGAACATAGCTACGGAACTAGAAATTCAAAAGGTAATAAATTAATAACATGGATGTGGCAAAATGGTTTTGTGATTGCCAATACACTTTTTCAAAAAAACAAAAATATTAAATGGACATGGATTTCACCAGATGGCAGAGAAAGATTGGATAATAAACATGAAATACAACAACAAGATTATGCATTATAGAACAGATATCAACGAAGCAGCTACAAACTCCTTTCAAAATTTATACACATCAAGCAGTCAAGAGGAAAACATGGTTGTTTTAAATGATTTATTCGAAACAAGTAATCAAGATAGCTTCCTACCACTTCTAAATTCAGAAATTGAACAAGCTATTATCGAATTAAAAAATGGGAAATGCTTTGGTAATGATAAAATAAAATCAGAAATGTTAAAACTGGCTAGACAAGAACTAATAGAACCACTAACATATTTATTTAATGAAATAATGGTGCACGAAGTAATTCCAAGACAATGGAAAGAATCAAAAATCATCCTGATTCATAAAAAAGGAGATAAAACGAACCTTAACAATTACAGACCTATAAGCATCTTATCAAAAATATATTCCGTGTTCTCAAAATGCTTACTTAAACGAATAAAAGATACACTCAACTTAAATCAACCTATAGAACAAGCTGGCTTTCGCTCCGGATACTCAACAATAGACCATATTCACGCCGTAAATCAACTGTACGAGAAAGTAACTGAATTCCAGAAACCTTTATATGTTGCATATATGTAGATTTTTGTAAAGCTTTCGATACAATACAACACATAGAAATTTGGAAAGCACTAAAAAATCAGGGAATATCTAAAAAATATGTATCAATAATTATGAAAATATATGAAAATTGCACCTCTAAGACAAGGTGATCCTCTTGCACCTGCTCTATTTTCTACGGTTCTTGAACAAGTTTTTAGAAAGGTTGATTTAGAAGATTTAGGCATAAATATAAATGGTGATAAAGTAAATATTCTGAGATTTGCAGACGACGTAACATTATTTAGTGAAACAGCGAAAGAAATGGAATCATCAATAAACAAGTTAGCTCAAGAATGTCGAAAAGTCGGATTAGAGATGAATCAAACAAAAACAAAAATAATGATCAATTCAACACAAGATGTAATAAAGTTACAAAATACAAATCTGGAATATTGTGAAGACTACATATACTTAGGTCTTTTACAAAAAAATTCGAAAAAGAAGTAGATAGAAGAATCATGCAATATTCCTGCATGCATTTGTTTAATCGATATCACCAAAAATACCCAAACGCCTGTACTATTCTTCAAATATAGAAGAAATTATATTTCCTTTAGCTAAAAATTGAAAAATTGAATTTATTTATGAATTAGAAAATTTTCAAATGTGCGAATACCAACAAAACTATTTATAAGATTATATACAATACAATCATATGTGCGAAGAAAAAACAAAAAAAAACCTTTTTTTATATGAAATGAATTATTGCTTTGAAAATAAAAAAAATTCTCTAACTAAAATAAACGCACGTTGATTGTTGGTTTTTAAGTCATTGGTCTTAATAACTCAATAGAATTTGAGTAAAAATAATAATTTGAGTGAATGGGGTACTACAATTTATAATATAGAAATTGAATTTTCATATATAGCCAGATATATGAAAACATCCATCTACTAGTTATACATAATTTTTGCCCTAATTAACCTACCCTACGACTATCCTTACAATCTAATTTGACAATGATATTTATTAATTTAGCCACCAGTATTTTCTTGTGCTCATTTTTCTTTTAACGTCTCTCATAGATATCGCTGTATTATATTTATAATCATTGTTCATTGTCATTGGATGGAATACAATTTTTTTATCCGTAGATCGACGGTTGGTATAATAAAAAATTGGTATTTTGAAATCATTTTGGAAGTATTTATTTTTATCGAGGTATAAAAAACTTTCTGGTGGAACAAAACCGGATATCAATGTTTTTTATGTATTCTTCATTTGGGAATATAGCATGATTTACTAATGAATTATTTTGATTTATTTATGTCCTTACGTAATGATTTCTTATTAATGATATAATAAAGTACCCTAATACACACAAAATAGCTTTTTGACACCATTTCCAAAGTCCAACAATATGGTTGAATGTTCTTTATTCAAAGATTTGCAATATTCAGTTTTTAAAAATTAAATCATTTAGCAATTATTATTATTTTATATCAAATAATATTATTAATAAGAATTAAATAAATATAATATCTATAATATTAGTCATTATATCAAATAATATATAATATCAGTCATCTTTTAGTTGTTATGGGGTAAACATCTATTAAGATCTATTAAGATATTGTTCAACACTATTTTTATTTTTAACGCTGTTAAATTTATTTAAAAGTTAAATTTTATTGAAAAGTTAAATTTATTTATAATAGTTCTTTTTTTCTTCAAAAAATTTTATTAATTGCGGTGGATTTAAAATTTCGGGATTGTTTTATTTAAATTTTAATCTAATTTAATAATAATAATGCCGAACTGTATTTGCAATGATAAAGTAAAGAGAGAGGATCCCAACGTTCAATGTGTGGACTGCAAAAAATTTTTTCATCTACATTGTGCCAAATTATCGAAAAGAGATCTTCAATATATGACATCACAAAAAATCTCACATGCTGGCTGCACTGGTATTAGAAGAAGTTCAATACTGCGCTCACCTCCACTTCAACGAAGTGATAACACTGTTAATATTGGTAATAAAATTCGTTGTGCTTCCAGTTCTTCTGTTTCTACTGCTGACGTCATTAATATTGGAACTAATTCTCTCACTTCTTCTTCATTATCTTTATCTACTTCTTCTATACTTCAGCAACATAATGACGTCGTTGAAGGTAAAGAGATTACTCTACAAGTTCTTTACCAAGAAATAATACGGTTGCAGAAATTTAATGAGAATGCCATCTCTCTCATATCGTCTTTAACAGATGATAAAATTAAAATGCAACAACAAATTGAAGTTCTGCAGAGTAATTTAAATTTTATTCAAAATAAACGCAGAGAAAAATGCATTCAAATTGTTGGTGTCCCAAATGTCAATTATGCGAATTGTTTGGACTGTGCTCTTAACGTATTCTCTTCTGGCCTTAATTTAAATATAAAGAAAGAGGAAATAGATGATTGTTTTTTACGGAAAATTCATAAAAAGTCAAGTCTACCAGAGTCTAGTAACATTTCTAATAATTCGACTGCAAACAATAGCTTCACACAAATTATTTGCCTAAAATTTGTTTCTTTACACACAAAGAAACTTGTTATGAAAAGTAAATTTGGTTGCCTTCGTAAATTAAATACTCAAATATTCAGTAATTGTGCTGAAGATAATAAAATCTACATTAATGCTTGCTACTCTGATGAGACTAGAAAACTTCTTGTTGAAGCTAGAAAAGCCAAACGTCAAAAAAAATATAAATATTTATGGGTTGAAAATGATAACATTTACTTGAGGAAAAAGGATAATGATTCAGCTGTGAAAATTAGATCGATCGACGATCTTAATAATCTGCCGTAAATTCAATACTTTTAAAGTCTAATTTGTTTTAATGATAAATTCTGATAATTTAGATTTATCAGATAATTTTAACTGTGTTCCTTTTTGTGTATCTGATAGTGAATATTGTAATAGTGTTTTTCATAACCCAAATTATTTTAATAATATTTCTATAATCAATCAAAACATTCGTAGCATGCGAAAGAATTTTGACTCGTTCCTACTTTATGTTAATTCGTTACCAAATAAGCCAGATTTGATATTTTTAACCGAAACTTGGATTTTTGATTGTGAAGTTTCTTTTTATAATATTCCTGATTATAAGTTGTATGCGTCATGTAACAATGTTTACGCTGCTGGTGGTGTGCTGGTTTTTGTTAAAATGGATATTCATTGTGAAATGTGGAATGTTAATTTCATTAGTGCAGATGCACTAAGAATTAATTGTATAATTCAAAATGTGGAGTTTGCGTTTCTTTGTCTATATAGGTTTCATAAATTTAACAATAAGGTTTTTCTGGATGAATTATCAAAATATTTGCATACGGTTAATTCCCGTAATTTAGTTTTGGGTGATATTAATTTAGATATTTTATGTGATTCTTATGATACTGATGCTTATTTAAGCTTATTCTCATCTTATGGTTTTGAATCTTGTACTAATTCTCCAACGCGGATTTCTAATGTGTCTTATTCTTGTATTGATCACATATTTGTCAGGCTCAGCGCGTCTATCAACTGCAATTTGCATAGCTCTACTTATGATCATGGTATTTCTGACCATGTCATGTCTTATTTAGTGTTGAGTAATCTTGGTGTAAAAAAAAGTAATACAAACATTAATTACTCAAAATTTGATTCATCTGTCATTAACTTTGAAGAACTAAATTCTAGGTTAAGATTCGAATATTGGAATGATATTTATAGTGAAAATAATGCTTCTCGGGCTTTTGATAAATTTATAAATGTGTTATTATTACATATAACTGAATGTACTGAAAAAAAGACTAAATTTGAGAGTAAATTACAGCCTCTTAAGCCTTGGATGACATCTAATTTACTAAAGAAAATTGAAGTTAAACGTAAATTAGGTAAAAAATGTGTTATGAATCCCTACAACATGGTTTTAAAAAATAATTACAGGAATTTTTGCAAAGAACTTAGGATTGATATTAAAAATACAAAAGAACAATTTTATATCCAAAAATTTGCTACAGTTAAGGGTAACACTAAAAAAGAATGGGGAATTGTTAATAATATATTAAACCGAAAGGAATCTAAAGGTGAAACTATTAAAAGTATAGTTGTTGATGGTATTGAATCAAATGATAATCAAGAAATTGCTAATCTATTTAATAATAAATTTACTGATACTAGTATTTTTTCTAATAAATTTAGTTCTATTAATAATGAAAATAATTATGACTTAGTTAATGACGTCTATCACCAACAAAGCTTTTTTTTTAACCGATCACTTCACTGGAACTTTTTAGATTAATTATGCAGCTTGATAATTCTAATTCGAAAGCTAATTTTGGTATCTCGAATATTGTTCTAAAAAAATTGCTCTCAATGTTGTTGATATACTTTCAGTAATTTTAAATCGTTGTGTTGCTGAAGGTATTTTTCCTGATTCTATGAAAGTAGCTGAGGTAATACCGCTTTTTAAAAAATGCCGCGCAGCCGAACTACTGATCAGTAGTTTTATAATTACGGGCTTTTTTTAAATTCAACTACTCTAAATGCATATTTGGAATATATGTTGCACTCTCTATCCGCAGAAATTAAAATTATAACTGTGATTTTATACTACTACTTACTAAATTTCAGATGCGACATTAAACCTATTTTTTGGAGCTTATTCACAATTGGAAATCGCATTTTAAAATTTAATATTTTATATATTTTAGTATTCAGCGCCTCTATCGGTAGAAATTTAAAATACGGTTACTGACATCGTGTTCTACTTTTAATTACCTTTCCAACGAGTAGTCACACTTAATTTTTGGTAAACATTTACTATATTAAATTACAACTTTTTACTTGTATTTTACTGCCCTCTAGTGGCAAAAAATCAGATTATGAGGATGTCTGATTTATTTTAGTTTATATTAGGTTTCCAGCGCTTGCTTTCCCTTCATTTTTGGTAAAGATTCACCAAGTTAAATAACATTTTTAAAAAACAATATAACTATTTGTTTCGCCATCTAGCGGTAGAATTTAAAATTATAACTACTGTGGTTTTATATTACTACTTACTTCCTTTCAGTTGCAACATTAAACCTAATTTTTGGGGCTTATTGACTATTGCAAATCACATTTTAAAAATTAACATTTTATATATTTTAGTTTTCAGCGCCTCTAGCGGTATAAATTTGAAATACGGTTACTGGCATAATATTCTTCTCTTAAATACCTTTCCAACGAGTGGTCAAACTTCATTTTTGGTGCACATTTACTATATAAAATTGTAATTTTTATTCGGAAAAAGATGTTTTGGAAAAATGCGAAGTGCGCCACCTACCGGCCCAATTTTGAAATTATATCAATTGCATCTGGTTCTAAATAAATCAAGCTTTCTATTGGTGGGTCAGTCATGAACTTGTGTGTACAGTAACTATGTGAAATAACTGGTTTTTATTGTTTACACCGGACGGACAGACGGACGGACGGACAGACGGACGGACAGACGGACGGACAGACGGACGGACAGACGGACGGACAGACGGACAAAAGCGTTAGCATAAGGGATTTTTTTTTAAAAAAAAGCCCTAAAAAGGTGACAGAAGCATTATAGATAAATATCGTCATATTGCCATGTTAAGTGTTTTTTCGAAAATATTTGAAAAAGCCATTAAATCAAGAATGCTTTGCTTTTTAGATAAATCTAACTTTTTTAGTAATTTACAATATGGCTTTCGTAATGGTAAATCAACTGAAGATGCGCTTTTAAAATTCTGTTCTGAAATTTATGTAGGTTTAAATAAGAAACTTAAAAATGCGGCACTTTTTATTGATATTAAAAAAGCTTTTGATTCAGTAAATCATGACATCTTATTAAACAAATTACATATGGCGGGTTTTCGTGGCAATTCCCTTAATTTATTCTCTTCGTATCTTACTGGTAGGAAGCAATTTGTAAGATTAATGGAATTCATAGTGATTTAAAAAACATTTGCTTAGGAGTTCCTCAAGGATCTGTTCTAGGTCCTATTTTATATTTAATTTTTAATTTTTTTCAATTCTATTTTTTTGCAAAAATTTAAGGGTAAGTTAACTGCGTTTGCTGATGATGTTGCTTGTTCTTATACTGCTGATTCAGTCTTTGGTATTGTTTGTGACATTAATTTTGATTTAGTACTGCTAAGACATTGGTTTTGTGCTCATAACTTTTATTGAGTGAAAAAACTAAAGTAATGTTTTTCAGTCTTACTGGTTCAGTACCTTTAGTTGATAATTTAGTTTACCATTGTGCAAATTGTAGTAAATTTAATATAAATAATAATTATGATCATTCGTGTCATAATTTTGAGCAATCTAATGTATGTGATTCTGGCTGTTTTATAATAGATCAGGTTGAGTCTTTCAAGTATTTGGGTGTTACAATAGACTTTAAATTTAAGTGGTCTGAGCATACTTCAATTCTAAAAAAATATTTTTACTCCGTAATTAGGCAATTTTATCATCTCAAAGACTTTTGCTCACCCAAATTACTAACTATGATTTACTATGGTCTTTTTAATTCGAAACTCCAATATGGAATTATTAATTGGGGTGGTACTCATAATAATTTGTTACAACCTCTTATTACACAACAAAAATGTATCGTAAGAATAATTCTTAAAAAAAATATTAGAGTTTCATCTTTTAATTTATTTAAATCTTTGAAGATTCTACCATTAAAGCATCTATTTTATTTTAGAGTTCTAAAGGAATATTTTCGTAGAATTGACTGCATGCAGTTTAGATACTCTGATATATATAACCTTAGAATTAATTATAGAAGATTAGCTATTGTACCTCCTCATCATGTTCAACATTTCCTAAGCTCTTATATGGTAATCGCGCCACGGCTTTATAACTTGTTACCAATTGACATTGTGAATTTTAATTACAGCTTCAGGCTTCTTAAAAATATCAAATCTTGGCTATTTGAACATAACCACGATGAAATTAAAAATCTAATTCGGCTTATAATTTAATGTGCCAGTCATTTTTTCTTCTTGCGTTTTGTACTGCGTTTTGTATTGCTGAAACTTAATTTCATTTTTTCCCTTTTCTTTCTCCCTCTTTTCCTCTGTTTTATTTCTTACTTTTTTGTAGTTCCTAATTTTGTGTACCCCTTAATTACTTAAATTCATTGTAAATGTTTTTTTTGTTGCTTTCAACACTGCAACCTGTTTGCATAGAAAGCATAACTTTTTCTTTCTTTAATTATCTTCAAAATATTATATTAATGTCAAAATTTTTATTTGGTCAAAATTTTTTTTAGTAATTTTAATATTAAATAAATTAAATTACAAAATATTCTTTAATTCTCAAATTTTTCTTAAGTAATAATTTAATCACACAGTGTGGAAAAAGGATGAATTTAAATATAGAAAGATTATAATTTTTATAAAATAAAATATAAGCTATATATATATATATTTACTAATAACTTAAATGTAAAAAAAAAAAAAAACAATGTAATAATAAAATTTTGTAGATAATGCAGAAAATAAAATGAATAAAATGAAAAAAAAAAAAAATGAATCCTAAATCATTAGCATATATAAAAACCTGATTCATTAATCAATTTTAGATACAAACAATAAATTTAAATTGAATTTGAAAATTGGAAACTTTATTTGATAAATTATAAAACACAGAATTTTGGAGAAACATAAAAAAGATCTAAATTAAAAATACGATATCATCTGCTAACATTATTTGATTATCATTAGTCATTCTTGAAATGGCAGCATTAATTTCACCATCAGTAAAAATTGTATCATTATGATTAAATTATCTAAAAAAAATATCACAACCACTCGAAATATTTCTTAACACTAAGTTAAATTTCAAAAAACAAAAAAATAACTTTTGTTATAAATCAAATCTACATAATCATCATATCGTAACTATCATCATCATTATCGTAACTTATAATAGATAAATTATAATTTTTCAACTATACCTTTTTTTTAATTTTGATCTCACATAAAAAAATAAAGACATTAATATACTTTTTTTTTATATTTAAATTATATTAATTAAGACAAGATATTTTATAATCCTCCTTCATTTAGCACAATCTAGTCATTTATTTCGGCGTTAGACAATCTTGAATGAGTATATGTAATATGTTGAAGTTAATTTATTTTTTTTTTCGAGAAAAAGAAAAAAAAATAATTGTTTGGCTGGTGTTATGCGCAGCACGCCTAGCGATGCACTAGCTTAGCTCGTCGGATTGGGGGGTTCTTAAGCGCTGCCAATATTATTATAAAAAATTATTATTTGCGTGCCTTTTTTTAAAAAAAAAAAATAACCAAAAGAATAAATTTATATGAAAGTTAAATGTTTTACTACGACAAGAAAAAAAATTCCGCAGAGTTAAAAAAAATACAAAAAATACAAATGTGGGTTGACTTTTCCCCGGCTCTCTTCAAGGATACCTCTCCATGGAGGACATGACAAGATGGTACGTCATGCTCCGTGCCCTCCCAACCATGGACCAAATAATTTAAAAACAAAATCATAATCAGAATTATGATTTTTTGTGGCCCCCATACGTAACCTTATGCTGGCTCACATTCTCATCGCCGACAACCCGGTTTTCCTAGGAATCAAAATAAAAAACTACTCCATTTCCATTTTTATATTATAACATGCCAAGATTTATTGCCATTACTGGTTTAAGTTTTTTTTTTTATTTTTTTATTTACATTAATAAATGTAAGAAATTAAAAAAATCTGTAGCACCCTATAATATTTATGTTATACTAGTTATATCTTAAAGCCAGACGTAAATATCAAAAATTATTTATAAAATTATTTAAATTTAGTACTTCTATTCTTATTTTTCTTTCTAAAATTTTCTTCAATGATTCTGTTATTGATATTTAGTACCCAAATTTATTTATTTATCTTACGCTACCATTTAAAGCAATACATTTTATTTTAAATTTAAAATAAATACTATTTTAATGTTACTTTCATTTCAAAAATTTTAATCAATTGATTTTACCAATATAAATGATCATTATGTACAAAAAAAAATTCTTTGTTAGCAATTAATCCACCATTTATTAGCGTAGCCGAAATGAAAACTCTTAACGATATATGTACTATTTATATATATATATTCATTTAATATTATGTTAATGTTAATGTTAAATTCTTTATTGCCTTAATATATATTTTACAAAATTCTTACGACTAAAGTATTTAAGAGTTATAGGATTTCCTTTTCAACTATGATTTATTTCAGTTACATTTTATAGATAATTATAATTATAATATGAATTTATAATAGATAAAGTGCGAAGGAAAAATGGCAAAAAACCTTACAGATAGTTAATGAGAGTTTTATAGTTTTTTTGTATTTTTATATTATTTTATAATTTTTTTTTTTTTTTTTTTTTTTTATTTGAACTAAAAACTACGGACGAAACAAACAAATAAGTGCTATTAACTAATCAAATTTTTAATAAGTACATTAGTGGACGTGTTGCATTTAATGTTAAAAGATTTAACATAAGCAGTTATTAAATCATAAAGATATTTCACGTTCGAAATTTTATGTAATTTGTAGGTAGAAAAATAAAAAGGTAGTACATTTAAAAGTTTAAGAATTTGCTTTTGCTTAACTTGTAATCTTTTAATGTGAGTTATTGCGCAATTACCCCATACTTCACAACCAAACAACATTTATTTAATATTATAATTATTAAAAAAATTCAAATTTAGAAATTTCAATATAATTTCCCCAGAAATTTCTGGGGAAATTACCTATATAACAAAATTATACGAAGACAATAATATATATATAAATGCCCGAAATTACGCCATATAATAATTTTTTTTTTGTTATATGTATATAATTTATTTAGGTAATAGCTACTTTTGGTTAGGCAAAAAAAAATTCAAACAACAAAAAAAATCGGCAATAAAAATGATTTTCCGCAACTAATTTTATTATATCAGCAAACACTTCTCACATTCTGAACAGCAATACCATAGCAACATTTCTCAAATTTTGAGTAGCAATACCACTGCAACATTACTCAATTTTTTTTCACGGCAACATTTCTTATTATTTTTATACGGCAACATTTCTGATCATTATATCTCGGCAACAGTTCTCAATTTTAATTTTTTTTTCATCAACATTTCTCAATTTTATATAATATTTAATTACAACGAATTTATAAAACAATTTTTTTTTGAGAGGAACAACAAAAAAAAACCCGACCGATGGAATATGCTACACTAATGGCGAAAAGTTATCGTACGATTATTTATATTTTTTTTTTTTTTAATGGCCATATCTGAAATTTTTTATTTGAAACCTTTTTTTTTTTTTTAGAAAAAACATAAAACTATTTTAATTTTAATTTTGACGACTGTTCTAAGTAATTTATTTAATTTTTAATTGTAAAATTTTTCGTTAATTTTTTTTTATTTAAACTTTAGCCGACATATTAGTTTATCTCATTTTTATTACTAAAAAAAATATAACACCGATTTTTTCATTTTTTTTTTGGATTTTATTTATTAAATAATATTTTATTCAATTTTATTCTAATATTTATTCTATTAGTTTAATTTTTTTTGTGTTTTTACTGACAAGAATCCATTTTTAAATAATCCAAAAATCACTGATACTTTCGTCCAAAAAAAAAAAAAATTATTATTTTCTTAAAAAAAAAGAAATTCAAAATAATTTTAACATTTTAAAAATTTGGATGCACGGACATCTTTTTTTTTGTTTTATATATTTAATTTATTTTTATTTTTTACCGGCCGAAATTATTTTTCTTCTTTCTTTTATTTTTTTAAAAATATAAATAGTTAGTTTTTATAGTTTATATCTATTAATATATAAATGCAAATTTTTTTTTTAAAAAAAAAATACTTAATAAAACTTAGGAATAAAACTTTAATTTATAAGTATACATTATATATGAGAAAAAAATTTGCTTAATATATAAAATTGTAATTTTGACCGATTCGACTATATTTTTTGATATATAATATACAAAATTTTATATTATATAGAATATATACAAAATATATGTATACATTTTAAATTAAGTGAACCGATCACCACTAATGAGTTTTACTAACTAAAATTCTAAAAATCAAATCAATTATTAAATTGATTGACTTTAATTGTTGCAAAAATTTATCGAAACCAGAGTTTTTTGACAATAGAAAAACTGGTTTTCGATAATTCAACAGAAATCTTTCGTTAATTGCATCTGATGTTAATTTACACCCAAAAAAGCATTAGTTGTTAAAGCCAATGCACGTTCTGCATTTTTTGTTTTTACATCATTTATATCAATAATTAATTGTTTACTAAATAGTATAGCAGAAAATTCTGCAATCATATTTTTAACATGACCAACCAGAATAAATTCCTTGATCTTAAAAAAAAATATTACTTCAGTAACAATTAAAGTAAAAAATTCTGACATTGACATTGAATACATTACATAAATCAGAAATCAGACCGATTAGTTATGGAATATGGAATATGGAAACGGAATTTGGATTCGAAATTGGTAATTTTTTTCTCAAAGTGACTTTAGGCCGCGCGGCCTAAAGTCATATTTTTTAGCGCGGCCTAAAGTCATTTTGGAAAATGACTTTAGTCCGCGCGGTCTAAAGTCAGTTTTTATCGCGGTGTAAAGTCACGCGGCCTAAATTCAGGGAGCCTATATGAATAATAATTAGATTCAATCAGATCCAAAATATCTTTTTTATTTTTAAATTTTGGAAATTGTTTGCATATATAGCAATTTTTGCTTTATTAATTTGTTTTACGTAGAATTCATTTTTCATATATTTATATATTTCACATTATCTAATATTAATTTTATGATATCTTTTGCCTCTTGGTCGATAACATTGATTGGTGGTATTTTTTTATTTTTACTAATTTGTAAATCACACTCACCTGTTGCATGGTTACTGTCTCTGCTGTTGTTATTATTTTTATTGTTGTCTGTGCTAGATGTAGTATTGTCATTGATGTTACTACTGTTGTTACTAGCAGTTACTGTTGTAGTATTATTGCTGTTAAGAGCATTTTTTTTCAATTTTTTTTTTTCAATGATTCGATAACATCGTCATTTGAACTTTCGCTAACTTCCTTTGCATTTATAGGCGAATTTTGAATTTCGTTCTCGTTATTATTTAGAATCTCAAAACGATTATTCTCATTTTCATTGTTATTTTTATTTATATTTTGGTTACTAACCAAACTATTACCTTCAGTGTTTATTTTATATTCATTACCGTTTTTTTAAAGTAAGAATTAAACTATCATTGTCATTGTCAGAATTCACCAAATCTTCGTTGCTTAAATTCTTGTTAAGCTTATTTGTTAAGTTGTTTATTAGTTTTTTTAAATTATTTATTTCAGTTTTTAAGGCTGATTTTCATTGCAAAGACTGTTCGATTTTCATTACAAAAAACTTTAAGTTGTCGACCAGTACGGGATGCAAAATACATATATATTAGTTGTGTGATAGAGAGATAAGATAATCTTTTTAAAAAAAATTTTCGACAATCATATCATTTTTATGGCAAATAATTTTGACATTCACATCTTTTTATAGTACGAAATTTGACATAGGCGTCTTTTATAGCAAAGTATGTCGGCTGAGATACTTTCCTATAAAAAGATATGAGTGTCAAATGAAAAAGATATGAATGTCAAAAATATGAATGATGAAATTATTATTTTTTCAAATTATTTTTTCTCTGAACGAAATTCAAATGAAGAGATGATAGTCAAATATATGAATGCTGAAATTATTATTTTTTCAAATTATTTTTTCAAATTATTTTTTCTCTGAACGAAATTCAAATGAAGAGATGATAGTCAAAAATATAAAATATAAACAAAGTTAGTGACGCTGTCTCGTTCTGTCTTATATAATATTTTTATATCTATCTCTACAAAAGATTAAAAATTTCTAGTAATGAAATGGGTTTTTTGATTCGCATTGCAATGAAAATCAGCCTTTAACTTAGAATTTTCACTTTTTAGTTTATTTTTGACTTATTTTTATTTTTGTTATCCATTTTTACACTTTTATTTTTGTTTTTTTCGTCATCAGATTCAGACGTATTTAAGGGATATAATGTCTTTCTTTTAAGTGGATTTGGGGACTCACAATCATTATGTGTTTCCCCAGTTATGTTCATAATCACATATTATTAACGCCAATAAAAATAATATTTATATGCACTATAATTAATTGTTTCAAAATTACACTTATAAAATTCGACTAATCCAGACTGTGTCCGAAGTGAGAATGGATAATATTTTGACCGGGGTAAATTTTTTTTGTAGTTTTGTCATTTTAATTTGTTAAACCTATATATATTCAGGTATTTTATTTTTAAAATGTCTTATTTCAAAGTAATTTTTTTTTTTGTAGATTTTTCTATAAATTTTTTTTTGTTCATCACAAATTCTTATTTAATTGTTTTAATATCATCTAAATCAAAGCGTTCAGATCGGGGGGAGAGAGTTTCATATGGGTTGATCAACTCACGATTATTTCATGGGTGAAATAATTTTGTAGTAAAATTTTGGTTGGCAAAATTATTAGAATTCTGAAGATTTTTGGTATAATAACTGATTAATTAAACCGAATTTTAGATTTTCAGGTTATTCCGTCAAAACTAAGAATTTCTTTTTAAATTTTTTTTTGGAAAAAAATTATTATCAATCAAATTTTTGTGTATTAGCAATTGAATACTACTCCTATATTTTTTTAGCTAATGTACATATTTAGTTTTTATAAATATATGAAAATTTCAAAACTTTTCGATTTAATATTTGAAAATATTCAAAATTTTTTATTAAAGTTTTTCGAATATTACCTTTTTGTTATAGAATTTTTGTTCTATAATATTTCAATTTTTTTTGTGTCTTTTGGTTCAATTTTTTTTGTATCTTTAAATTGCTTGCAGATTTTGAAAAAAATTATTTTTACAACCGGAAATTCTGAGGAAATTCAATTTAAATTGATTGATTTTTGAAAATTTTGATTCTTTTTCTTGTAGTTTGTCTATAAATTTATTTGTTATTGTAATTTGTACTTTATGGCAGTTTATAGGAGTCCAATGGCATCCGCACAACAGATCGACTTTGAAATGAATTGTGGTATTTGTTCAGAGCTTTTAATACCTCTTGATGAAATTTATTCGACCAAATGTCATCATAATTACCATCTTGTTTGTATTTCGAAATGGCTCAATGAATCACTAACCGTTAGTGGAAAATGTTTAGTAACCGATTTAAAAAAATGTTCAGCTGGTAAAAAGTTACCATCTGTTGGTGATAATACTTCTGCAGGACGTAATAAAATAATAACTCGTTCTATGGCTGCTCGTGCAGAAGGTGGCTCAAACAATAACAATAGTGATCCAACATTAGCTCGTAGTACAGAACAGTTGAATCAGGGTACTTCTACTAAAATTAATGCAAGTTTAGCTTCATCTTTAGACATGTCGGATCTGCAACGGGTCATTGAAACGATCATCCAATCGAATCAAAATGTTTTATTGCAGGATATGCAACAGCATATTTATAGGGGTATTAAACTAGGTATTGAACGTGCTCAACGTAGTTCTCGTCCAGGTTTAGATTTACCAAATAATTTTGCAATCTCACCACCATCTATTGCTCCACAAATTTCTCTAAATAACCTTGATAAATGCTAGAACGTCAAATTCGCGACCAGATACTTCAAGGCATAATAGTCCAAGAAATTCAGGTTCTCGATATTCGGGTTCAAATGCAAATTTCAATGTCGGATTGAGGGATAGTACTCCAGTATCTCGTTATGATGTGCATAACTATTTTATTTCCAATAATAATAGATTGACGTCCATAATTAAAAACTGGAATATTTCATTTAGTGGTAAAACTGTTGACATGAGCGTAGAGGAATTAATTTATCGTGTAGAAACATTGACAAGACAAACGTTCAATAGTGATTTTCATATATTGTGCAACCATGTTCATTTACTTTTGCTAGAACGTCAAATTCGCGACCAGATACTTCAAGGCATAATAGTCCAAGAAATTCAGGTTCTCGATATTCAGGTTCAAATGCAAATGTCAATGTCGGATTGAGGGATAGTACTCCAGTATCTCGTTATGATGTGCATAACTATTTTATTTCCAATAATAATAGATTGACGTCCATAATTAAAAACTGGAATATTTCATTTAGTGGTAAAACCGTTGACATGAGCGTAGAGGAATGTATTTAAAATGTGAAACCACACTCTAAAAGGAAGACTTTCAAATTTTATATGCCTATAAAATATGAATGGCTGCTCTTAAATGGAGAAAATGATGCTTTCAACTGGGAAAACATGACGCTTTCACGATGGAGGTCACGTAATAGTAAGAATAAATCATCATCAACTATCACTAAGACTAGAAATAATAATAATAACACTAACAATAATAAAACTAGTAGAAATATAGTTAGTAATAGTAGCAATAATGATTTAATCAAAAATAAAAATAAAGATAATAAATCTATTAATGTTAATAAGAAAACTAGCAGTAATACTTCTAGTAATTTAGTTATTAATAGTTTCGTTAGTAACAATAATATAAAAAATAATACATATAATAATAATGCTAGATTTTCACCTCCTTTTAACAATCCTAGAAATATTAATAATTCCCATACATTTAATAAAAATCCCACTTCCAATACGAATAATTACATTCCTAACAGCCATAATATTACTATATATTGTACCACCTGTCGTGAAATTAACTAACACATCAGCATCCGATGAAAGTGGTCACTATATACTATCCCGTCTTAGAGACTATAATACATTTCATAATATCAGACTTTATCTTGCTTACTTACATAAACAAGATAGCACGGTATGTATTGATGGTAAAAGAAAAACAAATATTAAAGTTTTATTCAACAGGAAGGCTTTCCTATAAAATATAATACTTTAAAAAATATCTTCATCCGCTATCACGATTATTTGGGTATAAGTGAGCAAGAAGTTACCAAAGATTTAAAAGCTTATGCTTCTCACTTAAATTCTAAAAGAATTACAAATCTGCAAAAATCTAGAGAAGACTTCGACAAGTTTTTTCGTCCCCTCCCATCACAAGAAAGTAAAAAGTCCACATTCTGGTAATGACAATTTAATAAAACTTTCTATTAATAATAACAGTATAAATATTAATAATAAACCTTTAATTAATAATATTAATACCTTGCCGTTTTCTAAAACTGTTCACCTAAGTAATAAAACTATTAAAAAACCTATACAACCCATAAGAATGCTTTACCATAATTGCGGTGGAATGAGAGGAAAAATTAAAAATCTATTTATAGATGCTAAATCTTGTCATTTTAATATAATCATCATTACCGAAACTTGGCTGAATGATTCATTTAAAGACGAGGAAATTCTAGATTCGAATTGGACAATTTATTGGCTGAATGATTCATTTAAAGACGAGGAAATTCTAGATTCGAATTGGACAATTTACAGATTTGATAGGGACTATGCTGCAACTGGCCTCTCTAGAGGAGGCGGTGTCCTTATTGCTGTTCACAACTGCTTAACTAGTGAAATAGTAAATACCACTTCTTCGCACTTTTTTTAGCATAAAATAGTAAGGTTACACTGTGGTAATAATTGTATATATATTGGTGCAGTATATATACCCCCGAACTCCGACGAGTCTAAGTATGAAAATATTTGTACTATAGTACGATCGGTTAATAATGATTTAAAAGATAATGATCAGCTATTTATTTTTGGCGATTTCAATCGCCCTAACTTATTTTTTATTCCGGTCGAATGTGATAATAATCTATTACCTATTAACTTCACCGATGATATTGATTTTAACCTAATTAGCACTTTTTATGGTAATGACCTTCAGCAGGTGGTTCGCAACCCCAATAGTAAAGGTAAATGGTTAGATTTAATTTTCACTAACAATTATGATGATGCAGTGGTTGCTCTTGCTACTGACAATGAGAATATTTTCTCTAATTCAATTCATCATTCAGCTATTGTTTTTGAAATTGCCACAGCAGATAAATCTTTTACCAAATCTTACAATAACTCAATTGTATATGATTTTAAAAATGCTGACTTTTATAGCATTAACCATTCTCTCTCTTTAATTAACTGGACCAGCACTTTGTCAAGTGTGGATATTGAAAATGCTATTTCTTTTCTTTTTTCGGTGCATTATAATAATTGTGCGTTTTCAGAAATTATATAAAGTTATTTTTTCTCTGTTGCCTAAGTTTTTATTTGCGTTTGAAATTTTATACTTGGTAGTGTATATAAGGTAATAAAAACAATGAAAGGCATTATGTGTTGAATTTCATTACCAAATATACTAGGGTTCGTTGATTTTATACTAAAACTGTGTAAAGATAATACAAATGCACAGTTTGTATTAAGTAAACACAGGGCTGTATAAAATCAAGTAACCTGGTATAAAAAAATTTTTACGCAAAGCTTGCGCCCAAATTTGTGAAATGCCGTATTACCAAACGTACGGGTTCATTCATGTACGAAATTTAGGACATGAATGGAAACAAAAGTGGGGTGTTTCATCGTTTCATGCCAAGGACTTACGTGATTAATCTGCTTTTGTTAACTGTATCAAACTGATTTGTGTTTTCATATTTCAAAATTTTTTTTTGTTTCATTTGAATTTCATCACTTAATGACAGTTTTTTTTTACTATGTCACCAGAATTTTTCTGTGTTTAGTTACAAAAGGTTTTTTTTTAATGTCATCATCGTTACTTGTTAGTAAAGTCAGTGTAACACATAGTACCACCTTTTTTCAGTGTTGTTGTTTCCGTAAAGCTCACCACCAAAACTTTCCTGTAACGGTGGACTTGAAAATGCAATTTTGTTACCAAAAGTAATTTTTCTTAAAAATATCAAAATTGTCGGATGATCCAGATTTTCAATTGCCGCAATAACAGGCGATGTGTCAAAAGAGAAGATAATTTAACCTTGACCAAAAGAAAATATCGGCGCATTTTTGTTGTTTTTGTACGGGAGAGAATTTGTTTATATGAAGATTAATTGACTCATTCGTAATTGCATGACAAAAGGTCGTAAAAAGAAATGTAAAATTTTAGTTGCACAAATTTTTTTGTAAAATTTAAAAACAAAATGGAAATAAATTTAGTTTTTTAAATATGTTTAAATTAAAAGTAAGTTAAAGAGTTAAAATTTTAATAATAAATAAGAAGATTTTCTTGAGAAACATTAAAAATTAAATAAAATGTGAATTAAAATTACAATAAAATGTTAAGAACATTACCAATATACAAAAAAATAAGAGTTTAAATATAACAAAGTTTAAAGTTTCACAGATAATATAAATATGTATTAAGTTTTTTTTTAAATAAATAAATTAATAGAAATAAATAAAATTTGCTAAATAAATAAAAACATAAAAATAATTGAATTTAGAAAGAAAAAGAAACCATTTTAAAAAAAATCAATTCTCAAATTTGGTGCAACGAAATTTATTAGAAAAAAAAAGTTTGAATATGGTGTGTGATTTGTTTTATTTCTAACGTTTCACAAGTTATATCTTTATACTTTTCAAGTAATGCATTAACTTGGGGGTCAATTCCGGATTTAGTTATTAAAGTAATTGCAGATGACGGACCTGTATACATATCTGCTACTGTACTGAGTCCAGTAAGTGGATCGACAAGACGACTCTTTTTGATATCGATCAATAAACCTAAATGTGTGAGAAAATCAGCACCGATTACAGGTTTCGTAACGTCTGCGATTATAAAATGCCAGTTAAATTTGCATCTGAGACCAAGATTTAAGCACAATAGCTTTTTTTCCGAAAGTCTGTATACGTGTGTTATTTGCGGCGTAAAGTGGTATATCAGGCAAATTTTTGCGCTCAAGAATCGATTTTGGTGGAATCACAGAAATGTCCGCACCACTATATATCAAAAAATGTCGGTTATTGGTGGGATCATGAATAAATAAGCGACAATTGACTTGGCCAACATCACATTTCGCTAAGTGTGACTGGCCCGTTAGTTTTCCAACACCATAAACTCGCATGGCTTATTACATTTTTTTGCTGCCGTACCAAACTTTAAATGATAACAACAGAACTTGTGGTTTTTATTTCTATTGGCTGAATCCGATTGCTGACTTGAAGAATTACTAGGTTTATTGTTTTGATAATTATTATAAGTTCGACTTGCCGATTGTGGACGCTTTCTAAAACGACTTGATAAATTAATTGTTCCTCTGTCTGATGTTGAATTATTACCAATACTACGTCGAAATATCCGTGACGACATTCGTAAGGATTTATTATATATTCACGTTTTTAACATGGAACATCTTCGTAATTTGTGTCTCCAACTAGAACATTTATTTGCTGAATTTCATAAACGTGATTTTAGATCGAAATCATTTCCTTCTCGAAATATTTCTGAAATTGTAACCGATGATCCGATCAGTATGATTCGGAAAACAAAGCAATTTTGACCGAAAACGAGTTGTGTGCAATGAATCCTATTGCTGTCAAAAAGGTTCTTGTCTGTTGGAATTGCGATGTTGAAGGTCATCGATTTACTGATTGTTTAGTACCTCCAAAAATATTTTGCTATGGTTGTGGTGCTAAGGAAATTTATAAACCAAATTGTAAAATTTGTTCAAAAAACTTGTTGATTCGCGGGAACAACAACAACTGGCCTCGTCAGTAAATCCAAGTGTAGAAAATTCGGATAAAAACAAGAAAATTCAAATTTTAGATCGTTATAGTAATTCTGTCGTTAATGTAAATAATATATTTAAAATAAAAACATATAAAGAAAGATTAATAGCGTATAGACGTGCTCGTGAAAGAATGTTTAATAGTAACGTTGATTGTATTTCTGATTTGGATGATTGTATTAAAATATATAGTAAACATGTACGTAAGCCAAGACGTCCAATTTTAAGACTTCGTTTGTTTTGGAAGAAAATTTTGAAAAATCGTAAACTTTGAATATCTTCTACAAGCACAATTGAAAATTATGTACGCTCATATGCAGAAATCACGATATTTAATATTACTATATATTGTAATATTACTATATATAGTACCACCCATAATATTACTATATATTGTACCACCTGTCGTGAAATTAACTAACACATCAGCATCCGATGAAAGTGGTCACTATATACTATCCCGTCTTAGAAACTATAATACATTTCATAATATCAGACTTTATCTTGCTTACTTACATAAACAAGATAGCACGGTATGTATTGATGGTAAAACAAAAACAAATATTAAAGTTTTAATTCAACAGGAAGGCTTTCCTATAAAATATAATACTTTAAAAAATTTCTTCATCCGCTATCACGATTATTTGGGTATAAGTGAGCAAGAAGTTACCAAAGATTTAAAAGCTTATGCTTCTCACTTAAATTCTAAAAGAATTACAAATCTGCAAAAATCTAGAGAAGACTTCGACAAGTTTTTTCGTCCCCTCCCATCACAAGAAAGTAAAAAGTCCACATTCTGGTAATGACAATTTAATAAAAATTTCTATTAATAATAACAGTATAAATATTAATAATAAACCTTTAATTAATAATATTAATACCTTGCCGTTTTCTAAAACTGTTCACCTAAGTAATAAAACTATTAAAAAACCTATACAACCCATAAGAATGCTTTACCATAATTGCGGTGGAATGAGAGGAAAAATTAAAAATCTATTTATAGATGCTAAATCTTGTCATTTTAATATAATCATCATTACCGAAACTTGGCTGAATGATTCATTTAAAGACGAGGAAATTCTAGATTCGAATTGGACAATTTATTGGCTGAATGATTCATTTAAAGACGAGGAAATTCTAGATTCGAATTGGACAATTTACAGATTTGATAGGGACTATGCTGCAACTGGCCTCTCTAGAGGAGGCGGTGTCCTTATTGCTGTTCACAACTGCTTAACTAGTGAAATAGTAAATACCACTTCTTCGCACTTTTTTGAGCATAAAATAGTAAGGTTACACTGTGGTAATAATTGTATATATATTGGTGCAGTATATATACCCCCGAACTCCGACGAGTCTAAGTATGAAAATATTTGTACTATAGTACGATCGGTTAATAATGATTTAAAAGATAATGATCAGCTATTTATTTTTGGCGATTTCAATCGCCCTAACTTATTTTTTATTCCGGTCGAATGTGATAATAATCTATTACCTATTAACTTCACCGATGATATTGATTTTAACCTAATTAGCACTTTTTATGGTAATGACCTTCAGCAGGTGGTTCGCAACCCCAATAGTAAAGGTAAATGGTTAGATTTAATTTTCACTAACAATTATGATGATGCAGTGGTTGCTCTTGCTACTGACAATGAGAATATTTTCTCTAATTCAATTCATCATTCAGCTATTGTTTTTGAAATTGCCACAGCAGATAAATCTTTTACCAAATCTTACAATAACTCAATTGTATATGATTTTAAAAATGCTGACTTTTATAGCATTAACCATTCTCTCTCTTTAATTAACTGGACCAGCACTTTGTCAAGTGTGGATATTGAAAATGCTATTTCTTTTCTTTTTTCGGTGCATTATAATAATTGTGCGTTTTCAGCAATTATATAAAGTTATTTTTTCTCTGTTGCCTAAGTTTTTATTTGCGTTTGAAATTTTATACTTGGTAGTGTATATAAGGTAATAAAAACAATGAAAGGCATTATGTGTTGAATTTCATTACCAAATATACTAGGGTTCGTTGATTTTATACTAAAACTGTGTAAAGATAGTACAAATGCACAGTTTGTATTAAGTAAACACAGGGCTGTATAAAATCAAGTAACCTGGTATAAAAAAATTTTTACGCAAAGCTTGCGCCCAAATTTGTGAAATGCCGTATTACCAAACGTACGGGTTCATTCATGTACGAAATTTAGGACATGAATGGAAACAAAAGTGGGGTATTTCATCGTTTCATGCCAAGGACTTACGTGATTAATCTGCTTTTGTTAACTGTATCAAACTGATTTGTGTTTTCATATTTCAAAATTTTTTTTTGTTTCATTTGAATTTCATCACTTAATGACAGTTTTTTTTTTACTATGTCACCAGAATTTTTCTGTGTTTAGTTACAAAAGGTTTTTTTTTTAATGTCATCATCGTTACTTGTTAGTAAAGTCAGTGTAACACATAGTACCACCTTTTTTCAGTGTTGTTGTTTCCGTAAAGCTCACCACCAAAACTTTCCTGTAACGGTGGACTTGAAAATGCAATTTTGTTACCAAAAGTAATTTTTCTTAAAAATATCAAAATTGTCGGATGATCCAGATTTTCAATTGCCGCAATAATAGGCGATGTGTCAAAAGAGAAGATAATTTAACCTTGACCAAAAGAAAAGATCGGCGCATTTTTGTTGTTTTTGTACGGGAGAGAATTTGTTTATATGAAGATTAATTGACTCATTCGTAATTGCATGACAAAAGGTCGTAAAAAGAAATGTAAAATTTTAGTTGCACAAATTTTTTTGTAAAATTTAAAAACAAAATGGAAATAAATTTAGTTTTTTAAATATGTTTAAATTAAAAGTAAGTTAAAGAGTTAAAATTTTAATAATAAATAAGAAGATTTTCTTGAGAAACAATAAAAATTAAATAAAATGTGAATTAAAATTACAATAAAATGTTAAGAACATTACCAATATACAAAAAAATAAGAGTTTAAATATAACAAAGTTTAAAGTTTCACAGATAATATAAATATGTATTAAGTTTTTTTTTAAATAAATAAATTAATAGAAATAAATAAAATTTGCTAAATAAATAAAAACATAAAAATAATTGAATGTAGAAAGAAAAAGAAACCATTTTTAAAAAAATGAATTCTCAAATTTGGTGCAACGAAATTTATTAGAAAAAAAAAGTTTGAATATGGTGTGTGATTTGTTTTATTTCTAACGTTTCACAAGTTATATCTTTATACTTTTCAAGTAATGCATTAACTTGGGGGTCAATTCCGGATTTAGTTATTATAGTAATTGCAGATGACGGACCTGTATACATATCTGCTACTGTACTGAGTCCAGTAAGTGGATCGACAAGACGACTCTTTGATATCGATCAATAAACCGAAATGTGTGAGAAAATCAGCACCGATTACAGGTTTCGTAACGTCTGCGATTATAAAATGCCAGTTAAATTTGCATCTGAGACCAAGATTTAAGCACAATAGCTTTTTTCCGAAAGTCTGTATACGTGTGTTATTTGCGGCGTAAAGTGGTATATCAGGCAAATTTTTGCGCTCAAGAATCGATTTTGGTGGAATCACAGAAATGTCCGCACCACTATATATCAAAAAATGTCGGTTATTGGTGGGATCATGAATAAATAAGCGACAATTGACTTGGCCAACATCACATTTCGCTAAGTGTGACTGGCCCGTTAGTTTTCCAACACCATAAACTCGCATGGCTTATTACATTTTTTTGCTGCCGTACTAAACTTTAAATGATAACAACAGAACTTGTGGTTTTTATTTCTATTGGCTGAATCCGATTGCTGACTTGAAGAATTACTAGGTTTATTGTTTTGATAATTATTATAAGTTCGACTTGCCGATTGTGGACGCTTTCTAAAACGACTTGATAAATTAATTGTTCCTCTGTCTGATGTTGAATTATTACCAATACTACGTCGAAATATCCGTGACGACATTCGTAAGGATTTATTATATATTCAGGTTTTTAACATTGAACATCTTCGTAATTTGTGTCTCCAACTAGAACATTTATTTGCTGAATTTCATAAACGTGATTTTAGATCGAAATCATTTCCTTCTCGAAATATTTCTGAAATTGTAACCGATGATCCGATCAGTATGATTCGGAAAACAAAGCAATTTTGACCGAAAACGAGTTGTGTGCAATGAATCCTATTGCTGTCAAAAAGGTTCTTGTCTGTTGGAATTGCGATGTTGAAGGTCATCGATTTACTGATTGTTTAGTACCTCCAAAAATATTTTGCTATGGTTGTGGTGCTAAGGAAATTTATAAACCAAATTGTTCAAAAAACTTGTTGATTCGCGGGAACAACAACAACTGGCCTCGTCAGTAAATCCAAGTGTAGAAAATTCGGATAAAAACAAGAAAATTCAAATTTTAGATCGTAATAGTAATTCTGTCGTTAATGTAAATAATATATTTAAAATAAAAACATATAAAGAAAGATTAATAGCGTATAGACGTGCTCGTGAAAGAATGTTTAATAGTAACGTTGATTGTATTTCTGATTTGGATGATTGTATTAAAATATATAGTAAACATGTACGTAAGCCAAGACGTCCAATTTTAAGACTTCGTTTGTTTTGGAAGAAAATTTTGAAAAATCGTAAACTTTGAATATCTTCTACAAGCACAATTGAAAATTATGTACGCTCATATGCAGAAATCACGATATTTAATAAAAAAATATTAGGATTATTAGATAGTGGAGCGACTGCAAGTTGTTTAGGTTCCGATGTTGCGAAAGATTTATTAGATTCCGATGTTCATTTTTCTAAATTCAATTCTGGTGGTAAAACTGGTGCGATGTAATTTTCCGTATTTGGTGCGATGTAATTTTCCGTGGGCAAACTAAAAAAATTTCGTTTTTAATTGTTCCATCCTTGAAACAAAATTGTTACTTCGATAAAAATTTCTGGACAGCTTTTAAACTTGCTCCTGATATTATTGGTGAAATTTCTTTAGATCCAATCCGTGATTCGAATGTACATTCGTTGTCAGTTGAGCAAAAATCACGTCTAGAAGCGGCTAAAAACTTCCTTTTTATACAAAATGTGGTCTTGGTAAAACTTCATTATTAAATCATATTATTGACGTAGGTAATACTACTCCGATTAAACAGCGTCATTATCCTGTGTCGCCAGCAATTGAACATTTAATGTATGTTGAAGTCGATTGCATGTTGTCGCTTGGAGTAATAGAAGAAAGTTCTAGTCCGTGGAGTTCGCCAGTGGTATTGGTGAGAAAACCTGGTAAGGTACGTTTATGTTTGGATTCATGTAAAGTAAATTCTGTAACCGTAAAGGATGCTTATCCGCTTCCCCATATTGACGGTATTCTAAGCGGATCACCAAAAGCAAAATGTATTTCTAGTTTAGATCTCAAAGATGCTTTTTGGCAAACTCCGCTTGAATCCAAATCTAGAGAAAAAACTGCTTTTTCAGTACCAGGTAGACCATTCTACCAATTTAAAGTTATGCCTTTTGGACTATGTAACGCTCCTCAAACCATGTGTCGATTAATGGATTTTGTTTAAATGAGGTAAAATATTTAGGTTTGGTTGTAGGTAAAGGGGGTATTAGAGCAAATTCCGATAAAGTTAGTTCTATTTCTGATTATCCACCACCAACTTCGGTACACCAAGTACGTCGTTTTCTGGGGATGGTTGGATATTATCGGAGATTTTTGGAAGATTATGCCACTTTATCCACTCTAATTACCGATTTATTAAAAAAAGGAAAATCGAAATTAATTTGGACGATAGAAGCCAATGATGCATTTGTAAAAATTAAAAAAGCACTTACGTGTGCTCCCGTTCTGGTCAATCCCGATTATAACCGAACATTTGTACTTCAATGTGATGATAGTAATACTGGGATATGTTGTGTGTTGTTACAGGTAGATGACAATGGAGCTGAACGCCCAATTGCTTTTATGAGCAAGAAATTAAATTCAGCTCGGAGAAATTATACCGTCACCGAAAAAGAATGCCTCGCCGCTATTATTGGTATAAAAAAGTTCAGAGCATACATTGAAGGACATGCATCATTAAAATGGCTTATGTCACAAAAATATCTTTCTGGTAGACTTGCTAGGTGGAGCCTTAAGCTCCAAGGATTTATTTTTGAAATTGAGCATCGTCGTGGTCGTTTAAACATCGTTCCAGATGCTTTATCTCGTATGTATGAAGTTAATGATGAAATTTCTGAAATAGATATGTTAGGGCCGGAGGTTGATTTAGAATCCGAAGCGTTTTCATCGCCTGAATACATTAAGTTGAAATCTTTATTTGAAGAAAACGAAAATAATTGTCCTGACGTTACAATCATTGATAATTATATTTATAAACGTATAGAACATTCAACTGGTGATAGTTTCCAAGAAGAAAGAGCATGGAAATTATGGGTACCTGAAGAATTAATTAAATCTGTGTTAGAACGTGCTCATAATCCACCACTAGCTTTTCATGGTGGTGTAGCCAAAACTTTAAATCGATTGAGACGTAATTTAGACGCCAAAAATGATTATACACGTACGTGATTTTGTTCGAAATTGTGAAATTTGTAAACAAATTAAATCACCGAATAAAATTCTACGTCCACTAATGGGTTCAGCATAAAAAGCAGTTCGTCCCTTTCAACGTTTATATATGGATATATTAGGTCCTTATCCACGGTCTAAATCAGGTTTTATAGGCATATTAATAGTTTTGGATCACTTTTCTAAATTTCATTGGCTCAAACTACTTTAAAAAATAACATTAATTCCAATTTAAAAGTTTATTGAAGAAGAGATTTTTCATGTTTATGGTGTACCAGAAACAATCATTACAGATAATGGTTCACAGTTTGTTTATATCTTCAAAATTTAACCATCTTTTAAATAGTTATGGCATAAACCATTTGTATACTGGTTTATATTCACCACAAGCCAATTCATCTGAGCGTGAATAGTTCAATTTTAGCTGGTATTAGAGCTTATCTATTATCCGATCACCGAAAATGGGATGGTAACCTTAGTAGTATTAGCTCAGCTTTACGTAGTTCACTACATAATTCTATCGGTTACTCACCTTATTTTCTGCTTTTTGGTCAAAATATGATTAGTCATGCTTCGTCGTACAAATTATTGTCAAATTTAGATCATCTTAACCAAGGTGAAGAAAGTTTGGATCGTCACGATCATCTGCAATTGATCCGACATAAAGCCGAACAAAATATACGAAAAGCTTATCTTCGGAACACTAAAACTTATAATTTGAGAGACAAGGTATTTCGTCGAAATTTTGTTTTGAGCAAAGCTGTAGAAGGCTTTAACGCAAAGCTTGTGCCCAAATTTGTGAAATGCCGTATTACCAAACGTATGGGTTCAGTCATGTACGAAATTGAGGACATGAATTGAAACAAAATTGGGGTGTTTCATGCCAAGGACTTACGTAATTAATCTGCTTTTGTTACCTGTATCAAACCGATTTGTGTTTTCATATTTCAAAATTTTTTTTTGTTTCATTTGAATTTCATCACTTAATGACAGAATTTTTTTTTACTATGTCGCCAGAATTTTTCTGTGTTTAGTTACAAAAGGTTTTTTGTTAATGTCATCATCGTTACTTGTTAGTAAAGAAGTGACTTGGTGACACATAGTACCACCTCTTTTCAGTGTTGTTGTTGTTTTCGTAAAGCTCACCACCAAAACTTTCTTGTAACGGTGGCCTTGAAAATGCAATTTTGTTCCCAGAAGTAATTTTTCTTAAAAATAACAAAATTGTCGGATGATCCAGATTTTCAATTGCCGCAATAATAGGCGATGTGTCAAAAGAGAAGATAATTTAACATTGACCGAAAGAAAAGATCGGCTGTTTTTTGTTGTTTTTGTGCGGGAGAGAATTTGTTTATATGAAGACTAATTGACTTGGTGACAATTTTAAAAAAATTTATGGAGTCTCGTTAGTAATTGAATGACAAAATGTCATAAAAAGAAATGTAAAATTTTAGTTGCACAAATTTTTTTGTGAAATTTAAAAACAAAATGGAAAAAAATTTAGTTTTTTAAATATGTTTAAATTAAAAGTAAATTAAAGAGTTAAAATTTTAATAATAAATAAGAAGATTTTCTGGAGAAACATTAAAATGAAATAAAATGTGAATTAAAATTACAATAAAATGTTAAGAACATTACCAATATACAAAAAAATAAGAGTTTAAATATAACAAAGTTTAAATTTTCACGGATAATATAAATATGTATTAAGTTTTTTTTTAAATAAATAAATTAATAGAAATAAATAAAATTTGCTAAATAAATAAAAACATAAAAATATTTGAATTTAGAAAGAAAAAGAAACCATTTAAAAAAAATGAATTTTTAAATTTGGTGCAACGAAATTTATTAGAAAAAAAAAATTTGAAATTAAAATTATTGTAAAATACTTAGTTAAATAACAAAAGTTATTGAATTAAAATAAAATTTAGAACGAGACGCCATTAAAATATAATATAGAATAATTTGTTTTAAACATAAAATTTGTACATTTGCTTTACCTGAAAAAAAAGGAAATTACATACAAAAAAAAATATATACAAAAGAGAATAATAATTGTTATATGTAAAAAAAAAAAACTGAAATGGTGGAAAATTTTGAAAGCAAATGAAAATTGAATTGCTTAAGAATGTACATTTTTATGTTGTATAAACGCAAATTTCAAAATTTCACAATTATATATTTAATAAAAGATTCTGCCATAAATTAAATAAAAAATTTATTAATAACATACAAAAACTTTGCATTAAAAATCGTAATAAATAATAAAATCATGTAAATTTTTCTCTAAAATCATGTGTTTTTATTTAAACGACAAGAAAGATTTTTTTTTTTGTCAAGAAGATCAAATACCGAAAATTTATCAGATGTGCAACAGACAACAGCAACGTAACAGCAGATTTACAGAAAATATTTAACAGTTGATTCCAGTTTACAGACGAGTAATCGCAGAGACGACGATGGACAATAACAGATAAATACATTATATAAATTTCATATTATTATTATTTTAATTTTTATATTTAAATTATATAGATGTTTATTGTAAAAATTCGTCAACAAGTCACTTCGTCGAAAAAGTAGAAAATAAAATTTTCTTTCATCGTTGATGTTGCGCGGCTTGAATTTTTGGATTTTGGTTTTTTTTTTAACCAATGCTTTGCTAGCAAAATTGTTATTTTGATTTTGGTCCACCACAATTGTATTTTTTTTTGTGTTGTGTGTGTGATACCCTGTCCTTGGTGTACTTGTAATCATTTTATTTCTTAAATGAACCAAGGATGAACCACCTGTGGTAAATCATCATTTTTACCCATGATTTAGTCGAGGGGTGATTTATTTTCATGTGAAACTAATGGGCGATTGAATCCAAATATGTTTTGGGTTATTCGATTCAATCGTACGGTTGGGTGGGTACGAATGAATCGCAACACCTTGGTCCATCTACCTCCCTTGATTTGAATGGCCCTTAAATACCAATTTGTGATTACAATTTTTTTCTTTAGTGTCCCTTTAATTAGTTTTTTATTTTAATTTTTTTTTGTACATGCACGTATACTTTTTGTAATGTGTTCGCGAATTTGAACCCCCCTATTTTCCGAGGTCAGCTGCTCGAAGAAAAAAAAACTAGGCGTGCACGCGAAATGAACAGTCCATCAGTTCAGAACCTCAACAAATGGTCATTACACTTTCTTGATAGACTTCCAAATATATTTTTCGATAACCGACTTAACTGTAGCTCGAATACCTGAGTGCGACAATCCATGAATACTACCAAAAACTGGCCTACGAAAGTCTATAGGAACGAATGGTCGTCTCCACTAACTGTAATATCACAAAAGATTTCTTTATCTGAACCTAACAGTGGTTTTTTTACGAAAGATTCTATTAATAATTTTAACTCATCATCATTTTATTGCGCTTCCGAAATTTTGGCAAAGTAGTGATGGTTGGAATCGTAGTGATGGCAAAGTAGTGATGGTTGGAAAAGCTTAAATTCTCTACTCTCTAAAATATACTTGAAATGATTTATACAGTTCTTGGTATTGGTCAATTTTTTGGAATAAAATCCTAATTGTTGATAGCAATCGTTAATTTTCAGGTTGTGTTGACCATAATTGCCAATTCAGCTTTATCGGATGGGTAAAGCTTCATCTAAATCTGTTTTTACTAGATAAAATTCGACCGTCCAAATCACTTTTGATATATCTTTCTTTTGCGACCCTACCAAGTGATTGTTTAACAGGATTTGCTTTTCTGCGGCGTGAGGAATAAATCTATGGTGCAAATTTAACATACCAAGAAACCTTCTTAAACCATGTCTTGTTTCAGGTAGTTTGTAATCCGAAATGACTTGTATCCGTTTTGGTACGGTCTGTAATAATCTAATTCGAGCAAACGATTAAATTCATTTTGGGCAATTTGCAATTTATCTGCTGAAAGTCTTCGCATTTTACTCGATACAGGTTGACCCTAAGTTTGAATATGGTGTGTGATTTGCTTTATTTCTAATGTTTCACAAGTTATATCTTTATACTTTTCAAGTAATGCATTAACTTGGGGGTCAATTCCGGATTTAGTTATTATAGTAATTGCAGATGACGGACCTGTATACATATCTGCTACTGTACTGAGTCCAGTAAGTGGATCGACAAGACGACTCTTTTTGATATCGATCAATAAACCGAAATGTGTGAGAAAATCAGCACCGATTACAGGTTTCGTAACGTCTGCGATTATAAAATGCCAGTTAAATCTGCATCGAGACCAAGATTTAAGCACAATAGCTTTTTTCCGAAAGTCTGTATACGTGTGTTTAATTTGCAGCGTCAAGTGGTATATCAGTCAAATTTTTGCGCTCAAGAATCGATTCAAAGAATTTCTGAATAATTTCTGTTTCTGAATCACAGAAACGTCCGCACCACTATCTATCAAAAAATGTCGGTTATTGATGGGATCATGAATAAATAAGCGACAATTGACTTGGCCAACATCACACTTCGCTAAGTGTGACTGGCCCGTTAGTTTTCCAACACCATATACTCGCATGGCTTATTACATTTTATTTGCTGCCGTACCAAGCTTCAAATGATAACAGAAGTAGATAAGCTATGAGAGTTCTGACATAAATTTACGTGTATTTTTAAAGGGGACTCTAAAATGACTTTTCGCCATCTTGGATTTTTTGTGAACAATTAAAATGATCAATCTTTCGCATGCACACATGTTTAGTTTGTGGTGTCTGTCGTTTTGTCTGTCAGTCTGTCGTTTTAGTCTGTGCTTGTGTTGGGGTTGGTGAATTGGATATTGGGGTTGAGGTTGTGGTGTGGGGTGGGGGTGTGGGGGTTGTAGTGGGCTTTTTGGCATAGGATGTGGTGGTGTGGGAATGTGGTTGTGGGTTGAAACATGGTTGGGACATGTTAGCTAATTTTATTAGCAAATTTCTAAAATGTTCTAAAAGTCTGAATAGACTATTTTTCTTATCAGCAGTATTAATTAATTTGTGTGTTTATGAATGGATTTTTTTATGGTGGACGACATAAATTTTGGTAAATTTTGTTATATATAACGTAAACACAAAAAATCTCAAAAAATTCTTTCCTTAGTGGATATATGTATATAATGTATATTACGTAAACACAAAAAAAAAAGTATTTAAAAAAAAAACATTTGTAAAAAGTATTTATGAAAATATATACATATATATGTATGATGTATGGAGATTTCATATTTATATATGTATGATGTATGGAGATTTCATATTAAAATATTATATTTTGAAACAAAAAAAGTTATATGCTTATATATGAGATTAATGATGCATTCTTGTATAATGCGGTGACCTTACATTTGAGTTAAATTGATAAAGAGGTGAGTGATATAATGAAATTTAGCTAAATATGATTCTTATTTTTATTTAAATATACCAATCAATTCTAACTAAGATATATTTAGTTTAAAAATTGATGTGAACTGTTGATGGGTGATTTATTATTATGGCATTGTGGGAAGATCTTCGGATAATTACTACATTTGATGGTGATGATGATGATGATGATGATGAAATACTACAATCATTGAAACACAATATACATAAAAAATTATTAGTTATAGAGAAATTTTTAATCATACATAAGGATTTCTTGCTTGCTGAGCATAGAGAGGAATTTGAAAATTATCGGAAAGCACAATGAAATTAGTGAATGTAGAAATGAAATTTTCAATTCATGGTTCTCACTATGCAAATTGTATATGGTCTTCCGATAACGCAACAACTGGGCCAGATACATGTTCATGTAGTAGTATAAACTTTATTGAAGAATCTTCTATAAGACTTATGAAATTTTATCTGAGATTGACTGGTGACAATAATTTATTATTAAGCTAAATAAAATACTTTATTACAAATGCTAATTGTAGCTGACAATAAATTAAAAAAAAAATCTGGTTACATAGATTTGATTTTTAGTATTTTGTTGACTAAGTAAAATATAACATTAAGGATGAGCAATAATTTTATAAAATGTTTTTTAGAAAAATATGATGGTGTGCTATTGAAAGAACATAAAGATATAATAATTGATTTTTTTATCATATTTGCAAACACAACCAACACATATACACAACAAATAAAATGTGATTGGACATATATATGTGTATGTCATGGAGTTTTTAAGAAAACAATATATAATGAAAATAATGAATTATTATAAATAACAAATAAATTACCAAATAAGTTAATAGTAATAGTACAAATGTACTTATATACTTGATATAAATAAAAAGAAATATTTTAGTTGAAAGATAATATTTTGGGTTTTTATTTATCAGATAATTAATTTATGTATAAGGTAGTATTATAAAAGATATTGCTTTATACCCTTACGAGGTCCACCAGGCGAAGGATTTAGTTTAACGGTTCAAGGTGATTATGACTTGAAAAATAAACGAGTTAAACTATAGATAATAAACTATAGATAATTTCGATGTTGTTTGAAAACAATATGCTGATAGTGAAACTAATAGAGTAAAAAGAGAGTGTGAAAAATCTATAAATGAATTAAAATATGATTTATCGGAAATAAATACCCATAAAATATTTGTAAAGGATGAAATAAATAAATTGGAACACTTTTGCAGATCTGTTGATAAAATTGTATATAAACTCAACAGTAAATACACAGTGTGAATATATCCTTAAGATTTACTTTATTATTTTTCAGAGAATATATATACATTGTTTTTGTTTTTAATGTGTTTCACAATAATAAATCTTTTTTGTTTATCCATGAATTTTGGTTTTGGAAATCCGAGCCACTTCACAAAAACTTTGTCACCTTTAGTTTTGATGATTTTTTCAACTAAATATAGATCTGGATATTTAGATTTTTGTAATTCATACTCATAAAATCCTCCTCTAATAGGGTTGCCTTGGTAATCTTCTAATAAGTAAGTTACTGGATTTGTTAGTTGTCTCTTAGTTATCTTGAAAATTTCCGTTGTCCAGTTGGGTGTGTAACCTTTTTCAAAAACATGTTTAAACTTGCTCACTCGAACTGACTCACCAACTTTAAATTTAGCAAATGGTGCAATTTTAATGTGATTATAAGCTGTAGATAATAAATTTCTTTGATAATTTTTGGTGATTTCGGAGGGTTTTCTTTTAGTTGTTCTGTGCGTTGAATGATTATAATCATTAATAAGTTTCTGAATGATGTCAATCCATTTATAGTTTCCATTAAAACTGCATTCTTTCCACATTTTTCTCTTTATTGTACGATTAAAACGTTCACAATTGAGGCTTTCAATGAGCTAAATGTTGAATAATGATTAATGTTGTATTTCAACATCAAATTGAGGAAGGTTTTGTTAAAAAACTCTTTACCATCATCAGTTTGTAAATTTTTAGGATATCTATTTGAATTTTTGAAAATCGATTTAAACGACTCAGTAACCTTTTCACCAGTTTTATTTTTTATGGGTATAGCCCACCCATATTTTGAAAATGTATCAATTACAGTTAATAAATATTTATAATTAGAATTTTGTTTAGCATATTCACCCATTTCTAGAAGATCAGCTTGCCAAAGATCATCAAAACCGTTGATTATAACTCTTCGTCTTTTAAAGTTTTTTCTAATAGGTTTATGCAGCTCTTCAACAACCTGCCTTTTACTCATGTTTTCGCTGAATGTAAATGTATAATATTACTCATCTTTTTGATTAGTCTTTTATTCAATTAGGTCTGCCTCCTTAAGTTCCTCAATTATTAAAATAATTTCATTATTATGATTATTATTTCCAGCTTCTTGAGATGCCATCAAGGGCTTTAATCTATCAACAAGTTCATTCGGATCATCCCAATGAACATACTCTATAGGTTTTGATGAAAATTCCATATCCAATGGCAATCTTTTTGTTTTCGATAGGCTTCCACATTTTTTCTTCCGAGTATTATACTTATGTGTCACCAGTTTTTGAATTATATTTATATATTTGTTCCCTTTATTACCATTAATTTGTGAATTTGAGTCATTCGGGTCTTTTAAATGAGCATTTGTCATGTTTAATATTTTTTTATAATTTGTCAAATCATCGGCAGCATAGTGTTGAGGACTTTTGTGAAATATCAGTTCGTATAAACCATTTGTAATTTTAAAAGGTTTATAATTATCAATGTAAATGTTATTATCATCAATTTTAAAAACAGATTTACCCAATTTGCTTAAATTGTTGACACTATCGAAGTGAGGGCCATATGTTTTATCTAGTTCAGTCTTTTTTATTGGTGGTGGTGTCCATAATTGTGATGATGATGGTGAAATATTAACAGCACTATTTTTTCTGGGTGTTTCATAATTTCGAAAATCTATTTAGTTGTAAAATAGTTATTAAGGTGTTCGTTACAAAGTGGCTATACATATATAAAAGTTATGATTAATTATAACTCTGACAATTGTAGAAAAGATATTAAAGTAGGAGGTGGTGTCTTAAACTCGCTAATAAATAAATTACCTTTTGAATTACATTTACCTGGATACAATTATTGTGGACCTGGAACTAAGCTTAAAGAAAGATTAAACCGAGGGGACAAGGGCATAAATCCTTTGGATGAAGCTTGCAAAGAACATGATATAGCATACTATCACAATAAAGACATAAATCATGCGGATAAAAGATTGACAGAAAAGGCTTGGGAAAGAGTAATTTACAAAAATTCTACTTGGGGTGAACGAGCTAATGCTTTTTTTATTACAAATGTAATGAAAGCTAAAGTAAAACTTGGAATGGGTTCTAATATGAGAAAAAAGAAATCTAAAACTAAAAATAAAAATTCATTTAAAGATGCAGTACCATCTGCTAAAATCGCAGTTCAAACTTCTAACCCAATAAATCAAAAAGATTCCATAAAAGTAGCTCTTAGAGCTGCTAGAAAAACTTTGAATGGTAAAAATCGTAAAAAGATCAAGTATCCAAGGGTTTTACCAATACCAAAATTGGGTGGAGTTCTTCCTTTTTTAGTACCATTATTCGCTGGCCTTTCCGCTGTTGGGGCTCTTTCAGGTGGAGCTGCAGGCATAGCGAAAGCAGTTAATGATGCTAGTAATGCAAAAAAGGAGCTAGAGGACATAATAAAAAAATGGAGGCTATTGCAATCAATGATAAAAATGGAGGAGGATTATACTTAAAGCCATATAAAAAAGGACTATATTTAAAACCTCAAAATCATTCAAAAAACTTTAAAAAATGCTACCTAATCAACCACTAACAAATATAGATTTACATTTACTCAAATTTGGGAAACATTTACAACATTTTCGAGGTGTCTTTATGCGTGATAATTTATCTTCAAAAATATGGAAGTATAAATGTGGTATAGTAAACTTGGATAATTCTAGTGACCGGGGACACATTGGGTGGCATATTGCAAACACAATAAATTTGTTCATTATTTTGATAGTTTTGGTAATTTAAAACCTCCAATTGAAGTTGTGAATTACTTAAATGCTGATAAATTATTCTATAACTATAATAAAGAACAAGAATTTAACACATATATATGTGGACATTTATGTTTAAAATTTTTATTATTATTGTAAAATTGTATGTAATTTAAAAAACAGAATAAATGGAATAATCTATCAAAATCAATTGTTATCAATACATCATGTCATTAACATTAACTCTCAACGGTAATAGTTCTACACTTACTTCACAGTATTTTCCATCTATTGATTTAAAGGTGAATTACGTATGTGGATTAGTAGATTTTCAAACATATAATTCAATACCAAATGTGAATATTGATAATAATAAATTTCATATTGGTAACAAAGTCATCACGATACCTGTTGGATCTTATGAAATTGGTGATATAGAGCAGTACATTCGTGAGGAGTTGGGTATTAATGATAATGGTGAATCAGATCAAACAGATTAAAAAACCTTTGAATTGAAAGCAAATAACAATACCTTAAAATGTGAAATTTATACTGATGTAGGAGATATTGATTTAACTAAAGAACTGAGTATTTGTAAGCTTTTAGGTTTTAGTAAAAGATTATTACAAAAAAAAACAATTGCATATATCAGACCTTTATGTTGATATAAATAGGGTGAAAACTATACGTATTGAGTGTAATATTATTGGTGGAACGTATATAAATAATCAACAAGCTCATATAATACACGAATTTCTCAATTAAAGTAAGTCCAGGATATAAAATTATAGAAGTACCATTGAATGTCATCTATTGACCAATAAACGTTGAGCGATTAACATCCTTAGTTTTAAAATTTATCGATAAAGAGGGACATTTATTGAATTTTAGAGGTGAAAATATTACTGCAAGATTGCATTTGAAACCTCAAACATGATAATATATAATCAGAATATCAACCTAATAATAAATACTTAAGTAATATAGATCTGAATTTCAATCAGAATCAGACACTGGCCACACATAGACATCTAACAACCTTAAAAGTATTAACACACCAAAATCAACAGTTTTTAAGATCAATTGGATTAAAATTAAATAAAAACAAATCAAACAATGAGCAAAATTATGAATAGTTTTCAAGAACCTGTTTGTGATGAAAGTATTACCAATTCGCAATGGCAGAGTTATTCTCCATTTTTGAATTCATTCAATAAAAGCGATATTATACGAATTGCAATCCAACACCAAAATATAAATATATTACCATCTACTAGTTTACTTTACATAGAAGGTTTACTCACTACTGAAAAAGCTGAAGCTGTAAAGAACACAAAGTTAATTAATAATGCAGTTGCATATCTTTTCGATCAAATTATATATGAGCTTAATGGTAAAGAAATTGATCATAATTGAAATGTTGGTATAACATAAACTTTAAAAAATTATATTTCTTTGACTGAAAATGAAAGCATTGGACTTTACAATGCTAGTTGGTCACCAAAAGAATAAATTTCTAATGGATATTATTTTACTTTTTGTATTCCATTGAAGAGATTGCTAGGATTTTCAGAAGATTTTACAAATATTATACCAAATGCTCGACATGAATTAATTCTAACTCGTGCTAGAACTGATGATAACGCTTTAATTTGTACCGATGCAGCTGAGAAACCCCTAATAACATTATCAAAAGTTCAATGGAAAGTGCAACATATATCACTATCTGATACGGTAAAGTTAAATTTATATAAGGGTATTAATAATGGAGAAACTGGAGAAAAAATAGCTTTTCGAAATTGGGATCTATATGAATACCCATATTACCTATAAACTCTACTCATCATACTTGGAATGTAAAGACTACAACCCAATTGGAAAAACCGCAATTTATAATTTTCGCTCTACAAAAAAATGAACGCAGACAAATTACTGCTGATTCTTCAGAATTCGATCGTTGTAATATAACTGATCTAAAAATTTATCTTAATTGCGATGTAGATATGGGACTTGCTTTTGACACAAATCGGTATGCTATAGCTTATGATGCCTATGTCAACTTTCAAAAAAATACTATAATAAATCGTTAGCAGAACCTTTAATTACCTGGAGTAAATTTAAATCATCTGCAATGATATTAGTATTAGATACTCGTCATCAAAACGAAAATCTAAAAACTGGACCTGTTGACATTTGAATTGAAATACTATATCATTGCTTAATACTATAAGTTAATAATTCAAGGAGCACTAGAAGAAAATACATCAGCATATTGTCTTATGCTGCATGATCGTTTAGTTCATTACAATCCATTGAGCGCTGAAGCTAGCAAAATCATTTAAATGAAATTTCCATACTTCATAATTGATATTCAAGATTACAGAGATAATAAAAATAAGTTCATTTTAAAAGGCATTGCAATACTCTCTTCAAACGGTGAATTACAGCACTACATTATAAGACCGCCATATGGATTCATTTACTCTCAGCTAACACACAAAAAACAAACAGATGGCTGGAGAGAAACCATCATGGATTTCAATGGTGTGATGGAGTTTCATATTTTCATGATACTATTAATCATATAAAAAATATGCTAAATGATCGCATCAAAATATTTGTTAAAGGATTTGAAAAAAGGGAATGGGTTGCCAATACTCTGAATCATGCTAATATTATAGATTTGGATGATAATCATTATGCAAATATCAAAACTTTAAAATCAAAATATATGAGACAGAAATATCTAAATGTTTATCAAATCATTTTAGTATATGTGCAGTACAAAATGTATGTTTGTTAAAAAAAAATTTTTGATTATTGTATAACCTGAAATATAATCCTATGTATTTTATATAAGAAATAAAACTATTAAATTATTGAATTTTTTTTTGTTTTGTTTATTTTAGAGTTAATAATTTTAATAATTCTTAATACTAAATACTATACGTTAATAATTCTTAATACTATAAGTTAATAATTCTAAAAAAATTTACATGAAACGTCACTTGAGTTCAATAAGCTTTTATGCCTGACAAAAAAATCTGATATATAAATATTTTATTTTTCATATATCTCTATAGAAAATTACAAAAAACGAAATATTCACAAAATAAAAAAATTAATTATATACATATTTTTTCAACTGTTTTACTGGAACACCCCAGTCGCTGTCTTCATCATTATCATCTTTTACTATTACTTGGCCATCATCATCATCATCATCATCATATAAGGGTTGCCCCAAACCCAGATCAATAAACTTAATGTTGGCAGAACTACCATAATGAGATACACTCATTATAGCATAGTTTCCTTTATTTAAATTTGATATGTCCTTATCACTTATCATTTTATACATAGTGGGTAAAAACACTCTAAACTGACTAAAGTCAACTATAATTCGTGGTCCGAATTTTGTGTTATTTCGTTGTAGTTTTACTATTTTATACCGCTTATTTATTTTCAAGTCGGTAATTTTCTTTGTTTGTAGCATTTCTGCGCTACCAATATTATTTAGTTTTTTAGTTAAATTTGACATTATTACACTCTTCTATTATTACAAAATTAAACTGATTATTACAAATACTTTTAATTAAATTCTGATAGAAACGAACGACTTGAATTCTTTATAAAAACTGATTCTTTATTTTTTTGATCTTTTAAGTAAATTCATTTTTTTAAAGAAAATAATACAGTTATAATTTATAACATAAAAAATGTTTAATTAAGCACAAAGCGCATTCAATTAATATATAAATAATATAAACATAAATGAGAAGCATAGCCTTACAATTATTTCTTTTGAAAAAATATAACTATATATACATATATCCACTTAGGAAAGAATTTTTTGAAATTTTTGTGTTTACGTTATATATATATATATATACATATATCCACTTAGGAAAGAATTTTTTTAAATTTTTGTGTTTACGTTATATATCTATATATACATATATCCACTAATTAGAGTCTTTTATATTTAAAATAAATAAAAAAAACCATAAAAAAATTAATTTATTCATAAACACACAACTTAATACTGATGATAAGAAAAATAATTTATTCAGACTTTAACATTTTAGAAATTTACTAATAAAATTAGCTAACATGTTCCAACATGTCCCAACATGTTTCAACCCACAACCAAATTCCCACACCACCACAACCTATTCCAAAAAGCCCACTACAACCCCCACACCCCCACCCCACACCCCCACCCCACACCTACTCCCCACACCCCCACCCCGCACCACAACCTCAACCCCAATATCCAATTCACCAACCCCAACACAACCACAGACTAAAACGACAGACCGACAGACAAAACGACAGACACCACAAACTAAACATGTGTGAATGCGAAAGATTGATCATTTTAATTGTTCACAAAAAATCCAAGATGGAAAAGGCATTTTAGAGCCCCCTTTAAAAATACACGTAAATTTGTGTCAGAACTCTCATAGCTTATCTCTAACAGAACTTGTGGTTTTTATTTCTATTGGCTGAATCCAATTGCTGACTTGAAGCATTACTAGATTTATTGTTTTGATAATTATAAGTTCAACTTGCCGATTGTGAACGCTTTCTAAAACGATTTGAATTTGCACGTTCTAACGACCGAACAATTCTAGCAATTTCTTCCAGTTTGACTTATATATCTGTTTTAATTTTTGGTGTTGTAATCTCTTTATTCGTTTTAGATATTTCAAAAATGGCAGATGCGGGGTTAAATGTTTGTAAAGTACCGCTACTTCATCTAAATTACCTGGACTGGCGGCCAATAGCACCTGAACTTGTGCCGGTTATCGTTGGAACCATAATTTTTTTTAAAACTGGTTCCGATAATTGAAAATCGGCACTTGATCGTATTTGTCGTAAGAACGGACTGGGTTTTTGATCACCGAGATCCATGCCCTTTAACAGCTTTTGAAATCGTTGGGTGTCTGACTTCGACAAGGTATTAAAAAGTCATCCGAGCAAATTCAAACAAACCGAACGGAGTGCTTATTGCGGTTTTCAGTATATCGCTTGGCTCAACCGGAATCTAGTGATAAGCCTTAACCAAATCTAATGTCGAAAATACCGTGCAATTGTATAATTGGTGCGTAAAATCTTGCAGGTATGGAATTGGGTAGCGATCTGCGATAGTTTTTTCAGTAAGCGTCCGATCCATCTTTCTTTGGCACCAAATGTAATGGACTAGCCATCGGTCGGAAACCGGCGGCTCTTAGCTACAAAACCTGTGGCTCTTACTTTGAATAATATTTTTAAAAAAATTCGCTGCTGCCATCTAATGTTTTCAGTATCTTTCTGAAATCATCACCTAAGACACAAACGAAAAATATTTAAATTTAAATAAAAAATCGATTGCTCAGCAATCTATTCTAAACCAATAAATTACCATAGCAACCATTTTCTTCAATTATTTTTACTCACGGTTATATAAGTTTCGTGAATTAGTTTTCTAGTGTTTTTTGAATTGGTAAGGTTTTATTGCTGTGCATTACAAAAATTTATTAAATAATTAAAGTTATTAAATACAATCGATAATTTAAGTTTTGTTAATAATTCAATTGAATTATTGAACCACAATGAATGCAAGAAAAAGAAAAATCATTGATGAAAACAGAAGTTTCAATAAAATGTGGACTGAACGATTTGCATTTATAGAAGTTAATGGGAAACCTCAATGTTTGATTTGCAGTTTAAGAATGCAGAACAATAAATCAAGCAATATAGAACGACACTTTGATGGAAAACATTAAGATTTCAGCGAGAAGTATCCATACGGCGATAGTAGAAAAAAAGCTATTCAAGAATTACAAAATAAAACATTACTTCAGCAAGGATGTTTTTCAAATTGGGTAAAATCTTCATCAACTTCAAATGAAGCTAGTTTTGAATTGTCATTAGAGATCGCGAAAGCTGGAAAGCCGTTTACAGATGGTGAATTTATCAAACAGTGCATGTACAAGGTTTCTGATACGCTCTGCAAAGATTTTAAAAATCATGATGATATATTAAAAAAAATACAAGATTTACCTCTCTCTACTAGAACTGTTAAAGAACGTATCATAAATATATCTGCAGAAGTACCAAACATGCTACTTTCAGATATTAATGCTGCAGAATACAGATGTTACTGACATATCGCAGTGCTTCGCTTCTCAAGAAGAGCTACTTGAAGTATTGCCACTTAAAGGACACACTACAGGTGAAGAAATTTCGGAAAGTATTGTAAAATGTTTAAAGAGTAAAAATATAAATATTGATCGTATAGCATCCATTGCAACGGATGGAGCACCGGCGATATTTGCAAAAAATAAGGGCTTTGTTAAATTGCTCTCCAATTATATTTCTCACGAAATAATTTCATTTCATTGTATTTTGCACCAAGAAGCTTTAGTTGCAAAATCGTTAGGAATAATACCAAACCTAAAAAAAGTAATGGATGTAGTTATACCAATAATAAATTTCATCAAGGCTCGAGTTTTGAATCACAGATTATTTACTGCACTTTTAGAAGAAGTCAATGCTAAATATAAAGATTTGCTTACATTTACTGCTGTACTTTGGTTGTCACGAGGCAAAGTGTTAAACCGTTTTTCCGAGTGTTTGCAAGAAGTTATTATTTTCTTAGGCTCGAAAAATTATAACGAAGAACATTTTAAACTTCTTACAAACTATGAATGGCTTGAAAATTTTTACTTTTTACTAGATATGACAAAACATTTTAACAAACTTAATCTTAAGTTGCAAGGAAAAGGAAATACTGCTTTACAGTTATTAAAAGAAGTTCTTACTTTTGAGCAAAAACTAGAGCTGTTCAAGGTGGATATATCTAACGATCAGTTTGTATATTTTGATAGTTTAAGAAATTACAGATTAAATTTAACCGAAGAGAAAACAGATTGTAAAATATTCGCTGATATAATCAGAACAATTTCGAATTCATTTGCAAGCAGATTTCAGGATTTCAAGAAGTATCAGGAAACATTGAAATTTATTTTGCAGCCATTGCATAAAAGCTTTCCCTGGTATATCTATTGCAGAACTTCAGCTTGAGCTTTTGGAAATTCAAAATAAAAGTATATGGGTAGAAAAACTTCAACACATGGTAACACAAATTGAAACATATCAACCAACTATGGAGGACACGCCGCAGGACATAATATTCAGATGCTGGAATACATTCCCGAATAATTATTCAAACACCAAGAGCCTTGCACTTGGCCTTTTGACACTCTTTGGTTCTACGTACAATTGTGAACAATTTTTCTCTTCCATGAAGTACATTAAAAATAAGTACCGGAGCAGGCTGACAGATGAAAGTTTAAAAGCTTTGTTACAATTAAAAACCACCAAATATGTGCCAAACTTAAAAAAGTTGGCTGGAATGATACAAGTTCAAAAGTCCCACTAATAAATGTTTAATATTATTTGATTCATAACTTCAATATTATATTATCATATTTTCATAATTTAATATTATATTATCATAAACTTTAATAAATACTGAAAAATTAAAAATATGTATTTTGTTTTATTTATTATAAAGAAGGGAAAATCCTGCCATTAAATAAGATAAGTCATTTCGTAATATACAAATTTTTTAATGCTACACAAGTTTTTAGCTCGAATATGTCTGTGACTGCGGCTCTTAAATTTAATTTTTTTGAAATTTTTTGTTGATTTGACTCTTTACTTAAAAAAGGTTCCCGACCGCTGGACTAGACCATGCACTTGAAGACGGTCTGCAATAATCTAATTCGTGCAAACGATTAAATTCATTTTGAGCAATTTACAATTTATCTGCTGAAAGTCTTGGCATTTTACTTGATACAGGTTGACCCTTAGTTTGAATATGGTTTGCTTTATTTCTGATGTTTCATAAGTTATATCTTTATACTTTTCAAGTAATGCATAAAGTTGGGGGTCAATTCCGGATTTAGTTATTATAGTAATTGCAGATGACGGACTTGTAAACATTTCTGCTACTAAACATTTCGAGTAAATGGATCGACAAGACGACTATTTTTGATATCGATCAATAAACCGAAATGTTTGAGAATGTTTCTTAATATTTTATATAATATATATATTTTGGCCTTTGCCAGTATTATATATATTACATAAATATTAAAGGAGCGTATTAAAAATATTAAAAATCTTCAATTTGGTTAAATAAAAGTTCAAGATTATCCTTTATAAAAACATAAGTCTTTAATTTATTTATTTAGTCTTTAATTTACTTATAAGTTATTAGTTGGCTTCGTTCAGAACTTTCTGTTCTGAAAGCTGTTTAACTTAAGCTGAATAAATTTCGACTCCTCGAATTACCAAAAAACCAAATTATATATACGTATTTTTTGACTCATCAGCGTTTGTTTACATAAAAATGTAAACAAACTTTTATTCAATAATAATACAATTAATTTACTATTGCGTAATCGTACTCAATAATAATTATTATTAATTGTATTTGTCATTACCCAAAATTGCATACACTGAATAAATGCGTACTAATCATTATTTGCTTAGCTTTATTAACTTAGTGACACAGTTAATTAATATAAATAAAATATTTAATAATATTATTGCGCAATGCGTGTGCAAATATATTTTGTGGTATAACAATAAAATACAGGGGCGTCGTGTTTTATTCCACAACAAGAAAATCAAAACCGATTACAGGTTTGGTAACGTCTGTGATTATAAAATGCCAGTTAAATTTGCGTCTGAGACCAATATTTAAGCACAATAACTTTTTTCAGAAAGTCTGTATACGTGTATTATTTGCGGCGTAAAGTGATATATCAGTCAAATTTTTGCGCTCAATAATCGATTTTGGTGGAATCACAGAAACGTCCGCACCACTATCTATCAAAAAATGTTTATTGGTGAGATCATGAATAAATAAGCGACAATTGACTTGGCCAACATCACATTTCGCTAAGTGTGACTGGCCCGTTAGTTTTCCAACACCATAAACTCGCATGGCTTATTACATTTTTTTGCTGCCGTACCAAACTTGAAATGATAACAACAGAACTTGTGATTTTTATTTCTATTGGCTGAATCCGATTGCTGACTTGAAGAATTACTAGGTTTATTGTTTTGATAATTATTATAAGTTCGACTTGCCGATTGTTAACGCTTTCTAGAACGACTTGAATTTGCACGTTCTAACGACCGAACAGTTCTAGCAATTTCTTCAAGTTTGACTTCTATATCTGTTTTAATTTTGAAAATGGCAGTTAAATGTTTCTAAAATTGGGCGAATTGAGCGTTGGAACTAAAATCCATATCGCTCTAAAGGGCGTGTCTGATTGATGTTAATGAGGTGTTAATTAGGGTCATGTCTGAATGATTAGGGGGCTTGTCTGTTTAATAATTAATGATTAATGTTAATTGGGAACAGGCGCGCCCTCATGTTAGATGTGCATTGCGGATTTTAATTGCGGGATGTTCATTGCGAGATGTTCATTGGGGGATGCTAGTTGGGGGATGTTCATTGGGTCGTGGGAGCTTGCGGATCGGGGATGTTTTTTTCTTGTACGGCTGCGCCAGGATTTGAACTCGTACCAATATTTTGCAAATCGGGCACTCTACCTGTTGAGCCATCTACGTGGTTTAAATGCGTATATCAATGAATCATATAATTAAAATATAAAATAAAAACTCAGAAAAAATAATTTTTGTTTTATAAGTCGTTGTCGGCGACTCTACCTATTGAGCCATCGACCATCTTGTATTTCACATTATTACAAATGCATATCAATATGCACTTATGTGTAATTTTTTTGTCGTTTTGTTTTGCTTTTTTTTGAACAAAAAAAAAGTACGAAAGTTTATTTGCTGCTATAGTACAAATGATTATATTAATAAAATTTTAAAAAATATTTTGCATTGGGGTAGATTCGATCTTGTTACTTAAGCTGAAATAGATTCATATAGATAAAATTTTTAAAATCGAACAAGAATAAACATGTCTGAGCATGATTTGTATATATATAAATATACATATATATATTTCTATAAAGCCTCCGGGATAGATATTGCCGGGAATTAAAAGTCCGCCAAATTGCCATCTGGAAGTGGAGGCAGTGCTATCAAATGTAACTGGGAATTTTTTAATTTACTGTCTCTTTTAAAAGACCACACATATATGAAACCTAGAATGTAAGTTTTATATAAATTCTAATATTTGTTTTTGAATTTAAATTTAATTATTATTCCACCGGGAAACGTAGGGATGATGCGTAGTTTAAATGTATTTAATAGGGAAAAAGTCAAGCCTATTTGTAAAAATTAAAAATGAACGAGCTACATATACAATTCAAATGAAGATGTAAATTTTTAACTAAATATATAATTTTTAAAATAATATTTTTAATATTAACTTTTGTTATACATATGTTTAAATTTTTATAAATGAATTATTATACATAATGTTTTATATTATATTTTTTTATATTAATGAATGTTATTATTTTCTTTAATAACCTTGTTTTTTTACAACAATAGCAACATCAGTATTCCATCCATTCCATACATTTGAATTTCATATATTCCATCCATTCCATCAATTACTATTTAAAATTATATTTAACAAATTTGACAAAAAAAATATATAACTTTACCTAACAAATATAATAATTTTATTTGTGGAAAAAAACTGTCACTATACTTTTTTTTTATTGTTTTGACATTTTCCAGCGTTGATAATCGAAAAAGTTGAAAGTTGGCCAACTTTTGCTTCGCGTTGCGTTGGTTTGCTTTGCTGACTTTGCATTGTGAATGAAAGTACTATTTTCATATACTTCAACATTTCAACTTGGCTTTGCGTAGCGTTGACGTTGTATTTGTGAATCAAGCATATTTCTCAAGAGAAAAAGCAGAACCCTTTAAACGGAAAAGTCGAGCATATCGTAACAGTAACCGATGCATGCAAATACGTCGCCACACTTTGTTTCAATGTACCGAGTTGAGTTGGGTTTGAGTTGAAATGGAACCATCAATTATTCGTTCAATTCCAACTCAACTACAACTCAACCCCTGTTTCCATGCAAGAAATGTTTTTATTCTTCTCAAAAAATAAAAATAAAAAATGTTAAATAAAAGAAATAATTTTAATATTTAAAATAAACACAATTTTATTAATCATTAATTAATAAAGTTTATTTATTTGTATTACACGACACTATTTATTTCTTAATAACTTAAGTTTTATAATTTTAACTATTTATCTTACAATATTATAATATTAGAATAATTTATAATATTGTTAATTACAAAACAAGACTGAAAGATCGAAAGACTGAATTAAGACTGATTTTTATAATATTATATTAACTGTACTTAATTATTTTATTAATTTATCATGTTGCAATTCAAATTCCACATGATACTTCTTTATTAATTTTTATAATTTTGACAAAAGTGCAATTTTAGCAAATTAATATTCTATGAGAAAATTATGTGACAAAAAATATATTAGAGTTTAAAATATGATATTAATTGCAGGTTTTAAATATTTTTATGATACATAAAAGTATTTAACGGAAATTGAAAAATTCAATTAAAACATGATCGTGGGAATAGATTAATAATTTATGTTCTTAGTGAGATACCAGAATATATCACTCCCTCATCCTTAAGCTGGACATAATCCTTGATGTTCTTTATTTCATCCTTTCTGTTCTCTAATATATATTTTTCACACAACTTTATTTTAACAATATATGATATTATACTCAATAACATTAAAACAATTAAACTTGAGATAATATATATTACAATATTATGATTATTATTTTTGTATTCAGAATATTGTTTCAGATTAATTTATTCAATATTAGTTTCAAATTGAATATTATTTATTTTCATAAAATTAGGTATAGTTAAATGATTTTCTACCAATTTTTCTTTATTTGAAAAAACTACATCATTAATTCTTATTGAACAATTATTAAAATTTACAAGATAATTGTGGAATAATTTATATTTTACATGTTTACAATCATTAAAAAGTGTTATATTTTTTGCATTTTTTATTAATAATTTGGTAGAATTTCAATTAATTCAAAGTTCTTATTTATAATTTTTTTACAATATTCATATTTTTCATTCATTAAACTGTTAATACAACCTTTTGCTACTTTAAGTTTTTTAATATATAAATCTTCGTTATCAACAAAAATTTAATTTTTGAATAAAACAATATTAGTATTATTTTCGATAAAAATTTCTTCGAAATCATTATTTGGAACAGGTATCACCTTATATTTCACGGCAAGATCTTTAAAAAATTTAGGTATTAGAATAATGAAAACAAGTTTTTCGTCAAATCTAAGAAGAGAGGATTGGATATTTTTGTATTTAGAAATATCTATATCATATTCGTCGATTTCTTCATCTGTTAGAATGGAATGACTCATCACACCATATTTTTCGAAAGCAATGTTTTGTTGGATTTTATCTACTTCGATATTTAAAAGATTAATATTAGAAAGTACTGATAGAAAATGTATATTTTTTATGCTTTTTCTAGTTATATCTGTTGTATAATTAAGTGTTTTTAAAGTAAGTATTTGGTTTTCCTGAATATGTTGTTTAAAAATTTCGATATTTTGCTGTAAGTTGTCGTTAATTTTAATTTGTTTATTTAAGGTTATAAATGTTTGGCGATTATTCAAATCTATAGTATTCAAATGTTCTTCGATATCAGATTTGTATATAGGGGAATTACCAGTATGTGACCTAGGTGAAGTAAAATGAGTCTCAATATTTTCTTGCCTTAAAAATTCTTTTATATTTATACTATTAAACTCGTTGTCAAATACCAATTTTTTAGGTTTACCAAAAGTAGCAAATCTATTTCTTAAATGTCCTATTATTGTGATAGCATTACGATCATTTAATTTTTGAATCATTAAATGTTTTGTAAATTTATCTACGAGTGTAAGAAAAACATCCTTGTAACAAAAAAATAAATCACCATGGAGAATTTCATTGGGGCCTTTTGGAGTTTCAGATAACTCGAATTTATTTTTGTTAGGTTTCCGATCAAATTTTGCTTCATTACATATATCGCAATTATTTACAAATTTGTGAATAATTTCTTTCAATTTTGGAAAGAATGATATATCTTTAATTTCATTATAATTCTCAATAATACCTCGGTGATTGGTTTCGATATGAATTTTTTCTATAAGTTTTAAAGCTTCGTCCTCAGACTAAATTATTAGCTTTTTTGGTACATTTTACGAATTTAATTTTTTTGTCATTTGAGAATAATTGTATTAGCTTTTGTTGCAAAAAATTATATTTAGAATCTTCTAATTCGGAGAAAATGCCAGTTGTACCTGTTTTTGATTCTATGGAACTGAATCACTTGCACTGGTTCTTTATGGTGAAATAAAACACAAATATTTTAAATTTACACCAAAAGACAATTTTAATTTTATAAGAATTTTAATAATATAAGTTTACAAGTTATTTGGTCAATACCAAATTTTCTTTACGTTAATACTTGATTTAATTTACATGAATATTACCAATAATAATAATTGATTGAATAATTAATTTAATTTGATTTATACCACACAATAATAATAAATTTTAATTACAAGAATATTACCACTTTTACTTTTCTGATTTTTTATTTTTATACAAAGTTTTTTATAAAATATTTTCGATATATAGATTAATAACCGATCACGGCGACGTTCTTTACAAGTGTGTCAAATTGAGATAAATTAAGACATTACATGTTAATGAGAGCAATCCATTATTAATTGCATGTTAATGAGTTTATCAATTATTAATTGAGACAAGATTACCGGCATGTCACGCCGTGATTGGTTATTAACATCGGATGATATTACAGAAATCAAAATATTAACAAAAAAATAGAAATTTAAGATATTAGAAATTTATATGAATACGAAATATAAGTTTGTGTGGTATCAATCCAAAACATCCTGGCGCCCGCTGAAAGACTCAGTTCTTTCTGAATGAAGAGGCGGAATTAATTTTGTAATTGGTCGGGTATATGTACCGGCGGTAGTCTTTACCGTGGCAACACGGACGTGTCCGTCCGGACCGGGATGACATTCTTGAATGCGGCCAACTATCCATTTCGATGGTGGTAAGCGTGGCACTTTTACTAACACCAAGTCATTAGTTGCTAAGTCAGTAGATTGTTGTTGCCATTTTGAACGTTGTTGCAACGAAGTTAAATATTCTTTGTGCCAACGATTCCAAAAACCTTGCGTCAAATTGGTTAGTAATTCCCAGTTGCTTAACAATGTAACGCGATGGTTACTGGTATCAGGTTCTGGAATGGAAGCAAACGGCTGACCAATAAGAAAATGTGCTGGTGTCAGTGCGTCAATCTCAGAATCAGAGCTAGGACACAGTGGTCGTGAATTAAGTAACGCTTCAATACGTGTCAACAAGGTGTAGAGTTCTTCGTACGTTAAAATGTGAGTACCAATCACGCGGCGGAGATGTAATTTTACAGAACGTACACCAGCTTTCCATAGTCCACCATGGTGGGGAGCGTGGGGTGGTGTATTTTTCCAAGAGATACCATCTTGGCTTAAATGTTCAGCTACAGCTGTTTGATGATGGTCTGATAATATAAGCTGAAACATTTCGTTCAGTTGACGCTTTGCACCAATAAAATTAGTCCCATTATCGCTACTAATTTCAGCTGGCTTACCCCGACGAGCGATGAATCGATGAAGCGCAGCGATGAATGCAGTAGTGGACAAATCGCCGACTAACTCCAGATGCAATGCTTTTGTAACAAAGCATACGAATAAAGCTATATAAGCTTTTGTAAATTTAGGATTTCTTCCACGTGATAATCTTAACGTAATTGGACCAGCGTAGTCACAGCCGGTTCGTGAAAATGGCCTTGAATAAGTAATACGTGATGTTGGTAAATCGGCCATGTACTGTTGATTTGATGATTGACGTTGTTTTAAGCATGTTACACAAACATGTACAATTTTACGTAATAAAGTTCGGCATCCTATGACCCAATATTCTTGACGTAATAAGAAAAACATTTGCGCTACACCAGCATGTAGATTTGAATAATGAGAATGTTCAGCGATAAGAGATGTCAAACGATGACCTTTTGGTAGAATAATAGGATGTCGGATTGAATACGATAAGGCTGATTGTTCGATTCTACCACCCACTCGAAGAATACGTGACGTGTCGATAAATGGCGATAACGACACAAGATTTGATGATTTTGGTAGAATTTTTTGTTGATCAAGTGCTGCGATCTCTGCACCGAATGATTGACGTTGTACTACCGAAATAATAAATAATTTTGATGAAGCTAATTCTTTGGCTTGTAATACCACAGATTGTGGGGTCGAACGATGGTTTCGCAAACGATGAACGAAGCGCTGAATGTATGCAACAATACGAATGATTTTTGTCCACGATGATTTACGTAGTAGCAAACTATTAATGAAATGCGAATCATCCTTGAACGTAACGTGAAATTGTTTTGTTGCTCTTTCTTCTAATTCAGCGGACGATACCAATGAGACGAACGGATAAATAAGGTGCACACGAAGTTCCATACGTGACAGTATTTAATTGAAAATGTTGTAATGGTTCCGCCGATGATGAACGCCATACGATTCGTTGAAAGGGTCGATGTGTATCCGCCACCCATATCTGTCGAAACATTTTCTCGATATCTCCCGTAAGTGCATACTTATGTCGACGAAAGCGTGTGCATGTGGAAAATAATTCACGTTGTATAGGTGGACCGACTAGAAGATTCTCATTAAGTGAAGACTGGATACCGTGTTTTGACGAACCATCGAATACGACGCATACTTTTGTTGTTGTACTGTCAGGCTTAAAAACCGCATGGTGCGGCAAATAGTAACAATCGGTTGATGAATTATGTGGTGTATGAAGTTTTGTCATATGGCCCATGTCTAAATATTCTTGCATAAATTGCGCATAGCTTTCGTAGAGTTGTGGATCAGAATGAAATTTCCTTTCCATTGAAGTTTGTCGACAAATAGCAGCTTTCAGAGAATTTCCGAAAACAATTGCGTTATCCGTTTTAAACGGCAGCTCTACGACGTATTTTCCATCCACGGCTCGTGTATGCGTGGATACGAAATGATCTTCGGTGCGTTGTTCATCCGCAGTCAAGCTAATTGAAGCTGGAACTTCTTCGACTTCCCAAAAGCGCTGTAATGCCACATCAACGTCGTGATACGTGTGTAGAGACACTACTAAATTGGATAACGAATGTTCGCTATCTAACTGTGGTACTAATTTTGAAATATCACCACCTAAAATCCACCCAAACAAGGTTAGAAACGCATCAGGGTTGCCATCAGCACCAATAATGGAATTATTGCGCAGCACTTTAAAGAATTGATCGGCTCCGAGTAGAATATCGACTGGACTAGCAATATTAAAGTCTGGATCAGCTAAACTGAGCGACTGGTAGACCTCTAAACTATCTAAATTAAATGTGTTGCTGGGTAAGTTTGCGGTGATATTTTTAAGAATGTACGAGTTCACGTTGATTGATCGTCCATTAATACGAGATAATAAATTTATGGTTACAAGACCCTCCGTTATACCAGCTTCAGATGATGCCAATCCGCTGACCGGGATTCGAGCATGCTTTCGTGGTATACCAAGTCGTTTCATACAAGCTTCCGAAATGAATGGCACTTGCGATCCACTGTCAAGAAGTAGTCTGCATTTTTGTTTTTGTCCAGAAGCATCTATAACATACGCAAGCGCTGTTGGCAACAATGTTACAGAACGTTGTACAATAGGTTGAGTGGAATAATGGTTGACTAACTGCGATGGACCAGGCAACGAGCTTATGGTCGCTGATGAGTTACCAGAATTCACAGAATTACCCAATTATGGATTTCAAGTTGACGATTTGATTGTATTATCGGACGATATAGGATGAATAATAGTATGATGCCGCTTCTGACACTTGCGACAATTGAATTGTGATTTACACGCTGAACTTCTATAACCAGAACGTAAACAGTTCAGACATAGATCCTGAGAACAAATAAACGAGCGGCGATCAGGAATTGAAAGATTTAAAAATTGTTGACATGTACTCAAATTATGATTAGATTTGCATTTGGGACATGTAATGTTCGATGCTTGAAAAGCTTTGAATGAATTTGATTTTGAATTGACTGGTGATCGGTTATTGTGTTGCGACGAACGTTGATTATTTTGCATAGACATAGAACGATTATTCGGTTTTAATTGAGACACGCTGTAATTACCTTCCAGTGATGAACAGCGATGTTCTAAAAATGTAGTAAATTCAGTAATAGTGGGAAATTCAGAATCTTCTATATTTGATGACGATAAATTATATTCAGCCCAAGTTTGTCGAGTAGTTTCATCGAGTTTATTTAATAAAATATGAATCAGCCATACATCTCGTCTTTCAGCCTTTGGAGCAAGCGCACGTAAACCCCGCAGGATTTCATCCACGCTGTCTGTAAATGGTCGTAAATCATTTGAAGTTGGCTGCGTAATTGATAGTAATTGCATAAATTTAGCAACGAAAGAATAAGCAATACGACCGAGTTTGTTGTACCGAAGGATTAGCTTCTCCCAAGCTTCCGAGTAATTCTCATCGGTAATAGCTATATGCTTTAATAATGTGGCTGGTTCATTTACCAAAAATGATTTTAAATAATGAAACTTTTGACTAGCTGATAGTTTCGGATTATTGTGAACTGAGCTAACGAAAAGATCATGGAACGATTTCCAATCGCAGTAATCTCCAGAAAATGGTTTTATTGAAATTTTTGGTAATTGGTTTTCAGAACTACGAAGATTTAAATTAGAAATAGTATCTAGGAATTTTGTTTGTGAATTAACTAATTTCGTTGTTAATTCTGATTCGTTCGGACTACTATCTGTGACTTCCTTATACATCTTAAGGGACCTAGTGAGCAATTCATGCGTCTTAAAATACTTGTCTTCAAACTCAATTATCATATTTTCTGTAGTTGCGTCATCAAAGGGTTGATCAGAACTATTAATTTTATCAAGAATTGAAAAAAATTCTGTCCAATTAGTTTCTAATTTCTCTAAACGTAATTCAAACATTTCCACTGAACCAGAGTCATCCAAGTTAGCTGCAAATGCGGCCATTCGTGTGTTTGTAGCCTTAACGCGACCAAGTTGAACGGTTAGAGACGCCATAATAAATTAAATAATGATAATGTTGTTGATTACGTTTTGAATAAAAACCGCTTCAAATGAAAAGTATACGGACAGAATCAAGTTAATGCGATAACAATGTACTATGCGTAGCTTGCAGTGTAAATATAATAAATTACAACGAATAATGAATTGTAATTTATGTAATAATTTTTATTTATATATAAATAATGTATTTTTTATAAAAATAAAATATGATAACGTAAAAATTTATTAATAATATTTTAGTATTAATTGAAATTAGTAGTTAATTTGTCGGTAATACCGCTGAATTTCATTAATTTACGAAAAATAATATTAATTCGCATTCAATTTTTTTAAATTTGTTGATTCCGGAAACTTTGAGTATCCACCACGTATATTGAAGAAAAATTTTAAATTTGCATGTAACTTTGGGTACCACCCTCGTACTTGTCCAATTTTAATTAATTGATTTGTGTGTGTGTGTGAAAATTGAGCGAATTGTTCTCTCGAATGCAACGATGTAATTAATTGCAATATGATGACCAATAAAATTTATATTTGTGTAATGGCGGTGAAATAATATGAAAATGTTGATTGATGAAAATTATTTTTTTTCAATAATTTTTTTTTCTTTGCAGGAAGTATCAACATTAAATTGAATTATAATTTTATTTTCAGCTTCAAATTGATATTTATATTTTTGTGTTATTCGTATTAGTAAAAATAATAATAAACTGATACCATACTTGAAATAAATCCACGGTGACTGTACCTTTCCACCCTTCTGGGTTGATAATTTCTTTGGTAGAAATTGTGGTAATAACTTTTATAATGTCCACCACTATTATCAATTAGCAATTATAATTTTATTATACGCCCGAAAAATAAATAACTTTTAAATGTTTTTATACACTGTCTTTTATAATTACACTGTGTTTTTATAATTAAATGTACCGACGTTTAATTATATAAATATAATTGTTCACAGAAAAATTTTTTTAATTAACTTTTTTTTTTAATATCCGGTTCGAAGGACCAAAAATTCTTTATGTTTTTGATTCTATGGAACTGAATCACTTGCACTGGTTCTTTATGGTGAAATAAAACACAAATATTTTAAATTTACACCAAAAGACAATTTTAATTTTATAAGAATTTTAATAATATAAGTTTACAAGTTATTTGGTCAATACCAAATTTTCTTTACGTTAATACTTGATTTAATTTACATGAATATTACCAATAATAATAATTGATTGAATAATTGATTTAATTTGATTTATACCACACAATAATAATAAATTTTAATTACAAGAATATTACCACTTTTACTTTTCTGATTTTTTATTTTTATACAAAGTTTTTTATAAAATATTTTCGATATATAGATTAATAACCGATCACGGCGACGTTCTTTACAAGTGTGTCAAATTGAGATAAATTAAGACATTACATATTAATGAGAGCAATCCATTATTAATTGCATGTTAATGAGTTTATCAATTATTAATTGAGACAAGATTACCGGCATGTCACGCCGTGATTGGTTATTAACATCGGATGATATTACAGAAATCAAAATATTAACAAAAAAAGAGAAATTTAAGATATTAGAAATTTATATGAATACGAAATATAAGTTTGTGTGGTATCAATCCAAAACAGTACCTTTTTTAATATAACGTCTTAATATATTATTTAGGTAATTTTCATTGTTTAACTCATTTTCTGAAATATAAATAACTCTGAACGATCTATATATAATGGAGAATTCTTCATGACTTTCATGAGATGAATTTGAGAAAGGTATTTGTTTACAACGATTTCTTTAATTGGTATATGATTGTTAAGGTTTTCATGAGCACTATGAATAGTGGCTAATTCAGAATCATTTCTATCAAGGTAATTAATCTCATTTTTATCAGAATTTAAACGGCTAAGAAAATCGGCAACATTATTGTCATAATTTATTTATTATTTATTTATATTCATAAATCAACATAATTTATTTCAAAGTCATATTCATTTAATCTTATACGCCATCGTTGAAGCTTTGAGTTGGGTTCTTTTAAAGAGCTCAACCATTTTAATGGTTGGTGATCTGTTTTAACCAGAAACTTATTCCCGAATAAGTAAGGTCGAAATTATTTTGTTGCCCAAACGATCGCGAGCAATTCCTTTTCGATGGTGGAATATTTTATTTCGTGATCATTTAAGGTCCTACTTGCATAGCAAATTGGGTGTCCTTCTTGAGATAAAACAGCTCCAATTGCGAAATTGGAAGCATCTGTTGTAAGGACGAACCTTTTTCTTAAAATCAGGATATACTAATATAGGATAACTAGTAATTGGATTTTTTAATTTTTGAAAAGATTCTCTATACATTGTATCATTAGTATTTATTTTATTATTTTTTTTCAGATATTTAGTCATAGTACTTTGGCATAGTCCTTAATGAATTTCCTGTAGTAACCAGTGATACCTAGAAAGCTTTTTATTTGCTTTGGTGTTTCAGGAAATTTAATATTTTTTATAGTTTCAATTTTTTTATCATTAGGTTTTATTCCGTCCGATGTTAGGATATGGCCTAAATATTCAGTTTTTTTAGCAAAAAACTTACATTTGTCTACTTGAATTTTCAGATTGTATTGCCTAAGTCTGTTAAAAATATCATTTATAGCTTTAACATGTTCTTGTAGTGACGTGGAAAAGATGAGAATGTCATCAAAATAAACTACACATATAACATTAATTAAATCTCTCAAGACATAATTGATCATTCTTTGGAAGCTTGCCGGCACATTTTTCAATCCAAATGGCATACGAACAAATTCGTAATGTCCTTGTGGAGTTGAAAATGCAGTTTTTTCCCTATCTTTTTCATCAACTATAATTTGGTGAAAACCTTTCGCTAAATCGATTGTAGTAAAGTATTGGGCTCGCCCAAGTTTATCGAATAAAGAGTCTATGTGAGGAATAGGGAATTTATCATCAGTCTATGACCACCCTCCATTTTTGTTTACCTGAATGATCTAATTTTTTGGGTACAACCCAAATCGGACTATTATACGGACTTTTTGAAGGATCAATAATATTTTGTTCCAGCATTTCTTTAATTTGACAGTTAACTTCATTTTCATGGATTTTGGGAAACCTATATATTTTGCTATAAATTGGTTGTGAATGTTTTGTAATAATTTGATGTTGGAATTCATTAACGCAAGTTAATTTATCACCATCCTTATAAAACAAATCGTGGTTTTGATATATAATATTTTTAAGACATTTTGATTCCTCAGAATTCATATCTTCATTTTGTAATTTTTCAAAGAGTTCTATATTGTTAATATCTAGAGTGTCTAATTGATAAATTTCTTCGAAAGGACAAGCGTCATTAAATTTTGTAACTACATTGTTAACTTTTATTTCTGTGTCTAATAAATTAATCTGAGCACCAATAGGGGCAAGGATATTTTGGCCTATTATAGCTTGAAAATTGTTATTTGAAATATTCATCACCTTCTAGGTCATTGTGGAATTTTCATTAAATTCTTTAGGTACTTGGGTTATGATTTCCTCAGTAATCATTTTTTTACCAGCAAGGGTTGTTATTTGTATTGGTTTAGAAATTGTTTTATAATTTTTTGTAGGAAATACGTTATTAGTTATTATAGATGTAGCTGCTCCAGTATCTATTAGACAATCTATTTTCTTATTTTCAATTGTGAGAGTAGCTATGGGTAATGCATGTGGGAAAATTTTCGGAAGTAATTGTATTATTGTGTTTTATTTCCATTTGTTCTGGGACCGAATTATTATTTCTATTAGTAGAATATCTGTTAGAAAACATACCAGAATTGTTTCTATAATTGCTATAGTTATTATTATTATTTCTAAAACTCCCTGAATTTGGTATATAATTTCGATTTTAATTACGGGCAAAATTATTACTATTATTTTGAAATCGATTTTGATTAAATGAGTTATTATTATAATTACTATTAGAATTATAATTATTACGTTGATTTGATTGAAATTTGTCTTTATTATTTGAAAATTGCCTGTGTTTCGAAAGATTAGAATATTTATTTAGATCTTTATCGTATTTTGAAGTAATACCTGTATTTATTAATGCTTGATAAGCTTCTTCGAGAGTTTCGATTTTACTAGTTCTAGCAAACATAGCATCAACACGATTTATTTTATTCAAAAATTTATTTAAAATTGATTTTTCATTGTTTATTGGTTTAAATTCGACAGGTTTGTGATCATCGAGTAAGTATTTTAAATTTAATTTATTCAATAATTTATTAAACTAGAATATAATTGACTTACATTGTTGTATGATATTTTATCAGCTTCTTCTTTTAGGTCCAGGTAGTTTTCGTTGATTCCGAATGATTTTATGAGTTGTTTTTTCACAGTACTCCAGGTTGTATCTTCTGTTCTTCTTATTACAGCTGCCGCAATCACCTTGTATTTTGGAAAATAGAATTCTGTAAATATATCCTTTTGCTGTTTCTTCTGCCAGCATTCCTCTTAGAGTCTCAACTTCTCTGATAAACGAAGACAGCGAAAAAGAGTCGTCACCAGTGAAATCTGGTACACTTCTGGCTTCGTTTATGATGTCTTTCACCGAAATAGATTGGAAGGCTATTGTTTGATTAAATTTTTCTTGTATTTGTTCTAAGTTTTGTAAATAATTTTCTTCTTTATTTTTCAGCTCCTTTGTCATGTGATATTTTATTATAAATCAATTTCTTTATTTATTTTGTTTAAAAACTTTTACTATTAGATCATAAAATTAATTGTTTTTTAAATTAGTTTTTTATTTCTTTTTGATTACCGATTTAAACACTTTGAAAAGAGTCACTGCAACACTTTTATTGTCAAAATAACTTATTTTTAGTTATTATTAAAAAAAAAAAATCGTTACAATGTCGGTAATCCTACCGACTGCGCCAGAAATGTTTTTATTCTTCTCAAAAAATAAAAATAAAAAATTTTAAATAAAAGAAATAATTTTAATATTTAAAATAAACACAATTTTATTGATCATTAATTAATAAAGTTTATTTATTTGTATTACACGACACTATTTATTTCTTAATAACTTAAGTTTTATAATTTTAACTATTTATCTTACAATATTATAATATTAGAATAATTTATAATATTGTTAATTACAAAACAAGACTGAAAGATCGAAAGACTGAATTAAGACTGATTTTTATAATATTATATTAACTGTACTTAATTATTTTATTAATTTATCATGTTGCAATTCAAATTCCACATGATACTTCTTTATTAATTTTTATAATTTTGACAAAAGTGCAATTTTAGCAAATTAATATTCTATGGGAAAATTATGTGACAAAAAATATATAAGAGTTTGAAATATGATATTAATTGCAGGTTTTAAATATTTTTATGATAGATAAAAATATTTAACGAAAAATGAAAAATTCCATTAAAACGTGATCGTGGGAATAGATTTATAATTTATGTTCTTAGTGAGATACCAGAATATATCACTTGCACGCTAACTCGACTTCAACTAGACATGGAAACATATGTTGCTTTTCTTTGGTTGGAACTAGGTTTTTTAACCCACTGTCAGGTTAATTAACCCTTATGTCAGTTCCACAAACCTGAGTCAGTTCCAACGAAACATGTTTAATATTTATTGGTGCGCACTGAATATACACATATTAATTGTCAAAATTTTTGTTTATGTATACAATTTTGTAAACAATAAATTTTTGGTTAATTTAACAGTTCTAAACAATAAATATTTGTTTTTTTAAACAATAATTTTTGTAAGAGCATATACAGTTTGTAAAGAAAAATCTTGTCACATAGATTTTTTTTTAGTAAATTCATTTTAGTTATTGATTAAAAGACAGTAAATTAATTTAAATCAATACTTTCTTCAACGATTTTAAATTTTGGTTATTTCTCTTGAGTATTCCATAAAACAACAGAGAATTTTAATAAATAACCAAAAGAATATAAAACAAAAAACAACAATTATTTTAATTGGAAAGAAAATCTTGTCACACACTAGTTATTTGTTTTAAAAAACGCAATTTTTTTTTGGAAATTTTAAAATAACAAAATTTTTTTAACGCAATTTTAATTTTTAATTAACGCAATCATGTAAATAATTTGTACGGTCAACAATGCATTTTTAGTACAATTTGTATTATTATTTAGATAATATCGGACTATTAAAAATACCTGGCAAAAGAGTAGGAATTAAAATTATACAATTATATACAATAATAAAATTATTCTTAAAGGCAGGTAAAATTTTGTTGTTGTTGTGTTGGTGTAAATAGTAAGTGCGACAATAATGCTTTATGTAGATGTAGATGGTAGCGAAAAGTAGTTTCTCCAATGCAAATCAACTTAATACTGATGATGATTAGATTAGAACCAAGTATTTATTCCCTAAATATGAGGATTCAAATTTTTACTAGCCCTATAAATTTTTTATACACATTATTAATAATTTCATAATATTGTCATTATTTTTATTGGCAATAAAAATGTTAATAATTTAAATTTCTACTTACTATTTCCATAGCTACAAAATTTCTAAGAATCATTTTCACTCAAATAAAAAGATTTCCAAAAAAGATTGCGTTTTTTAAAACAAATAACTAGTGTGTGACAAGATTTTCTTTCCAATTAAAATAATTGTTTTTTTTTGTTTTTGTTTTATATTTTTCTGGTTATTTATTAAAATTCTCTGTTTTTTTATGGAATACTCAAGAGAAATAACCAAAATTTAAAATCGTTGAAGAAAGTATTGATTTAAATAAAGTTACTGTCTTTTAATCAATAACTAAAATGAATTTACTAAAAAAAAATCTATGTGACAAGATTCTCTTTACAAACTGTATATATATATATTAATTTAACTAGAGTACCTAAATCAACGGGTATGGCGTTTTACTCACCTTATGCATTGATTTAGGGACTCGACCAACGATATAGAAGATATATGGATAGGGCATAAATATAAAAATTTGAAGCCACGCCGGGTATAGTTGTCTCTTTTTTTGCTAGCCGAATTGTCAAAATATAAAAATGAGAAATTAGGTACGGATTAGGTTTTTTTTCATTCGGACATCAATTTTTAAGGAGATAATTTTTTTTTTTTTTTGAAAAATACAAGTAAAGATCATCCTAAGGAATATTTTAGGTCGCGCAACGATAATTATACAAATGGAAAGTAAAATAGAGTAATTTGTTTAGCTAGTTAATATTGTTAATTTATATTGAGACTCTTAAACTTAAAAAAATAAGCCAGCCCTGTAAATCTAAAATCAGCTGTTATAATATTTTTCATATTATTAATTTGACACTTCGGCGAGCAAAAGGAAAGAGAACTACCAAAATCGTGGCTTCATAAACAATTTTTCAATATATTAAAATTTTAATGTGTTAAAAAGAGAGGGAACATTTATGCCCTATCCATATTCTTCTATATCGTTGGACTCGACTACCCTTTAAGAAAAACGAACCGTAAACAAACCGCCGGCGAAGGCTTTTCTTTATATATGATTTCGTTTACGAACCGCCTTAGCAGTTCGTAAGCGAACCGCAAACGTTGATGTTAGAATAAGAACAGTAGAAAAAAAAACGTAACGCCAAGAGTTCGCTAAAATCGGTCGTTTACGAAACGCCGTAACGATTCGTTTTGGAACCGCCAAAATCGGCACGTTTACGAAACGCCGCTACGATTCGTTTGGGAACCGCCAAATTCGGAACGTTTACGAACTGATTTTATTTCTAGAAATAATAAATACGAAAAATTTTTTTTTTTTTACTTTTTCGGCATTTATTACATATAAAAAATATAATTTTTAACAATAAATAACAACTTATATAATACATAATTTTGAAACATAATAAATTATTGAATTAGAAATTAATAACTTTTACATTAATCATAAAAACTAATCATTTTCTTAATTTTGTATGTAAGTAATTTATATAATTAAGTTAAATTAAATAGGATTTACTTATTACTACATTAATTAAAGTATTAAAATTTCTTTATCACATTATAAAAATAAAAGTAATTTGGTAAATAAATTTTACTTATATTCTACAAAAAAAATCAGCATTTTAATTCTACCTGCTACTAAATTTATATTAATTAAAAAAAATAATTTTCTAATTTTCCTGCCTTTTATTGGTTTTCCATAGGCGGTCTTTTGAATATTGGAACCATTTCATATTAATTTCTGGCACATTCTAAAAATAAAATAAAATTATAATTCCAATGCAAGTGAATCTATAGTCTATATTAAACTTCGTATTTAAATTTACCTTTAATTATGTATATTCATTACAGTGAATGAATGCACTGGAAAATTTCGATGATGACTAAACCACGAAAAGCTACATGCAATTTCGTTAAAGTTTTTGTCCATTTTTGTTATTAGCAATAATTTTATCGCTTATATTTTAAGTTCCCTCAGTAGACAAAAAATTATTTAATTATAGCACACTTTAGAACTAAATTTTTAAAATTAGTACCAGGCGATCATAAATTTCAGAAAGTAACAATTTTATTCTTAGTTGAGAAAACTTAAGACAATTGCATACAAATATAATTGCATACAAGGACGTTGCCATGATTTTCGTTTATTTAGTTCGATTTTTTTTGAATGTGTCTAATTTTTTTTGTGTATAATATGTGATTTATTTTTCTTGTGTGCATAGCATATGCATAATGATTTTTTTATTGAAAAAAAAAATGAAAAACATATTAAGATGCCAATGTGATTAACTAACTAATGATTAGCTTAGATGCCAATGTGATTAACTCACTAAAACGAAAAATTCAAAAGGTTGTATATTTAATAACCTCAAATCTTAAGCCAAGTCATACCGCACCCAAGGACTATAGACCCATTAGTCTTTCATCGTTTTTACTGAAAACTATGGAACGACTATTGGATTACCATCTCAGAACGATTCTAGAAAAGAAAGGATTTTCAAGTGCACAGCATGCTTATGTCAAGGGAAAATCGGTAGAGACTGCTCTGCATGAGGTGGTCTCTACGGTAGAAAAGTCTCTCTTGTATAAAGAATACACCCTAGCAGCATTCTTGGATATTGAAGGTGCCTTCAATAATGTAAGAATGGATGCAACAGAAAAGTCGCTAGCAAGAATGGATGTAAATCCATTCGTAGCGCGATGGATCGCATCAATGCTCAGGTTTAGAACAGTTAATTCTTCCTTGGGAACAGGGAAGATAAGAATTAGGACTACTAGAGGCACCCCTCAGGGTGGGGTTTTGTCCCCACTCTTATGGCTTCTGGTGGTAGATGAAATCCTTCAGGCACTACCTGGCCTTGGTGTAAAGGTAGTCGCCTATGCCGATGATATAGCTATATTTGTTTGTGGAAAATTTCTAGAAACACTAAGCGAAATCCTTGAATACGGTCTTAAGGCTTTATGTAAATGGGCCGAGAAATGTGGATTAAACATTAATCCACAAAAAACAGAATTAGTTCTTTTCACAAGGAAAAGGGGTAAAGAATTCAGACATCCATGTCTGAATGGCGTACCGCTTCCCCTGTCGGAAGGTGCCAAATACTTGGGACTGTTCCTACATCCCAAGCTAAATTGGAAACACACCATTGAAGATAGAGTAAAGAAGGCATCAAATGCCTACTTTGCTTGTAAAAAGATGATAGGGAAAACATGGGGTCTTAGTCCAAGAATTGTCCACTGGATGTATATGTCCATAATAAGACCAGTTCTTACATATGGCTCGTTGGTCTGGTGGAATGTCCTAGAAATTAAGTCTAATGCCATGTCCATGACAAGATTACAAAGAATGATTTGTATTGAGATCACAGGGGCAATCAGGACTACGGCCACTAGAGCTATAGAAATGATGCTTCATATACTCCCGATAGCAACTTATGTTAAATCCATAGCACTCAAGAGTGCTCTCAGAGTTAGGGAATCTGGGTTATGGAAGAGTGGGAACAAAGGGCACGGTAAAATACTGATGGACGCCATGGCGTCGAACCTACCCCATATTACAGATTATATTACTCCCACATACGACTTCGATCTATCGTATGAAATAGTTATACCAACGAGGGAGTTGTGGGCCCATAGTAGTGTCACGACAAACTCTGAGGTGGCTGTTTATACGGATGGATCGAAAATGGAAGAAAGAACGGGGGCGGGTATCCACTCTCTAGAAATAGGACTCGATGAATCATACCGGTTACCTGATAACTCGAGTATCTTTCAAGCGGAGATCTATGCTATTCAAAAAGCGCTCAAAAGCTGCTTGAGCAAAACCTGAACCGGCATAAGATATCCATCTATGTTGATAGCCAGGCGGCCATCAAGGCAATGGGATCTTTTGTCACTAAATCGAAATTAGTTAAAAAATGTCAAGGATTCCTAAATCAATTGACACAAAGACACTCGGTTAGAATATGCTGGGTTCCAGGACACTGCGGCATTGAAGGTAATGAAAAAGCGGATTTACTTGCTCGACAAGGCGCTATCCTTGGTCAATGTTGAGCCGCAAATTGACTGTCCAATTGAATTCGCGAAACGCTTAATTGAGGAAGAAGCGATCAGAATAGTTAACAACACTTGGGAACTATATCCTCAGTGTCGTCAAACCAAACTATGCTGGCCGCGGCTATCCAAGAAAAGATCGGAATTTGTCCTATCCATGAATAGAACAACCTGCAGAAAACTGATCGGTCTCATTACTGGTCATTGCTTGATCGGTACACATGGTACCTATCTAGGGTTTCCCATGGTTGACTTATGTCGCTGTGGAGACGAAACGAAAGAAGCCACACTAGAACATCTAGTATGAGAATGTGACAGCCTTGCACGCATCAGGTACAAATACTTGGGCCGAGACACTTTAGATAACTTATCGACCCTTTCAACCATACCTCTATGGAGAACGGTTCTCTTCATAAAGGATTAGTGCTTAGTTTTGGAGCACGCGCGGGGAACACAATGGATCCACCGAGATCTCTCGTGACGTGTGGTGACCAAAGTTCAACACACACCCCTTCTTAACCTAACCTAACCTCAAATCTTTGCTTTTCATAACAAATTATTTCCTTTAGCCCACCCAGAACTTTTGATCACGGTCCGCCACTGAGTAAATCCAATTAAATTTAATTTAATTATATACATTGCATACAAAATTAAGAAAATGACTATTTTTCTATGATTAATGTAAAAGTTATTAATTTCTAATTCAATAATTAATTATGTTTCACAATTATGTATTATATAAGCTGTTATTTATTTTCAAAAATTATATTTTTTATATGCAATACATGCCAAAAAATAAAGAACTAAATATTCGTATTTTTTATTTCTAAAAAGAAAATCTGAACCGTTGCGGCGTTTCGTAAACAAACCGCATTTGGTTGTACGAAAACGTATCGTTGCGGGTTACGCAAACGAATCTATTTTGGCGAAATCTTGACGTTACGTTTTTTCTATTGTTCTTATTCTACCTTTTCGTTTCCGGTTCGCTTTCCAACAGCTAAAACGTAAAAGGTGAAAAACGTAAACAGAATTACCCAATGATGGATTTGAAGTTAACGATTTGATTGTATTATCGGACGATATAGGATGAATAATAGTATGATGCCGCTTCTGACACTTGCGACAATTGAATTGTGATTTACACGCTGAACTTCTATAACCAGAACGTAAACAGTTCAGACATAGATCCTGAGAACAAATAAACGAGCGGCGATCGGGAATTGAAAGATTTAAAAATTGTTGACATGTACTCAAATTATGATTAGATTTGCATTTGGGACATGTAATGTTCGATGCTTGAAAAGCTTTGAATGAATTTGATTTTGAATTGACTGGTGATCGGTTATTGTGTTGCGACGAACGTTGATTATTTTGCATAGACATAGAACGATTATTCGGTTTTAATTGAGACACGCTGTAATTACCTTCCAGTGATGAACAGCGATGTTCTAAAAATGTAGTAAATTCAGTAATAGTGGGAAATTCAGAATCTTCTATATTTGATGACGATAAATTATATTCAGCCCAAGTTTGTCGAGTAGTTTCATCGAGTTTATTTAATAAAATATGAATCAGCCATACATCTCGTCTTTCAGCCTTTGGAGCAAGCGCACGTAAACCCCGCAGGATTTCATCCACGCTGTCTGTAAATGGTCGTAAATCATTTGAAGTTGGCTGCGTAATTGATGGTAATTGCATAAATTTAGCAACGAAAGAATAAGCAATACGACCGAGTTTATTGTACCGAAGGATTAGCTTCTCCCAAGCTTCCGAGTAATTCTCATCGGTAATAGCTATATGCTTTAATAATGTGGCTGGTTCATTTACCAAAAATGATTTTAAATAATGAAACTTTTGACTAGCTGATAGTTTCGGATTATTGTGAACTGAGCTAACGAAAAGATCATGGAACGATTTCCAATCGCAGTAATCTCCAGAAAATGGTTTTATTGAAATTTTTGGTAATTGGTTTTCAGAACTACGAAGATTTAAATTAGAAATAGTATCTAGGAATTTTGTTTGTGAATTAACTAATTTCGTTGTTAATTCTGATTCGTTCGGACTACTATCTGTGACTTCCTTATACATCTTAAGGGACCTAGTGAGCAATTCATGCGTCTTAAAATACTTGTCTTCAAACTCAATTATCATATTTTCTGTAGTTGCGTCATCAAAGGGTTGATCAGAACTATTAATTTTATCAAGAATTGAAAAAAATTCTGTCCAATTAGTTTCTAATTTCTCTAAACGTAATTCAAACATTTCCACTGAACCAGAGTCATCCAAGTTAGCTGCAAATGCGGCCATTCGTGTGTTTGTAGCCTTAACGCGACCAAGTTGAACGGTTAGAGACGCCATAATAAATTAAATAATGATAATGTTGTTGATTACGTTTTGAATAAAAACCGCTTCAAATGAAAAGTATACGGACAGAATCAAGTTAATGCGATAACAATGTACTATGCGTAGCTTGCAGTGTAAATATAATAAATTACAACGAATAATGAATTGTAATTTATGTAATAATTTTTATTTATATATAAATAATGTATTTTTTATAAAAATAAAATATGATAACGTAAAAATTTATTAATAATATTTTAGTATTAATTGAAATTAGTAGTTAATTTGTCGGTAATACCGCTGAATTTCATTAATTTACGAAAAATAATATTAATTCGCATTCAATTTTTTTAAATTTGTTGATTCCGGAAACTTTGAGTATCCACCACGTATATTGCCGAAAAATTTTAAATTTGCATGTAACTTTGGGTACCACCCTCGTACTTGTCCAATTTTAATTAATTGATTTGTGTGTGTGTGTGAAAATTGAGCGAATTGTTCTCTCGAATGCAACGATGTAATTAATTGCAATATGATGACCAATAAAATTTATATTTGTGTAATGGCGGTGAAATAATATGAAAATGTTGATTGATGAAAATTATTTTTTTTCAATAATTTTTTTTTCTTTGCAGGAACGATCAACATTAAATTGAATTATAATTTTATTTTCAGCTTCAAATTGATATTTATATTTTTGTGTTATTCGTATTAGTAAAAATAATAATAAACTGATACCATACTTGAAATAAATCCACGGTGACTGTACCTTTCCACCCTTCTGGGTTGATAATTTCTTTGGTAGAAATTGTGGTAATAACTTTTATAATGTCCACCACTATTATCAATTAGCAATTATAATTTTATTATACGCCCGAAAAATAAATAAATTTTAAATGTTTTTATACACTGTCTTTTATAATTACACTGTGTTTTTATAATTAAATGTACCGAAGTTTAATTATATAAATATAATTGTTCACAGAAAAATTTTTTAAATTAACTTTTTTTTTTAATATCCGGTTCGAAGGACCAAAAATTCTTTATGTTTTTGATTCTATGGAACTGAATCACTTGCACTGGTTCTTTATGGTGAAATAAAACACAAATATTTTAAATTTACACCAAAAGACAATTTTAATTTTATAAGAATTTTAATAATATAAGTTTACAAGTTATTTGGTCAATACCAAATTTTCTTTACGTTAATACTTGATTTAATTTACATGAATATTACCAATAATAATAATTGATTGAATAATATATTTAATTTGATTTATACCACACAATAATAATAAATTTTAATTACAAGAATATTACCACTTTTACTTTTCTGATTTTTTATTTTTATACAAAGTTTTTTATAAAATATTTTCGATATATAGATTAATAACCGATCACGGCGACGTTCTTTACAAGTGTGTCAAATTGAGATAAATTAAGACATTACATGTTAATGAGAGCAATCCATTATTAATTGCATGTTAATGAGTTTATCAATTATTAATTGAGACAAGATTACCGGCATGTCACGCCGTGATTGGTTATTAACATCGGATGATATTACAGAAATCAAAATATTAACAAAAAAAGAGAAATTTAAGATATTAGAAATTTATATGAATACGAAATATAAGTTTGTGTTGTATCAATCCAAAACAGTACCTTTTTTAATATAACGTCTTAATATATTATTTAGGTAATTTTCATTGTTTAATTCATTTTCTGAAATATAAATAACTCTGAACGATCTATATATAATGGAGAATTCTTCATGACTTTCATGAGATGAATTTGAGAAAGGTATTTGTTTACAACGATTTCTTTAATTGGTATATGATTGTTAAGGTTTTCATGAGCACTATGAATAGTGGCTAATTCAGAATCATTTCTATCAAGGTAATTAATCTCATTTTTATCAGAATTTAAACGGCTAAGAAAATCGGCAACATTATTGTCATAATTTATTTATTATTTATTTATATTCATAAATCAACATAATTTATTTCAAAGTCATATTCATTTAATCTTATACGCCATCGTTGAAGCTTTGAGTTGGGTTCTTTTAAAGAGCTCAACCATTTTAATGGTTGGTGATCTGTTTTAACCAGAAACTTATTCCCGAATAAGTAAGGTCGAAATTATTTTGTTGCCCAAACGATCGCGAGCAATTCCTTTTCGATGGTGGAATATTTTATTTCGTGATCATTTAAGGTCCTACTTGCATAGCAAATTGGGTGTCCTTCTTGAGATAAAACAGCTCCAATTGCGAAATTGGAAGCATCTGTTGTAAGGACGAACCTTTTTCTTAAAATCAGGATATACTAATATAGGATAACTAGTAATTGGATTTTTTAATTTTTGAAAAGATTCTCTATACATTGTATCATTAGTATTTATTTTATTATTTTTTTTCAGATATTTAGTCATAGTACTTTGGCATAGTCCTTAATGAATTTCCTGTAGTAACCAGTGATACCTAGAAAGCTTTTTATTTGCTTTGGTGTTTCAGGAAATTTAATATTTTTTATAGTTTCAATTTTTTTATCATTAGGTTTTATTCCGTCCGATGTTAGGATATGGCCTAAATATTCAGTTTTTTTAGCAAAAAACTTACATTTGTCTACTTGAATTTTCAGATTGTATTGCCTAAGTCTGTTAAAAATATCATTTATAGCTTTAACATGTTCTTGTAGTGACGTGGAAAAGATGAGAATGTCATCAAAATAAACTACACATATAACATTAATTAAATCTCTCAAGACATAATTGATCATTCTTTGGAAGCTTGCCGGCACATTTTTCAATCCAAATGGCATACGAACAAATTCGTAATGTCCTTGTGGAGTTGAAAATGCAGTTTTTTCCCTATCTTTTTCATCAACTATAATTTGGTGAAAACCTTTCGCTAAATCGATTGTAGTAAAGTATTGGGCTCGCCCAAGTTTATCGAATAAAGAGTCTATGTGAGGAATAGGGAATTTATCATCAGTCTATGACCACCCTCCATTTTTGTTTACCTGAATGATCTAATTTTTTGGGTACAACCCAAATCGGACTATTATACGGACTTTTTGAAGGATCAATAATATTTTGTTCCAGCATTTCTTTAATTTGACAGTTAACTTCATTTTCATGGATTTTGGGAAACCTATATATTTTGCTATAAATTGGTTGTGAATGTTTTGTAATAATTTGATGTTGGAATTCATTAACGCAAGTTAATTTATCACCATCCTTATAAAACAAATCGTGGTTTTGATATATAATATTTTTAAGACATTTTGATTCCTCAGAATTCATATCTTCATTTTGTAATTTTTCAAAGAGTTCTATATTGTTAATATCTAGAGTGTCTAATTGATAAATTTCTTCGAAAGGACAAGCGTCATTAAATTTTGTAACTACATTGTTAACTTTTATTTCTGTGTCTAATATTAATCTGAGCACCAATAGGGGCAAGGATATTTTGGCCTATTATAGCTTGAAAATTGTTATTTGAAATATTCATCACCTTCTAGGTCATTGTGGAATTTTCATTAAATTCTTTAGGTACTTGGGTTATGATTTCCTCAGTAATCATTTTTTTACCAGCAAGGGTTGTTATTTGTATTGGTTTAGAAATTGTTTTATAATTTTTTCTAGGAAATACGTTATTAGTTATTATAGATGTAGCTGCTCCAGTATCTATTAGACAATCTATTTTCTATTTTCAATTGTGAGAGTAGCTATGGGTAATGCATGTGGGAAAATTTTCGGAAGTAATTGTATTATTGTGTTTTATTTCCATTTGTTCTGGGACCGAATTATTATTTCTATTAGTAGAATATCTGTTAGAAAACATACCAGAATTGTTTCTATAATTGCTATAGTTATTATTATTATTTCTAAAACTCCCTGAATTTGGTATATAATTTCGATTTTAATTACGGGCAAAATTATTACTATTATTTTGAAATCGATTTTGATTAAATGAGTTATTATTATAATTACTATTAGAATTATAATTATTACGTTGATTTGATTGAAATTTGTCTTTATTATTTGAAAATTGCCTGTGTTTCGGAAGATTAGAATATTTATTTAGATCTTTATCGTATTTTGAAGTAATACCTGTATTTATTAATGCTTGATAAGCTTCTTCGAGAGTTTCGATTTTACTAGTTCTAGCAAACATAGCATCAACACGATTTATTTTATTCAAAAATTTATTTAAAATTGATTTTTCATTGTTTATTGGTTTAAATTCGACAGGTTTGTGATCATCGAGTAAGTATTTTAAATTTAATTTATTCAATAATTTATTAAACTAGAATATAATTGACTTACATTGTTGTATGATATTTTATCAGCTTCTTCTTTTAGGTCCAGGTAGTTTTCGTTGATTCCGAATGATTTTATGAGTTGTTTTTTCACAGTACTCCAGGTTGTATCTTCTGTTCTTCTTATTACAGCTGCCGCAATCACCTTGTATTTTGGAAAATAGAATTCTGTAAATATATCCTTTTGCTGTTTCTTCTGCCAGCATTCCTCTTAGAGTCTCAACTTCTCTGATAAACGAAGACAGCGAAAAAGAGTCGTCACCAGTGAAAGCTGGTACACTTCTGGCTTCGTTTATGATGTCTTTCACCGAAATAGATTGTAAGGCTATTGTTTGATTAAATTTTTCTTGTATTTGTTCTAAGTTTTGTAAATAATTTTCTTCTTTATTTTTCAGCTCCTTTGTCATGTGATATTTTATTATAAATCAATTTCTTTATTTATTTTGTTTAAAAACTTTTACTATTAGATCATAAAATTAATTGTTTTTTAAATTAGTTTTTTATTTCTTTTTGATTACCGATTTAAACACTTTGAAAAGAGTCACTGCAACACTTTTATTGTCAAAATAACTTATTTTTAGTTATTATTAAAAAAAAAAAATCTTTACAATGTCGGTAATCCTACCGACTGCGCCAGAAATGTTTTTATTCTTCTCAAAAAATAAAAATAAAAAATTTTAAATAAAAGAAATAATTTTAATATTTAAAATAAACACAATTTTATTGATCATTAATTAATAAAGTTTATTTATTTGTATTACACGACACTATTTATTTCTTAATAACTTAAGTTTTATAATTTTAACTATTTATCTTACAATATTATAATATTAGAATAATTTATAATATTGTTAATTACAAAACAAGACTGAAAGATCGAAAGACTGAATTAAGACTGATTTTTATAATATTATATTAACTGTACTTAATTATTTTATTAATTTATCATGTTGCAATTCAAATTCAACATGATACTTCTTTATTAATTTTTATAATTTTGACAAAAGTGCAATTTTAGCAAATTAATATTCTATGGGAAAATTATGTGACAAAAAATATATAAGAGTTTGAAATATGATATTAATTGCAGGTTTTAAATATTTTTATGATAGATAAAAATATTTAACGAAAATTGAAAAATTCCATTAAAACGTGATCGTGGGAATAGATTTATAATTTATGTTCTTAGTGAGATACCAGAATATATCACTTGCACGCTAACTCGACTTCAACTAGACATGGAAACATATGTTGCTTTTCTTTGGTTGGAACTAGGTTTTTTAACCCGCTGTCAGGTTAATTAACCCTTATGTCAGTTCCACAAACCTGAGTCAGTTCCAACGAAACATGTTTAATATTTATTGGTGCGCACTGAATATACACATATTAATTGTCAAAATTTTTGTTTATGTATACAATTTTGTAAACAATAAATTTTTGGTTAATTTAACAGTTCTAAACAATAAATATTTGTTTTTTTAAACAATAATTTTTGTAAAAGCATATACAGTTTGTAAAGAAAATCTTGTCACATAGATTTTTTTTTAGTAAATTCATTTTAGTTATTGATTAAAAGACAGTAAATTAATTTAAATCAATACTTTCTTCAACGATTTTAAATTTTGGTTATTTCTCTTGAGTATTCCATAAAACAACAGAGAATTTTAATAAATAACCAAAAAAATATAAAACAAAAAACAACAATTATTTTAATTGGAAAGAAAATCTTGTCACACACTAGTTATTTGTTTTAAAAAACGCAATTTTTTTTTGGAAATTTTAAAATAACAAAATTTTTTTAACGCAATTTTAATTTTTAATTAACGCAATCATGTAAATAATTTGTACGGTCAACAATGCATTTTTAGTACAATTTGTATTATTATTTAGATAATATCGGACTATTAAAAATACCTGGCAAAAGAGTAGGAATTAAAATTATACAATTATATACAATAATAAAATTATTCTTAAAGGCAGGTAAAATTTTGTTGTTGTTGTGTTGGTGTAAATAGTAAGTGCGACAATAATGCTTTATGTAGATGTAGATGGTAGCGAAATGTAGTTTCTCCAATGCAAATCAACTTAATACTGATGATGATTAGATTAGAACCAAGTATTTATTCCCTAAATATGAGGATTCAAATTTTTACTAGCCCTATAAATTTTTTATACACATTATTAATAATTTCATAATATTGTCATTATTTTTATTGGCAATAAAAATGTTAATAATTTAAATTTCTACTTACTATTTCCATAGCTACAAAATTTCTAAGAATCATTTTCACTCAAATAAAAAGATTTCCAAAAAAGATTGCGTTTTTTAAAACAAATAACTAGTGTGTGACAAGATTTTCTTTCCAATTAAAATAATTGTTTTTTTTTTGTTTTTGTTTTATATTTTTCTGGTTATTTATTAAAATTCTCTGTTTTTTTATGGAATACTCAAGAGAAATAACCAAAATTTAAAATCGTTGAAGAAAGTATTGATTTAAATAAAGTTACTGTCTTTTAATCAATAACTAAAATGAATTTACTAAAAAAAAATCTATGTGACAAGATTTTCTTTACAAACTGTATATATATATATTAATTTAACTAGAGTACCTAAATCAACGGGTATGGCGTTTTACTCACCTTATGCATTGATTTAGGGACTCGACCAACGATATAGAAGATATATGGATAGGGCATAAATATAAAAATTTGAAGCCACGCCGGGTATAGTTGTCTCTTTTTTTGCTAGCCGAATTGTCAAAATATAAAAATGAGAAATTAGGTACGGATTAGGTTTTTTTTCATTCGGACATCAATTTTTAAGGAGATAATTTTTTTTTTTTTTTGAAAAATACAAGTAAAGATCATCCTAAGGAATATTTTAGGTCGCGCAACGATAATTATACAAATGGAAAGTAAAATAGAGTAATTTGTTTAGCTAGTTAATATTGTTAATTTATATTGAGACTCTTAAACTTAAAAAAATAAGCCAGCCCTGTAAATCTAAAATCAGCTGTTATAATATTTTTCATATTATTAATTTGACACTTCGGCGAGCAAAAGGAAAGAGAACTACCAAAATCGTGGCTTCATAAACAATTTTTCAATATATTAAAATTTTAATGTGTTAAAAAGAGAGGGAACATTTATGCCCTATCCATATTCTTCTATATCGTTGGACTCGACTACCCTTTAAGAAAAACGAACCGTAAACAAACCGCCGGCGAAGGCTTTTCTTTATATATGATTTCGTTTACGAACCGCCTTAGCAGTTCGTAAGCGAACCGCAAACGTTGATGTTAGAATAAGAACAGTAGAAAAAAAAACGTAACGCCAAGAGTTCGCTAAAATCGGTCGTTTACGAAACGCCGTAACGATTCGTTTTGGAACCGCCAAAATCGGCACGTTTACGAAACGCCGCTACGATTCGTTTGGGAACCGCCAAATTCGGAACGTTTACGAACTGATTTTATTTCTAGAAATAATAAATACGAAAATTTTTTTTTTTTTACTTTTTCGGCATTTATTACATATAAAAAATATAATTTTTAACAATAAATAACAACTTATATAATACATAATTTTGAAACATAATAAATTATTGAATTAGAAATTAATAACTTTTACATTAATCATAAAAACTAATCATTTTCTTAATTTTGTATGTAAGTAATTTATATAATTAAGTTAAATTAAATAGGATTTACTTATTACTACATTAATTAAAGTATTAAAATTTCTTTATCACATTATAAAAATAAAAGTAATTTGGTAAATAAATTTTACTTATATTCTACAAAAAAAATCAGCATTTTAATTCTACCTGCTACTAAATTTATATTAATTAAAAAAAATAATTTTCTAATTTTCCTGCCTTTTATTGGTTTTCCATAGGCGGTCTTTTGAATATTGGAACCATTTCATATTAATTTCTGGCACATTCTAAAAATAAAATAAAATTATAATTCCAATGCAAGTGAATCTATAGTCTATATTAAACTTCGTATTTAAATTTACCTTTAATTATGTATATTCATTACAGTGAATGAATGCACTGGAAAATTTCGATGATGACTAAACCACGAAAAGCTACATGCAATTTCGTTAAAGTTTTTGTCCATTTTTGTTATTAGCAATAATTTTATCGCTTATATTTTAAGTTCCCTCAGTAGACAAAAAATTATTTAATTATAGCACACTTTAGAACTAAATTTTTAAAATTAGTACCAGGCGATCATAAATTTCAGAAAGTAACAATTTTATTCTTAGTTGAGAAAACTTAAGACAATTGCATACAAATATAATTGCATACAAGGACGTTGCCATGATTTTCGTTTATTTAGTTCGATTTTTTTTGAATGTGTCTAATTTTTTTTGTGTATAATATGTGATTTATTTTTCTTGTGTGCATAGCATATGCATAATGATTTTTTTATTGAAAAAAAAAATGAAAAACATATTAAGATGCCAATGTGATTAACTAACTAATGATTAGCTTAGATGCCAATGTGATTAACTCACTAAAACGAAAAATTCAAAAGGTTGTATATTTAATAACCTCAAATCTTAAGCCAAGTCATACCGCGCCCAAGGACTATAGACCCATTAGTCTTTCATCGTTTTTACTGAAAACTATGGAACGACTATTGGATTACCATCTCAGAACGATTCTAGAAAAGAAAGGATTTTCAAGTGCACAGCATGCTTATGTCAAGGGAAAATCGGTAGAGACTGCTCTGCATGAGGTGGTCTCTACGGTAGAAAAGTCTCTCTTGTATAAAGAATACACCCTAGCAGCATTCTTGGATATTGAAGGTGCCTTCAATAATGTAATAATGGATGCAACAGAAAAGTCGCTAGCAAGAATGGATGTAAATCCATTCGTAGCGCGATGGATCGCATCAATGCTCAGGTTTAGAACAGTTAATTCTTCCTTGGGAACAGGGAAGATAAGAATTAGGACTACTAGAGGCACCCCTCAGGGTGGGGTTTTGTCCCCACTCTTATGGCTTCTGGTGGTAGATGAAATCCTTCAGGCACTACCTGGCCTTGGTGTAAAGGTAGTCGCCTATGCCGATGATATAGCTATATTTGTTTGTGGAAAATTTCTAGAAACACTAAGCGAAATCCTTGAATACGGTCTTAAGGCTTTATGTAAATGGGCCGAGAAATGTGGATTAAACATTAATCCACAAAAAACAGAATTAGTTCTTTTCACAAGGAAAAGGGGTAAAGAATTCAGACATCCATGTCTGAATGGCGTACCGCTTCCCCTGTCGGAAGGTGCCAAATACTTGGGACTGTTCCTACATCCCAAGCTAAATTGGAAACACACCATTGAAGATAGAGTAAAGAAGGCATCAAATGCCTACTTTGCTTGTAAAAAGATGATAGGGAAAACATGGGGTCTTAGTCCAAGAATTGTCCACTGGATGTATATGTCCATAATAAGACCAGTTCTTACATATGGCTCGTTGGTCTGGTGGAATGTCCTAGAAATTAAGTCTAATGCCATGTCCATGACAAGATTACAAAGAATGATTTGTATTGAGATCACAGGGGCAATCAGGACTACGGCCACTAGAGCTATAGAAATGATGCTTCATATACTCCCGATAGCAACTTATGTAAAATCCATAGCACTCAAGAGTGCTCTCAGAGTTAGGGAATCTGGGTTATGGAAGAGTGGGAACAAAGGACACGGTAAAATACTGATGGACGCCATGGCGTCGAACCTACCCCATATTACAGATTATATTACTCCCACATACGACTTCGATCTATCGTATGAAATAGTTATACCAACGAGGGAGTTGTGGGCCCATAGTAGTGTCACGACAAACTCTGAGGTGGCTGTTTATACGGATGGATCGAAAATGGAAGAAAGAACGGGGGCGGGTATCCACTCTCTAGAAATAGGACTCGATGAATCATACCGGTTACCTGATAACTCGAGTATCTTTCAAGCGGAGATCTATGCTATTCAAAAAGCGCTCAAAAGCTGCTTGAGCAAAACCTGAACCGGCATAAGATATCCATCTATGTTGATAGCCAGGCGGCCATCAAGGCAATGGGATCTTTTGTCACTAAATCGAAATTAGTTTAAAAATGGCAAGGATTCCTAAATCAATTGACACAAAGACACTCGGTTAGAATATGCTGGGTTCCAGGACACTGCGGCATTGAAGGTAATGAAAAAGCGGATTTACTTGCTCGACAAGGCGCTATCCTTGGTCAATGTTGAGCCGCAAATTGACTGTCCAATTGAATTCGCGAAACGCTTAATTGAGGAAGAAGCGATCAGAATAGTTAACAACACTTGGGAACTATATCCTCAGTGTCGTCAAACCAAACTATGCTGGCCGCGGCTATCCAAGAAAAGATCGGAATTTGTCCTATCCATGAATAGAACAACCTGCAGAAAACTGATCGGTCTCATTACTGGTCATTGCTTGATCGGTACACATGGTACCTATCTAGGGTTTCCCATGGTTGACTTATGTCGCTGTGGAGACGAAACGAAAGAAGCCACACTAGAACATCTAGTATGAGAATGTGACAGCCTTGCACGCATCAGGTACAAATACTTGGGCCGAGACACTTTAGATAACTTATCGACCCTTTCAACCATACCTCTATGGAGAACGGTTCTCTTCATAAAGGATTAGTGCTTAGTTTTGGAGCACGCGCGGGGAACACAATGGATCCACCGAGATCTCTCGTGACGTGTGGTGACCAAAGTTCAACACACACCCCTTCTTAACCTAACCTAACCTCAAATCTTTGCTTTTCATAACAAATTATTTCCTTTAGCCCACCCAGAACTTTTGATCACGGTCCGCCACTGAGTAAATCCAATTAAATTTAATTTAATTATATACATTGCATACAAAATTAAGAAAATGACTATTTTTCTATGATTAATGTAAAAGTTATTAATTTCTAATTCAATAATTAATTATGTTTCACAATTATGTATTATATAAGCTGTTATTTATTTTCAAAAATTATATTTTTTATATGCAATACATGCCAAAAAATAAAGAACTAAATATTCGTATTTTTTATTTCTAAAAAGAAAATCTGAACCGTTGCGGCGTTTCGTAAACAAACCGCATTTGGTTGTACGAAAACGTATCGTTGCGGGTTACGCAAACGAATCTATTTTGGCGAAATCTTGACGTTACGTTTTTTCTATTGTTCTTATTCTACCTTTTCGTTTCCGGTTCGCTTTCCAACAGCTAAAACGTAAAAGGTGAAAAACGTAAACAGAATTACCCAATGATGGATTTGAAGTTAACGATTTGATTGTATTATCGGACGATATAGGATGAATAATAGTATGATGCCGCTTCTGACACTTGCGACAATTGAATTGTGATTTACACGCTGAACTTCTATAACCAGAACGTAAACAGTTCAGACATAGATCCTGAGAACAAATAAACGAGCGGCGATCGGGAATTGAAAGATTTAAAAATTGTTGACATGTACTCAAATTATGATTAGATTTGCATTTGGGACATGTAATGTTCGATGCTTGAAAAGCTTTGAATGAATTTGATTTTGAATTGACTGGTGATCGGTTATTGTGTTGCGACGAACGTTGATTATTTTGCATAGACATAGAACGATTATTCGGTTTTAATTGAGACACGCTGTAATTACCTTCCAGTGATGAACAGCGATGTTCTAAAAATGTAGTAAATTCAGTAATAGTGGGAAATTCAGAATCTTCTATATTTGATGACGATAAATTATATTCAGCCCAAGTTTGTCGAGTAGTTTCATCGAGTTTATTTAATAAAATATGAATCAGCCATACATCTCGTCTTTCAGCCTTTGGAGCAAGCGCACGTAAACCCCGCAGGATTTCATCCACGCTGTCTGTAAATGGTCGTAAATCATTTGAAGTTGGCTGCGTAATTGATGGTAATTGCATAAATTTAGCAACGAAAGAATAAGCAATACGACCGAGTTTATTGTACCGAAGGATTAGCTTCTCCCAAGCTTCCGAGTAATTCTCATCGGTAATAGCTATATGCTTTAATAATGTGGCTGGTTCATTTACCAAAAATGATTTTAAATAATGAAACTTTTGACTAGCTGATAGTTTCGGATTATTGTGAACTGAGCTAACGAAAAGATCATGGAACGATTTCCAATCGCAGTAATCTCCAGAAAATGGTTTTATTGAAATTTTTGGTAATTGGTTTTCAGAACTACGAAGATTTAAATTAGAAATAGTATCTAGGAATTTTGTTTGTGAATTAACTAATTTCGTTGTTAATTCTGATTCGTTCGGACTACTATCTGTGACTTCCTTATACATCTTAAGGGACCTAGTGAGCAATTCATGCGTCTTAAAATACTTGTCTTCAAACTCAATTATCATATTTTCTGTAGTTGCGTCATCAAAGGGTTGATCAGAACTATTAATTTTATCAAGAATTGAAAAAAATTCTGTCCAATTAGTTTCTAATTTCTCTAAACGTAATTCAAACATTTCCACTGAACCAGAGTCATGCAAGTTAGCTGCAAATGCGGCCATTCGTGTGTTTGTAGCCTTAACGCGACCAAGTTGAACGGTTAGAGACGCCATAATAAATTAAATAATGATAATGTTGTTGATTACGTTTTGAATAAAAACCGCTTCAAATGAAAAGTATACGGACAGAATCAAGTTAATGCGATAACAATGTACTATGCGTAGCTTGCAGTGTAAATATAATAAATTACAACGAATAATGAATTGTAATTTATGTAATAATTTTTATTTATATATAAATAATGTATTTTTTATAAAAATAAAATATGATAACGTAAAAATTTATTAATAATATTTTAGTATTAATTGAAATTAGTAGTTAATTTGTCGGTAATACCGCTGAATTTCATTAATTTACGAAAAATAATATTAATTCGCATTCAATTTTTTTAAATTTGTTGATTCCGGAAACTTTGAGTATCCACCACGTATATTGCCGAAAAATTTTAAATTTGCATGTAACTTTGGGTACCACCCTCGTACTTGTCCAATTTTAATTAATTGATTTGTGTGTGTGTGTGAAAATTGAGCGAATTGTTCTCTCGAATGCAACGATGTAATTAATTGCAATATGATGACCAATAAAATTTATATTTGTGTAATGGCGGTGAAATAATATGAAAATGTTGATTGATGAAAATTATTTTTTTTCAATAATTTTTTTTTCTTTGCAGGAACGATCAACATTAAATTGAATTATAATTTTATTTTCAGCTTCAAATTGATATTTATATTTTTGTGTTATTCGTATTAGTAAAAATAATAATAAACTGATACCATACTTGAAATAAATCCACGGTGACTGTACCTTTCCACCCTTCTGGGTTGATAATTTCTTTGGTAGAAATTGTGGTAATAACTTTTATAATGTCCACCACTATTATCAATTAGCAATTATAATTTTATTATACGCCCGAAAAATAAATAAATTTTAAATGTTTTTATACACTGTCTTTTATAATTACACTGTGTTTTTATAATTAAATGTACCGAAGTTTAATTATATAAATATAATTGTTCACAGAAAAATTTTTTAAATTAACTTTTTTTTTTAATATCCGGTTCGAAGGACCAAAAATTCTTTATGTTTTTGATTCTATGGAACTGAATCACTTGCACTGGTTCTTTATGGTGAAATAAAACACAAATATTTTAAATTTACACCAAAAGACAATTTTAATTTTATAAGAATTTTAATAATATAAGTTTACAAGTTATTTGGTCAATACCAAATTTTCTTTACGTTAATACTTGATTTAATTTACATGAATATTACCAATAATAATAATTGATTGAATAATATATTTAATTTGATTTATACCACACAATAATAATAAATTTTAATTACAAGAATATTACCACTTTTACTTTTCTGATTTTTTATTTTTATACAAAGTTTTTTATAAAATATTTTCGATATATAGATTAATAACCGATCACGGCGACGTTCTTTACAAGTGTGTCAAATTGAGATAAATTAAGACATTACATGTTAATGAGAGCAATCCATTATTAATTGCATGTTAATGAGTTTATCAATTATTAATTGAGACAAGATTACCGGCATGTCACGCCGTGATTGGTTATTAACATCGGATGATATTACAGAAATCAAAATATTAACAAAAAAAGAGAAATTTAAGATATTAGAAATTTATATGAATACGAAATATAAGTTTGTGTTGTATCAATCCAAAACAGTACCTTTTTTAATATAACGTCTTAATATATTATTTAGGTAATTTTCATTGTTTAATTCATTTTCTGAAATATAAATAACTCTGAACGATCTATATATAATGGAGAATTCTTCATGACTTTCATGAGATGAATTTGAGAAAGGTATTTGTTTACAACGATTTCTTTAATTGGTATATGATTGTTAAGGTTTTCATGAGCACTATGAATAGTGGCTAATTCAGAATCATTTCTATCAAGGTAATTAATCTCATTTTTATCAGAATTTAAACGGCTAAGAAAATCGGCAACATTATTGTCATAATTTATTTATTATTTATTTATATTCATAAATCAACATAATTTATTTCAAAGTCATATTCATTTAATCTTATACGCCATCGTTGAAGCTTTGAGTTGGGTTCTTTTAAAGAGCTCAACCATTTTAATGGTTGGTGATCTGTTTTAACCAGAAACTTATTCCCGAATAAGTAAGGTCGAAATTATTTTGTTGCCCAAACGATCGCGAGCAATTCCTTTTCGATGGTGGAATATTTTATTTCGTGATCATTTAAGGTCCTACTTGCATAGCAAATTGGGTGTCCTTCTTGAGATAAAACAGCTCCAATTGCGAAATTGGAAGCATCTGTTGTAAGGACGAACCTTTTTCTTAAAATCAGGATATACTAATATAGGATAACTAGTAATTGGATTTTTTAATTTTTGAAAAGATTCTCTATACATTGTATCATTAGTATTTATTTTATTATTTTTTTTCAGATATTTAGTCATAGTACTTTGGCATAGTCCTTAATGAATTTCCTGTAGTAACCAGTGATACCTAGAAAGCTTTTTATTTGCTTTGGTGTTTCAGGAAATTTAATATTTTTTATAGTTTCAATTTTTTTATCATTAGGTTTTATTCCGTCCGATGTTAGGATATGGCCTAAATATTCAGTTTTTTTAGCAAAAAACTTACATTTGTCTACTTGAATTTTCAGATTGTATTGCCTAAGTCTGTTAAAAATATCATTTATAGCTTTAACATGTTCTTGTAGTGACGTGGAAAAGATGAGAATGTCATCAAAATAAACTACACATATAACATTAATTAAATCTCTCAAGACATAATTGATCATTCTTTGGAAGCTTGCCGGCACATTTTTCAATCCAAATGGCATACGAACAAATTCGTAATGTCCTTGTGGAGTTGAAAATGCAGTTTTTTCCCTATCTTTTTCATCAACTATAATTTGGTGAAAACCTTTCGCTAAATCGATTGTAGTAAAGTATTGGGCTCGCCCAAGTTTATCGAATAAAGAGTCTATGTGAGGAATAGGGAATTTATCATCAGTCTATGACCACCCTCCATTTTTGTTTACCTGAATGATCTAATTTTTTGGGTACAACCCAAATCGGACTATTATACGGACTTTTTGAAGGATCAATAATATTTTGTTCCAGCATTTCTTTAATTTGACAGTTAACTTCATTTTCATGGATTTTGGGAAACCTATATATTTTGCTATAAATTGGTTGTGAATGTTTTGTAATAATTTGATGTTGGAATTCATTAACGCAAGTTAATTTATCACCATCCTTATAAAACAAATCGTGGTTTTGATATATAATATTTTTAAGACATTTTGATTCCTCAGAATTCATATCTTCATTTTGTAATTTTTCAAAGAGTTCTATATTGTTAATATCTAGAGTGTCTAATTGATAAATTTCTTCGAAAGGACAAGCGTCATTAAATTTTGTAACTACATTGTTAACTTTTATTTCTGTGTCTAATAAATTAATCTGAGCACCAATAGGGGCAAGGATATTTTGGCCTATTATAGCTTGAAAATTGTTATTTGAAATATTCATCACCTTCTAGGTCATTGTGGAATTTTCATTAAATTCTTTAGGTACTTGGGTTATGATTTCCTCAGTAATCATTTTTTTACCAGCAAGGGTTGTTATTTGTATTGGTTTAGAAATTGTTTTATAATTTTTTCTAGGAAATACGTTATTAGTTATTATAGATGTAGCTGCTCCAGTATCTATTAGACAATCTATTTTCTTATTTTCAATTGTGAGAGTAGCTATGGGTAATGCATGTGGGAAAATTTTCGGAAGTAATTGTATTATTGTGTTTTATTTCCATTTGTTCTGGGACCGAATTATTATTTCTATTAGTAGAATATCTGTTAGAAAACATACCAGAATTGTTTCTATAATTGCTATAGTTATTATTATTATTTCTAAAACTCCCTGAATTTGGTATATAATTTCGATTTTAATTACGGGCAAAATTATTACTATTATTTTGAAATCGATTTTGATTAAATGAGTTATTATTATAATTACTATTAGAATTATAATTATTACGTTGATTTGATTGAAATTTGTCTTTATTATTTGAAAATTGCCTGTGTTTCGGAAGATTAGAATATTTATTTAGATCTTTATCGTATTTTGAAGTAATACCTGTATTTATTAATGCTTGATAAGCTTCTTCGAGAGTTTCGATTTTACTAGTTCTAGCAAACATAGCATCAACACGATTTATTTTATTCAAAAATTTATTTAAAATTGATTTTTCATTGTTTATTGGTTTAAATTCGACAGGTTTGTGATCATCGAGTAAGTATTTTAAATTTAATTTATTCAATAATTTATTAAACTAGAATATAATTGACTTACATTGTTGTATGATATTTTATCAGCTTCTTCTTTTAGGTCCAGGTAGTTTTCGTTGATTCCGAATGATTTTATGAGTTGTTTTTTCACAGTACTCCAGGTTGTATCTTCTGTTCTTCTTATTACAGCTGCCGCAATCACCTTGTATTTTGGAAAATAGAATTCTGTAAATATATCCTTTTGCTGTTTCTTCTGCCAGCATTCCTCTTAGAGTCTCAACTTCTCTGATAAACGAAGACAGCGAAAAAGAGTCGTCACCAGTGAAAGCTGGTACACTTCTGGCTTCGTTTATGATGTCTTTCACCGAAATAGATTGTAAGGCTATTGTTTGATTAAATTTTTCTTGTATTTGTTCTAAGTTTTGTAAATAATTTTCTTCTTTATTTTTCAGCTCCTTTGTCATGTGATATTTTATTATAAATCAATTTCTTTATTTATTTTGTTTAAAAACTTTTACTATTAGATCATAAAATTAATTGTTTTTTAAATTAGTTTTTTATTTCTTTTTGATTACCGATTTAAACACTTTGAAAAGAGTCACTGCAACACTTTTATTGTCAAAATAACTTATTTTTAGTTATTATTAAAAAAAAAAAATCGTTACAATGTCGGTAATCCTACCGACTGCGCCAGAAATGTTTTTATTCTTCTCAAAAAATAAAAATAAAAAATTTTAAATAAAAGAAATAATTTTAATATTTAAAATAAACACAATTTTATTGATCATTAATTAATAAAGTTTATTTATTTGTATTACACGACACTATTTATTTCTTAATAACTTAAGTTTTATAATTTTAACTATTTATCTTACAATATTATAATATTAGAATAATTTATAATATTGTTAATTACAAAACAAGACTGAAAGATCGAAAGACTGAATTAAGACTGATTTTTATAATATTATATTAACTGTACTTAATTATTTTATTAATTTATCATGTTGCAATTCAAATTCAACATGATACTTCTTTATTAATTTTTATAATTTTGACAAAAGTGCAATTTTAGCAAATTAATATTCTATGGGAAAATTATGTGACAAAAAATATATAAGAGTTTGAAATATGATATTAATTGCAGGTTTTAAATATTTTTATGATAGATAAAAATTTTTAACGAAAATTGAAAAATTCCATTAAAACGTGATCGTGGGAATAGATTTATAATTTATGTTCTTAGTGAGATACCAGAATATATCACTTGCACGCTAACTCGACTTCAACTAGACATGGAAACATATGTTGCTTTTCTTTGGTTGGAACTAGGTTTTTTAACCCGCTGTCAGGTTAATTAACCCTTATGTCAGTTCCACAAACCTGAGTCAGTTCCAACGAAACATGTTTAATATTTATTGGTGCGCACTGAATATACACATATTAATTGTCAAAATTTTTGTTTATGTATACAATTTTGTAAACAATAAATTTTTGGTTAATTTAACAGTTCTAAACAATAAATATTTGTTTTTTTAAACAATAATTTTTGTAAAAGCATATACAGTTTGTAAAGAAAATCTTGTCACATAGATTTTTTTTTAGTAAATTCATTTTAGTTATTGATTAAAAGACAGTAAATTAATTTAAATCAATACTTTCTTCAACGATTTTAAATTTTGGTTATTTCTCTTGAGTATTCCATAAAACAACAGAGAATTTTAATAAATAACCAAAAAAATATAAAACAAAAAACAACAATTATTTTAATTGGAAAGAAAATCTTGTCACACACTAGTTATTTGTTTTAAAAAACGCAATTTTTTTTTGGAAATTTTAAAATAACAAAATTTTTTTAACGCAATTTTAATTTTTAATTAACGCAATCATGTAAATAATTTGTACGGTCAACAATGCATTTTTAGTACAATTTGTATTATTATTTAGATAATATCGGACTATTAAAAATACCTGGCAAAAGAGTAGGAATTAAAATTATACAATTATATACAATAATAAAATTATTCTTAAAGGCAGGTAAAATTTTGTTGTTGTTGTGTTGGTGTAAATAGTAAGTGCGACAATAATGCTTTATGTAGATGTAGATGGTAGCGAAATGTAGTTTCTCCAATGCAAATCAACTTAATACTGATGATGATTAGATTAGAACCAAGTATTTATTCCCTAAATATGAGGATTCAAATTTTTACTAGCCCTATAAATTTTTTATACACATTATTAATAATTTCATAATATTGTCATTATTTTTATTGGCAATAAAAATGTTAATAATTTAAATTTCTACTTACTATTTCCATAGCTACAAAATTTCTAAGAATCATTTTCACTCAAATAAAAAGATTTCCAAAAAAGATTGCGTTTTTTAAAACAAATAACTAGTGTGTGACAAGATTTTCTTTCCAATTAAAATAATTGTTTTTTTTTTGTTTTTGTTTTATATTTTTCTGGTTATTTATTAAAATTCTCTGTTTTTTTATGGAATACTCAAGAGAAATAACCAAAATTTAAAATCGTTGAAGAAAGTATTGATTTAAATAAAGTTACTGTCTTTTAATCAATAACTAAAATGAATTTACTAAAAAAAAATCTATGTGACAAGATTTTCTTTACAAACTGTATATATATATATTAATTTAACTAGAGTACCTAAATCAACGGGTATGGCGTTTTACTCACCTTATGCATTGATTTAGGGACTCGACCAACGATATAGAAGATATATGGATAGGGCATAAATATAAAAATTTGAAGCCACGCCGGGTATAGTTGTCTCTTTTTTTGCTAGCCGAATTGTCAAAATATAAAAATGAGAAATTAGGTACGGATTAGGTTTTTTTTCATTCGGACATCAATTTTTAAGGAGATAATTTTTTTTTTTTTTTGAAAAATACAAGTAAAGATCATCCTAAGGAATATTTTAGGTCGCGCAACGATAATTATACAAATGGAAAGTAAAATAGAGTAATTTGTTTAGCTAGTTAATATTGTTAATTTATATTGAGACTCTTAAACTTAAAAAAATAAGCCAGCCCTGTAAATCTAAAATCAGCTGTTATAATATTTTTCATATTATTAATTTGACACTTCGGCGAGCAAAAGGAAAGAGAACTACCAAAATCGTGGCTTCATAAACAATTTTTCAATATATTAAAATTTTAATGTGTTAAAAAGAGAGGGAACATTTATGCCCTATTCATATACTTCTATATCGTTGGACTCGACTACCCTTTAAGAAAAACGAACCGTAAACAAACCGCCGGCGAAGGCTTTTCTTTATATATGATTTCGTTTACGAACCGCCTTAGCAGTTCGTAAGCGAACCGCAAACGTTGATGTTAGAATAAGAACAGTAGAAAAAAAAACGTAACGCCAAGAGTTCGCTAAAATCGGTCGTTTACGAAACGCCGTAACGATTCGTTTTGGAACCGCCAAAATCGGCACGTTTACGAAACGCCGCTACGATTCGTTTGGGAACCGCCAAATTCGGAACGTTTACGAACTGATTTTATTTCTAGAAATAATAAATACGAAAATTTTTTTTTTTTTTACTTTTTCGGCATTTATTACATATAAAAAATATAATTTTTAACAATAAATAACAACTTATATAATACATAATTTTGAAACATAATAAATTATTGAATTAGAAATTAATAACTTTTACATTAATCATAAAAACTAATCATTTTCTTAATTTTGTATGTAAGTAATTTATATAATTAAGTTAAATTAAATAGGATTTACTTATTACTACATTAATTAAAGTATTAAAATTTCTTTATCACATTATAAAAATAAAAGTAATTTGGTAAATAAATTTTACTTATATTCTACAAAAAAAATCAGCATTTTAATTCTACCTGCTACTAAATTTATATTAATTAAAAAAAATAATTTTCTAATTTTCCTGCCTTTTATTGGTTTTCCATAGGCGGTCTTTTGAATATTGGAACCATTTCATATTAATTTCTGGCACATTCTAAAAATAAAATAAAATTATAATTCCAATGCAAGTGAATCTATAGTCTATATTAAACTTCGTATTTAAATTTACCTTTAATTATGTATATTCATTACAGTGAATGAATGCACTGGAAAATTTCGATGATGACTAAACCACGAAAAGCTACATGCAATTTCGTTAAAGTTTTTGTCCATTTTTGTTATTAGCAATAATTTTATCGCTTATATTTTAAGTTCCCTCAGTAGACAAAAAATTATTTAATTATAGCACACTTTAGAACTAAATTTTTAAAATTAGTACCAGGCGATCATAAATTTCAGAAAGTAACAATTTTATTCTTAGTTGAGAAAACTTAAGACAATTGCATACAAATATAATTGCATACAAGGACGTTGCCATGATTTTCGTTTATTTAGTTCGATTTTTTTTGAATGTGTCTAATTTTTTTTGTGTATAATATGTGATTTATTTTTCTTGTGTGCATAGCATATGCATAATGATTTTTTTATTGAAAAAAAAAATGAAAAACATATTAAGATGCCAATGTGATTAACTAACTAATGATTAGCTTAGATGCCAATGTGATTAACTCACTAAAACGAAAAATTCAAAAGGTTGTATATTTAATAACCTCAAATCTTAAGCCAAGTCATACCGCGCCCAAGGACTATAGACCCATTAGTCTTTCATCGTTTTTACTGAAAACTATGGAACGACTATTGGATTACCATCTCAGAACGATTCTAGAAAAGAAAGGATTTTCAAGTGCACAGCATGCTTATGTCAAGGGAAAATCGGTAGAGACTGCTCTGCATGAGGTGGTCTCTACGGTAGAAAAGTCTCTCTTGTATAAAGAATACACCCTAGCAGCATTCTTGGATATTGAAGGTGCCTTCAATAATGTAAGAATGGATGCAACAGAAAAGTCGCTAGCAAGAATGGATGTAAATCCATTCGTAGCGCGATGGATCGCATCAATGCTCAGGTTTAGAACAGTTAATTCTTCCTTGGGAACAGGGAAGATAAGAATTAGGACTACTAGAGGCACCCCTCAGGGTGGGGTTTTGTCCCCACTCTTATGGCTTCTGGTGGTAGATGAAATCCTTCAGGCACTACCTGGCCTTGGTGTAAAGGTAGTCGCCTATGCCGATGATATAGCTATATTTGTTTGTGGAAAATTTCTAGAAACACTAAGCGAAATCCTTGAATACGGTCTTAAGGCTTTATGTAAATGGGCCGAGAAATGTGGATTAAACATTAATCCACAAAAAACAGAATTAGTTCTTTTCACAAGGAAAAGGGGTAAAGAATTCAGACATCCATGTCTGAATGGCGTACCGCTTCCCCTGTCGGAAGGTGCCAAATACTTGGGACTGTTCCTACATCCCAAGCTAAATTGGAAACACACCATTGAAGATAGAGTAAAGAAGGCATCAAATGCCTACTTTGCTTGTAAAAAGATGATAGGGAAAACATGGGGTCTTAGTCCAAGAATTGTCCACTGGATGTATATGTCCATAATAAGACCAGTTCTTACATATGGCTCGTTGGTCTGGTGGAATGTCCTAGAAATTAAGTCTAATGCCATGTCCATGACAAGATTACAAAGAATGATTTGTATTGAGATCACAGGGGCAATCAGGACTACGGCCACTAGAGCTATAGAAATGATGCTTCATATACTCCCGATAGCAACTTATGTAAAATCCATAGCACTCAAGAGTGCTCTCAGAGTTAGGGAATCTGGGTTATGGAAGAGTGGGAACAAAGGGCACGGTAAAATACTGATGGACGCCATGGCGTCGAACCTACCCCATATTACAGATTATATTACTCCCACATACGACTTCGATCTATCGTATGAAATAGTTATACCAACGAGGGAGTTGTGGGCCCATAGTAGTGTCACGACAAACTCTGAGGTGGCTGTTTATACGGATGGATCGAAAATGGAAGAAAGAACGGGGGCGGGTATCCACTCTCTAGAAATAGGACTCGATGAATCATACCGGTTACCTGATAACTCGAGTATCTTTCAAGCGGAGATCTATGCTATTCAAAAAGCGCTCAAAAGCTGCTTGAGCAAAACCTGAACCGGCATAAGATATCCATCTATGTTGATAGCCAGGCGGCCATCAAGGCAATGGGATCTTTTGTCACTAAATCGAAATTAGTTTAAAAATGGCAAGGATTCCTAAATCAATTGACACAAAGACACTCGGTTAGAATATGCTGGGTTCCAGGACACTGCGGCATTGAAGGTAATGAAAAAGCGGATTTACTTGCTCGACAAGGCGCTATCCTTGGTCAATGTTGAGCCGCAAATTGACTGTCCAATTGAATTCGCGAAACGCTTAATTGAGGAAGAAGCGATCAGAATAGTTAACAACACTTGGGAACTATATCCTCAGTGTCGTCAAACCAAACTATGCTGGCCGCGGCTATCCAAGAAAAGATCGGAATTTGTCCTATCCATGAATAGAACAACCTGCAGAAAACTGATCGGTCTCATTACTGGTCATTGCTTGATCGGTACACATGGTACCTATCTAGGGTTTCCCATGGTTGACTTATGTCGCTGTGGAGACGAAACGAAAGAAGCCACACTAGAACATCTAGTATGAGAATGTGACAGCCTTGCACGCATCAGGTACAAATACTTGGGCCGAGACACTTTAGATAACTTATCGACCCTTTCAACCATACCTCTATGGAGAACGGTTCTCTTCATAAAGGATTAGTGCTTAGTTTTGGAGCACGCGCGGGGAACACAATGGATCCACCGAGATCTCTCGTGACGTGTGGTGACCAAAGTTCAACACACACCCCTTCTTAACCTAACCTAACCTCAAATCTTTGCTTTTCATAACAAATTATTTCCTTTAGCCCACCCAGAACTTTTGATCACGGTCCGCCACTGAGTAAATCCAATTAAATTTAATTTAATTATATACATTGCATACAAAATTAAGAAAATGACTATTTTTCTATGATTAATGTAAAAGTTATTAATTTCTAATTCAATAATTAATTATGTTTCACAATTATGTATTATATAAGCTGTTATTTATTTTCAAAAATTATATTTTTTATATGCAATACATGCCAAAAAATAAAGAACTAAATATTCGTATTTTTTATTTCTAAAAAGAAAATCTGAACCGTTGCGGCGTTTCGTAAACAAACCGCATTTGGTTGTACGAAAACGTATCGTTGCGGGTTACGCAAACGAATCTATTTTGGCGAAATCTTGACGTTACGTTTTTTCTATTGTTCTTATTCTACCTTTTCGTTTCCGGTTCGCTTTCCAACTGCTAAGGCGGTTCGTAAACGAACCCAGCAAACTTGTCTTAAATGACACCAATAAATCACACAAGTAACTATTCACCTTTTACGTTTTAGCTGTTGGAAAGCGAACCGGAAACGTAAAAAACAGTATATTTATCGTGCGATAATTTTGACGTTCGATATTTTCTCCTTTTTTTTCATTCATGTTAGAAAAAAAAACAAATTCTCGCAAGAAAAATAAAGAACCCAAGAAAATTTTCAGGCGACTTTGATTTTCTTTCGACAAATTTGACATAAGGTTGTAACGAAATCAAAATTAATTGTTTCGTTATCTGAAGATAAGTTCGGAGGAGAAGGGTTCGGAAGTTGAAAGCGTTGGGCGCCAAGTCTGAGTGACCTAGCCACAATCACCAAAAGAAACAAGACCAATTTTTTTCTCCGTCAGCTTTTAGGATCATTGGGATTTCCTCCTTATTGCCGGCCTAACAAAGTCTGTGTGGCATGGTTCGCCAATGATCCCACTAACCATCATATCACCAACAACTATTCTCTTCAATCCAATACATTGGTTACTTCATAACCAACGATGGATTGAAGAAGAATATTGAAAAGGAAAATTCTGTCTACTCCGGATCACTCAAGGTTCTGATTTATTCCGCCATGGAAACACTACACAAACTCAAACAAAGGGGAACAAAGCAAATAAACCACGGACTCATCACCCCCAGCGATGTCCCTAAATAAAAAAACAATTTGTTTTTTTCCTTTTTTAACAAAATTTTTGTAATTTGAATTTAAAAAAAATAATAAACATATAATTTTACATTTACCTAACTATGATTTTTTTATGGCATTATTTCAATAATGTGGCGTGGTTTTTGATTTTAAACTTTAATTTCACAATTATAATTACTCAATTGCCACTTTTTAAACAAAAAAAATTTACCACGTACATTATTATCGGCTTTATGCTGCTGCTCTGGACATGTCTTTATCAGCACCTAAATCCTAGTACGGAAGAATTTTCAACAAAAAAAATTCCTTTTTTTTCAATACAAATTAATTCAAACTACTTTAATAAGAATACTTCAAAAAAAAAATAGTACAAAAATTACTACAAAGATTTACTATTTTACTAAAGGATAAACAAAAAAAAATTTTCGGTTCCCACGAAGACTGCTAAAAATGACACTGATGACAGACCATTGGAAAACAGGAACAGGACTCCGCAGAACAACAGGACAAAACAGGAACAAAAAATTTTTTTTGACGAATTCACCCAAAATAACGAATTACGCACGCGCTGGACACCATATATTATTATTATTTAAAATGTTAAATTTTAATTTTTTTTATAAATTAAATTTCTTTTATAGGTTTTTTCACCAATTTTTCAATTTTATTTTTTTACGATTTAAATAAATTTATCCTTATTTTTTTTCTGTTTTTAAGGGTGTTTTTTTCCTTTATACATATACAGCCAATTTTAGTTAATAGGATACTTTCATCTCAATTTTATTTTAAAAAAAACATAAAAAAAAACTAACAAATAAAAATTCAACGTATTTAACCCCGGTGTCCTGCGTCGCGGTCAACATTCGACTTCCCGATTTTTACTTTTTAACCCCGGTCAAAACAAGAGCATAATTTGTTTTTGGTTTTCGAAAAAAGTTATTAAAAATTCACCACCACCACGACATCTATACGTGACACCACAAAGTTAATAATTTAACGATAAAATACAACTAACCTACAAAAACTATAACCCAATCACCTGAACGAAACAACTAAACAATAACAAACTTGACAGACCGGCTCACGCAGAGGAAGTATTTTTACTATTTATATTTTTTATTTCTAAATTATTATTTTTCGAAATTTTAGGAATTCCTGGGTGTCACAAGGCAAACTGACAACATAATATTGACAGCAAATCATTATTAACATTTTTGTTTACAGAATTTTTAGCGGATAATTTGAATATTTTATTTTTATGTGAAAAACATTTTTATTATTTTAATATAGTTTTTGGGATAGTTTATATACAGTTTTAAAAATAATTTATTATATTTTTTTGGGTCATTTTTTAAAATACCGCCAGTATTAAATATCAATAAACAACAAATATGACAGTTGTCAAATTCTCGAAAGAAAATTTTTTTACGTGTAGATAAAAACCATTTCACGTTCGAGAATTAGTCTCTACAATAAGTAAGAAAAAATATAACTTTGTGGATACAGTTCAAGACATGTCTTTAAGACAGACCCAAGACAAAGTGCTGACATCGCCATACAAATGTCACAAGTCGTCATGCATGACATGTTTTGGGTTTGTCTTGCATGACATGTCTTGGGTGTGTCTTGCGTGACATGTCTTGGGTATGACGTATCTTGGGTTTGTCTGGCTAGACGTGTATTATATTTGTCCTTGTGAAAAAAAAATTCACATTATATATGAAAATCACTATTTTTTATTTAAAAACTAATAAAATACATTTAAAACTAATCAATAAAAACTTTTAACAATAATTATAAGTCAAAATATAACGGAAAAAAATGTAATTAAAGAAATTCACAATTTTTTTTCCGCAAGATAAATACAATACATTACTGTCTGACACTGAATAAAAAAGATATACAAAAAATAGAATTTTTTTTAGTTTTTGTAATAGTCACCAGTCCTAACCATCGCATAGAATGAAATCTTTTATTTCGAAAAATATTGTATACCTATCTCTTTCTTACTAATACATTTTAAATTACCCAAGATATACTATACCTTTACAACTTCAAATTGGGACTATACAATTTCAAATTGGGACTAAACAATTTCAAAATGGGAATAAGCAATTTCAAATTGAGACTTAACAATTTCAAAATGGGAATAAACAATTTGACATTGAGACTTAACAATTTCAAAATGGGAATAAATAATAAATATTTTTTATTTAGTAATAATAAATACGCGATAAATATGAATGATGTTTAGCCAACCTAAAATAAAATAAATATATTATTAAAAATGAAATGAAATGATTTTAATTACTTAACTTTAATCCCATCCAGGGTGTGGTACAATAACAATTCCAGGTTGTTGTATCTGAAAATAAATGTTTTTATATTCAATATACAAAATATAAAACGCAACATACCTTAGGTGTCCTCAACAACTATTGCATAGTTGAATTTACCAATTGGATCAATTTATTGGAAATTGATGTCCGTCCAATAGTAAACAAACCGGCATAACCTGTAAAAAACAATGAAATGTATATATATATATGAAAATATTGGATTAGACATGTACAATGCCGTAATCCATGGTTTATATATATTAATGGAACCAGAAAAGGCTCCTAAATAATAAATTGTAGAACTTACCTGAATTTATTCTTGATTTTAGCCGAAATTCTGGAAAAAACTTCTGCTCGTTTGCGGCTGTCAAACGAGAACTTGTTGATTGCCCTATGTGCAGAACTTTATGTTCAGCCATATACAATCTTACTTACCCAGTAGAATGAAGTGTCGCGAATCCAAAAATCTTATGCAAAACATAAGAAAAGGAGCATAAAACATAAGATTATGCTTTTAAATATGTTATGGAAAACATAATTGGAGTGAATGAAACCGATCGGGTAAGCGAGATAGATATAGAACAACAAATCAAGTTCTCTTAATTCAGCAAACGGCAAGGTGCCACTATATCGATGAAATGTAACGCAGGGATGTACAAATTAGATAAATTATAGCATAATTTAAATCACAAAAATTATAAAATTTAACAGGAGAAACCAATAAAATGTTACAAAACATAACAAATTAAGAACATCTGAAGGCAAATATATCATAAAACCTTGATATAACATGGAAATAAATAAATAAGTAGTTTATGGTAGGTTTACAAGGTAATATGCTATAATTAACGTGCAACCCTGCAAAAAATGGACCAGAACAAACTATAAAAGACGGCGTAACGAATTAATCATTCTCTTTCGTTATCAGATTTGGTGAGATTCACATTAAAATTAATCAAAAAGGCAAATTTATCAAAATTATTACTTTGCAAATCATCGCAAACAAACATAAATTTTGCAACAATACAACAAAAATATAACAAGGAGTCAACTACAAACAACAAACAACGAAAATCAACGTGAGTATTGTATGGATAAGATCATAAATACACGAAAGTGGAAATTTTATGATTGTTCCTACTTTACTTTGGGAATAATAATTTGTTGTAGAATTATATAAGGTTTTTTTTCTGCCATTATGGGAATAATTCTTACAATTCATTCCTTTGGTTTTTTTTTCTCGAATATTTTAGAAATTGGAGCAATTTAAAATTATAATTTGGAAATTATAATTTACAACATCAAACATAAATAAATAAAATATTTTTTTTTTTTGAAATATAATAAAATCATATTGATTCTTTTTTTTATTTTAATATTTGTATATAAATAGAGTAATTTGGTTATATTTGGTCAATACAAAATTAAACAATTTAAATTGCTAACGGGCCATAACATAAAGTAGAATTTATTTTTTTTTGTGTGTCAAACAATCAATTACAATAAAGCAATTGCGTTAACTACAGTATTTGAAACCCCAACTAAAACCGCAACTGACAAGTGTAAATCGTTTTTTTTTTTTTTTTTTTTTATAGCTAAAATTTTACGGATATATTTAAAACAATTTTTTTTATTATGGTGAATTTTATTTACACCACCTTGGTAGTACTTTGATATTATACATAATAAACATATAATTTCATTAGTTTAATTAAAATTTGGCGCAAATATTAATAAATTTTGACAATCATTTTGAAGTTAGTGTCTTTCGCATTGGTATCGCTTTTGCATCAAACATAAAGGAACACGCGGTTTTGTATATAGTGTCAGTATTGGGTGACAGTTAAATACTTTTGTTGTGCATATTGAATTAAGGTATACACATAATTAACGCAACTTCAACGCAATTTCTTTTATTAAAGCATACATACAATTAACGGAACGTTAACGCATTTTGTAAATTTATATAAATTAATATTTGAATTTGTTTGAAAATTTTTTTTTGCAAATAATTTGGAAATTTAGATGAACAACTTGTCAACAATTTGAGTTTTATAAATTAATTATATTAAATTAATACTGAATTTATTATTATAATTTTATTTTTTTTGAGTTTATCAATTTTATTTTAAATTTTAATTTAATTTGTTTAAATTCCTTTTTTTATTTAATTCATTTTTTTTTAATCAATTATATACAATTTTTTTTTTTTCTCGATATTTAATAAATAAATAATTTCATCGTAAGCGAAGCATAGTCTTTTATTTTTAGTTCACGGAGAAGAATTTAATTAATTTTAATTTTATCTAGCTCACCGAACATTTTGGTCCTTCGAACTGGATATATTGTAACGCGCGGTCCGATTAATAATTATTGAATATTTAGGGTAGTAATTGATTGTTTTCTTTTCATTTTATTTGAAATTTGTACGTCAGTGGTGCAATAGTTGGCAATTTAAAGGCAGGGTTAGTTGGTAACGTTTAATTGTTATTGTCCAGTCAGTTTTTAGCCAAATAAAATTAATCTTTTATCAAACGCTATACCGTGGTTGTATTTTAACATGTCTATGCAACTAAAAGGTGCTCTAACAAAACAGCAAGTTTTGGCAGATAAAATTCAACGGATTATCATCAACGCCAAGAAAACTAAGCTTGACAAGCGAAACGTGGGATTTTACGAAACGAAGATCAGTAGTTTGGATGAACAATGGAAGCAGTTCAATGACAAAATTATTCGTGAATTAATTGCAACATCTGGAGAACAATGCGCTGATAACTACATAGTGAACGATGTGTATGCAGATATAGATGTACTATATACAGAATATATTGGTGAATTAAAGGCTAACTTGAAGCTTAACAACCAGCAGAAGTTAAACAACCAGTCATCACAAATACAACTATGAATGATACAATACATCATGCTAATGTTCAAGTACATCTACCACGCATAACATTGCCGAAATTTAATGGCGATTATATGGAGTGGAGATCATTTCACGATTTGTTTACCACTATGATTCATGCTTAGTTGGTGAAGCGGAACGACTACTAAGACACATTACAATTACAAACGATGATTATGAACCTGTTTAGTTGGTGAAGCGGAACGACTACTAAGACACATTGTTTAGTTGGTGAAGCGGAACGACTACTAAGACACATTACAATTACAAACGATGATTATGAACCTGCTTGGACAAAATTGAAATGCAGATATGAGAATAAAAGATTATTAGTAAACACACAAATAAAAATATTAGTGAATCAACCAAAAATACTCACCGAAAGTAGCAAGGCATTAAAACAACTTATTGAAACAACAGAAGAATGTGAACAGCAATTAAAATCACTAGAAGTTGATATATCCACATGGGATACAATTATCATTTACTTACTAGTACAAAAGGTACCATTTGTCACAATGCGACTTTGGGAAGAAGAGTTAGGTGATGGACAAGGTCTTCCGTCACTGGACAAATTTAAGAAATTTTTGAATACAAGATTCAGAGTTTTAGAAGCCGTATCACATTCAACAACAACTAGTAAAACAACAACAGTCACCAAAAGTTATCATAGCGCTACAAGTACTAAATGTCCAGCTTGCAATGGTTCACATTACGTTGGAACATGTAAAAAATTTTTACAAATGGACATCAAACAACGTAGAATATGTATTGGAAACAGTGGTCGATGTTTTAATTGTTTTTCTGGAGGCCATGTTGTCACGAAGTGCACAAGCAAAAACACATGTAGACAGTGTCAAAAAAATCATCACAGTTTGTTACATTTAACAAATCCTAACGTTCATGGATCATCACATAACTCACAGGGGGTTAAGGATCAGCACAGAACTGAAGGGCAAGGTCGTCAAAGAGAAAAGTCGCAATCCAATAATAATTGCACAATGACGGAGCAATCAGCAAATTTTTTGACAACTGAACAACATGAAGTACTTCTGGCAACAGCATTAGTCGCAGTTTATGATCGAAATGGAAGATCAATAATGTTACGCTGTTTAGTGGATCCTGGATCTCAATCATCGTTTATCACAGAAAGCAGTTGTAAAAGATTGGGAGTTCATGGTACGCCAGCTAAAATTGAAGTTACTGGTCTCAACACGAGTAAAACAGCAATGGCGAATAGACAAGTAAAAATCCAATTGCATGATCACATTTCAAAATCACACAAGGTGAATGTCAGCATGCTTGTAATCAAGAAAATTACGGATTTATTGCCATCACGCACAACTACAAAAAGGCAGTGGGAGCATCTCAACAATTTAGAATTAGCAGATCCCACATATCATAAACCAGGAACAATAGATATACTTCTAGGGGCACAGGTATATGCTGAAATCATACAAGGAGGATTAGTTAAAGGTCCTAAAGATGCACCAGTTGCAATACAAACAATGTTAGGATGGATAGTTTTAGGAAATAGTTCCAATATGTCCAGTCAACATGTTCAAACTTTTACGATTCGTCAAAATCCAGCAGATGAACTGTGTCATCAATTAAAGCAATTTTGGGAATTAGAAGAAGTATCAACAAAGAAAATTTTGCAACCTGATGAGCAGGAATGTGAAGAGATTTTCAAAACAACACACAGCAGACTTTCTAACGGGCAATATCAAGTGAAGCATCCGTTTGTTGGTGGTCGGAATCCAGAGCTAGGTTTGTCTAAGGAAGTGTCACGAAAACGTTATAATATTTTGCAGAACAAATTGAAAAACAATATCGAATTGGAAAATGAATATTCAAAATGTTTAGATGAATACATAGAAATGCAACAGATGGAGATAGTAATTGATAACAAAGATGAACCAAATTATTACATTCCACATCACGCAGTATTTAAAGAAAGTACTACAACAAAACTTCGGGTTGTGTTCGACGCTTCTGCAAAATCAACAAATGGAAAATCATTGAACGAACAGATGTTGGTGGGTCCAACAATCCAACCAACACTGTTTGCAACTTTAATGAAATGGCGAAAATATAAAATTGCAATGACGGCAGATATAGAGAAAATGTATCGCATGATTTTAGTACATCCTGATCATCGCAGATATCAAAGGATCATTTGGAGAGATCCTGTAAGTAAAATGGAACGTGATTACCAACTAAAGACTGTGACATTTGGAACTTCAGCAGCTCCGTACTTAGCAATCAAAACTTTGCAACAATTAGGATTGGATGAAATGCAAAACTATCCTCGTGCAGCACAAGCGGTATTTTCGGATTTCTACGTTGACGATTTGTTAAGTGGGGCAGACAACATCGAAGATGCCATCGAATTACAACAACAATGCATAAATATGTTACAAAAGGGTCATTTCAAGTTACGCAAATGGGCAAGTAATGTTCCAGAAGTAGTAGAAAATTTGCCATTAGATCATCGTGAGTTAAAAGAAACATTTAAATTTGATGAACATGATATATTGAAAACATTAGGTATTCGATGGTATCCAGGAACCGATCACTTTACATTTATGGTTGTCAGTAAAATTAAGCAAGCCAATACCAAACGTTCGATTTTATTACAAGTTCCATCATTGTATGATCCCCTAGGTTGGATATCACCAGTGATAATAGTGGCAAAGCTGTTAATTCAAAAATTATGGATGACAGGTTCAACATGGGATGCAGAAGTAGATCAAACAATTGCAGCGCAGTGGGAAGGTTTCAAGACTGAATTGATGGATTTGAACAAAATTCGAATTCCAAGGTGGTTAGGTAGCAGCGATCAAGCAATAAGCATGCAATTACATGGATTTTGTGATGCGTCTATTCACGCCTACGCTGCTGTCATATATATGCGGATACAACATCAAAATGGAACTACAACATCAAAATTAATTGCGTCAAAAACAAAGGTTGCACCGATCAAACCTGTGACTTTGCCTCGGTTGGAGTTGTGCGGTGCGCTCATTTTAGCTCGATTGTTTACTGCAACACAAAATGCTATGGGTCTTAAAAATTGTGCAACGACAGCATGGATAGATTCAACGATTGCATTACAATGGATACAAAATCATCCATCGAAATGGAAAACATTCGTGTCACATAGAGTTGCAGAAATACATGAAAGAGTAGAACCGAGCTTATGGAGATATGTGCCCACCGAGCATAACCCAGCTGATCTGGCTTCCAGAGGAATAAACGTAAAGAACATCATACATAACGAATTTTGGTGGAATGGCCCTACGTGGTTAGTAAAGGATGAAACAGAATGGCCAAAATTGAGTATTGCTACTACGACACCAGTATTAGAAGCAAAAACAGCAACATCTAAGTCATTTTTTATTCAAATGGATGACACGTTTCAACAGTTTTCGTCGTTTGTAAAACTATCACGAATAATAGCATTGGTGCTACGGTTTAAAGACAACGCAAAAAAGAAAGGTGATAAAACAAGTGGAACAGTAAGAGCAAATGAAATACGCTTAGCACAAAATACAATATTTAAGAGGATACAACAATGCGAATTCAACGATGAATATCAACAGCTAATTAAAGGAAATGCTATAAGTCAGAAATCAAAACTAATTTCTTTAATGCCGTTTTTAGATGAGCACAAAGTCATGCGAGTAAGAGGAAGATTGGAAAATGCAAATATACCATACAATAGAAAACATGCAATAATTTTTCCATCGAATCATCATATAACTAATATCATAATTGACGAGTTACATCAAGATACACTTCATGGAGGTGTAAATTTAGTACTGAACACAAGTCGACACATGTATTGGATTATAAATGGAAAAAAGGAGATTGCAAAACGAATTAACAAATGCGTAATTTGTATACGACAGCGTAAAGAAGTGAAAGTACAATTAATGGGTAATTTACCTAGAGCACGCATTAACATCACGAAACCATTCGTTCATGTAGGAATGGATTTTGCAGGGCCAGTTATGTTAAAATTGTCATCACATCGAAGCGCACGTCAGTACAAAGGATATATTTGCATATTTATTTGCATGGCTACGAAAGCAATACATCTAGAATTGGTATCAGATTTAACATCTACAGCATTTATAGCAGCATTTCGAAGATTTACATCGCGTAGAGGATTATGTACTGATCTATATTCCGACTGTGGAACAAATTTTAAAGGAGCAGAAGTAATTCTAGATAAAGAATTCAACAAAGCAATGAAGGAAGCGTCTCCAGCTTTAACCCAATTTTTTAGTTTACAACAAATAAATTGGCATTTTAATCCTCCAGGAGCACCTCATTTTGGTGGATTATGGGAGGCAGGAGTAAAGTCAATCAAGTTTCATCTACGCAGAGTAATCGGAAAAAATATTTATTCATTTGAGGAATATTCGACGTTGTTGTGTCAGGTAGAAGCATGTCTAAATTCCCGACCACTCACTGTAGTCGATCAACAAACGGATAATATGGAAGTTCTAACACCTGGACATTTCTTGATTGGTCAAGCACTAAATGCAGTACCAGAATCAACTGTATTAGAAAAGGTGGCAATTGGTCAAAGATGGAGGCACATGCAATATTTGACACAGCAATTTTGGAAAAAATGGTCGACTGAATACTTGAACACACTACAGCAGCGAACAAAGTGGCAGTCAGTAGAATCAAATCTCAAAGTAGGGGTTATAGTACTGGTTAAAGAAGAGACAACAGCGCCAACTTTTTGGCCACTCGGAAAAATAGAAGAAGTGTATCCAGGAGATGATGGACTGACTCGTGTTGTTCAAGTTAAGACGCAACATAGCTCATTTCGCCGACCAGTTATAAAAATCTGTCCATTAATAACAGATATTAATAGAGTAACAACATTAGAAACTAATGGGGTTTAAAAATGCCATGTTGTATCGTTATGTTCTGTTGTCGTCCAAGTGTTCTATGTTATTCAAATGCATAATAATTAACTAATACTTTATTTTTTTCCATAATAGGTAAAAATGAATCAATTTGAAAATGAAGATTTTTTGACCATTTGGGAGGATGTCCAATTGTCACCGCAACGTGATGAATCAGCAGCAGCAAAACCAGCTGAGAAAGAGGAGTCAACCGTCGTGATTAATCAGCGATACATCACTGATTGGAACTCGATTCGGCCATCTGAAACCATCACGGAAATAAACATGCGAATTGAAAATGATATTCAAAAATTCATTACCAGGGAAGGCGAACATATTTTTATCCCGAAACATGTTTTAAAAAGAATAGATTTTCAGAAAATTCTACGATCAAAACAAAGGGATTTTCGAATCAATCTACCATATCGTTGGAGCGTTCGGGTTCGTGTGTACACTGATGGGAAGGTGAAATTTCACCATCATCAACGGCGCACACGTACCAACAAAAAGGCAAAGGAATAGATTGTTGAACGGATTCGTTCAACAGGGGGGAGAATGTTTAGCCAACCTAAAATAAAATAAATATATTATTAAAAATGAAATGAAATGATTTTAATTACTTAACTTTAATCCCATCCAGGGTGTGGTACAATAACAATTCCAGGTTGTTGTATCTGAAAATAAATGTTTTGTATATTCAATATACAAAATATAAAACGCAACATACCTTAGGTGTCCTCAACAACTATTTCATAGTTGAATTTACCAATTGGATCAATTTATTGGAAATTGATGTCCAATAGTAAACAAACCGGCATAACCTGTAAAAAACAATGAAATGTATATATATATGAAAATATTGGATTAGACATGTACAATGCCGTAATCCATGGTTTATATATATTAATGGAACCAGAAAAGGCTCCTAAATAATAAATTGTAGAACTTACCTGAATTTATTCTTGATTTTAGCCGAAATTCTGGAAAAAACTTCTGCTCGTTTGCGGCTGTCAAACGAGAACTTGTTGATTGCCCTATGTGCAGAACTTTATGTTCAGCCATATACAATCTTACTTACCCAGTAGAATGAAGTGTCGCGAATCCAAAAATCTTATGCAAAACATAAGAAAAGGAGCATAAAACATAAAATTATGCTTTTAAATATGTTATGGAAAACATAATTGGAGCGAATGAAACCGATCGGGTAAGCGAGATAGATATAGAACAACAAATTAAGTTCTCTTAATTCAGCAAACGGCAAGGTGTCACTATATCGATGAAATGTAACGCAGGGATGTACAAATTAGATAAATTATAGCATAATTTAAATCACAAAAATTATAAAATTTAACAGGAGAAACCAATAAAATGTTACAAAACATAACAAATTAAGAACATCTGAAGGCAAATATATCATAAAACCTTGATATAACATGGAAATAAATAAATAAGTAGTTTATGGTAGGTTTACAAGGTAATATGCTATAATTAACGTGCAACCCTGCAAAAAATAGACCAGAACAAACTATAAAAGACGGCGCAACGAATTAATCATTCTCTTTCGTTATCAGATTTGATGAGATTCACATTAAAATTAATCAAAAAGGCAAATTTATCAAAATTATTACTTTGCAAATCATCGCAAACAAACATAAATTTTGCAACAATACAACAAAAATATAACAAGGAGTCAACTACAAACAACAAACAACGAAAATCAACGTGAGTATTGTATGGATAAGATCATAAATACACGAAAGTGGAAATTTTATTATTGTTCCTACTTTACTTTGGGAATAATAATTTGTTGTAGAATTATATAAGGTTTTTTTTCTGCCATTTTGGGAATAATTCTTACAATTCATGCCTTTGGTTTTTTTTTCTCGAATATTTTAGAAATTGGAGCAATTTAAAATTATAATTTGGAGATTATAATTTACAACATCAAACATAAATAAATAAAATATTTTTTTTTTTTAAATATAATAAAATCATATTGATTCTTTTTTTTATTTTAATATTTGTATATAAATAGAGTAATTTGGTTATATTTGGTCAATACAAAATTAAACAATTTAAATTGCTAACGGCCATAACATAAAGTAGAATTTATTTTTTTTTTGTGTCAAACAATCAATTACAATAAAGCAATTGCGTTAACAACAGTATTTGAAACCCCAACTAAAACCGCAACTGACAAGTGTAAATCGTTTTTTTTTTTTTTTTTAAAGTTAAAATTTTACGGATATATTTAAAACATTTTTTTTATTATGGTGAATTTTATTTACACCACCTTGGTAGTACTTTGATATTATACATAATAAACATATAATTTCATTTGTTTAATTAAAATTTGGCGCAAATATTAATAAATTTTGACAATCATTTTGAAGTTAGTGTCTTTCGCATTGGTATCGCTTTTGCATCAAACATAAAGGAACACGCGGTTTTGTATACAGTGTCAGTATTGGGTGACAGTTAAATACTTTTGTTGTGCATATTGAATTAAGGTATACACATAATTAACGCAACTTCCACGCAATTTCTTGTATTAAAGCATACATACAATTAACGGAACGTTAACGCATTTTGTAAATTTATATAAATTAATATTTGAATTTGTTTGAAAATTTTTTTTTGCAAATAATTTGGAAATTTAGATGAACAACTTGTCAACAATTTGAGTTTTATAAATTAATTATATTAAAGTAATACTGAATTTATTATTATAATTTTATTTTTTTTGAGTTTATCAATTTTATTTTAAATTTTAATTTAATTTGTTTAAATTCCTTTTTTTATTTAATTAATTTTTTTTTAATCAATTATATACAATTTTTTTTTTTTTTCTCGATATTTAATAAATAAATAATTTGATCGTAAGCGAAGCATAGTCTTTTATTTTTAGTTCACGGAGAAGAATTTTAGTTCACGGAGAAGAAACAATGACATGACCTTTTAATTTATAATGGTAGTCATATATTTTTAATAAATATTTTAAATTAAACTGGAATAAATTGTTTAATTTCTAGGTTACCAATAAAAAAAAGTATTGTCGAATATACTGTGATCCACTTTTTTTAAAGGTTCAAATGTATGGAAATGTATAGAAGCTGCTAAACTCGCCGTTTTCGTGACGCGCTTGACATTTCAGAAGTTCTGGGTCACACGCGTCACCGTCGGCGAGAGTAATTGAGGGGTAATTTTCGTACGCGTTACCGCGTTTAAATGTCATTGTAAAAAACACATGTTCTATTTTTATATTGATATTCAAAAATCTCTGGTCGAGCAGATATAATATCGCTTTAAGAAAGATATAATATCGCTTTAAGAAAAATAAACGAATTCGCTTTTGGCGAAGTGTATACGAACCGTTTCTGAACTAGCTTTTTTACTAAAATAAAAAACACGTGTAAACAGAGTTTACAATAGGTCTGTTCGTTAGCTTGCTCAGGTCACATAAACCGAGTAGGTTAGGTTAGGTTGTGTTAGGTTGAGTTAGAGTAAGTGACGTCACAGATCACTTTAGGCTCATTTGTGACCCAAACCCAAATTCTGTTCACTTGCTCAGACCATATGTCATATATCAGCGTCTACAAGAAAACACGATACTCTTATATCAAATAATATACCATATAATGTTGTTGAAGTTTTGTAAATAATCATTGTAAACTTCAAATAAATATATTAAATATATCATAATGATATATTTAAATCATATAGTATTAGTTCAACTGTTCAATAAACTGTGAAATCACCATATATCATAAATATGCCCATTTTTTGTATTAATATTCTTTCGAAGAAATTTTTTCAATTAAATGTATAACGAATTCCGATTTATTTCGGAATTTCAGTACTATTTTTCATCATATATGAAAAATAATATGATATTTTCATCATATTATTTTTCATTATTTAAAGACATATGTCATTTTCAAAGCAGCCTTGATATAATTTTAAATTTTTCGTATGAATAACATATTAAATATACTAACCTATTCGACTCTATCTATTTTGGAAGGTTAGAAAAAAGCAACTCCAAGTAGATCGGATCAAGTTCAAAAAAGCTAACGAACATAGAGTATACTGGACCTAACCTAACCTAACGCAAACGAACACGAGCAAATTGACACATATTGATCCAAGTAACTTGAATCAAGCTAACGAACAGACCTAATATATTTTTGACTCTGCTCAAAACCAGTTCGGTAACGTTCCGTTTTCAGTTCGTTTTTTGCTTAGAGTATATAAACAGGAGATGCAATAGTATACTTTTGCCCCAACAAGCTGTTTCCCTTTTTGAAAAAGCTCTTTAGTTCTCAAAATCTCCTTGTAACAGCTGTTAGTTGTCAAAATCTCCTTGTAACAGCTGTTTTGCAATAAAAAGTGTCATTAAAAAAGCTTTCTATCAAAGCTTTCAAACTTTACAATATTCTAGGCAGTGCCGGAGTCAGGATAATTATTAAAAAGACAGCAAATATTTGGAAGAAAAATATCAAAAATAATTAATTGATTTATTAATATTACTTTTTAGGTATGTTGTAATTATATTTTGTTGTTTTTAACCTAAATTATGGGTAGAAACAACCTCATATAACAAGAAGTTAGTGAAATAAAAAACATATTTAATTTTTTGATTGTAAATGTAATTATTATATGTAAAAATAATAACGTTTAATTAATTTTATTAAAAAATATAAAATATTTAACTTTTTTTTTTTAAATATAAATAACATTTATAAAAAATGCTTTTTAGTTAAAAAAATAACATTTATAAAAAATGCTTTTTAGTCAGTGGCAATAGCAATTTAAAGCCGTCACTGCAAAAAAAAATCTCTTTTCCCCCCACAAAAAAAAGGGACACTTTTTTATATGTTAGAATATATAATGAATTAACTGTATTAACTCTCTCTACACAAATTAAAACTTATATTAAATTATAGTCAGTCTTGAATTAACTGAATTATAATAATCATCTCTCTTAGAAAAACCGGTTGTTTCTTTTACTTTGCTAACAGGTTATGGGCCCAGGCAACGTGCTTTTGAATGGACATTATTTAAAAAAAAAACTGAATCTTAAATAATTTTTTTTTTATATAATTAAGAAAAAAAATAATAATTGTAGTTTTTCTGTTGACTTAATTTTTTTTTTACTATTGATTTAATTAATTAAAATAAAAGAAAAAATGAGTGGTGCAAATATTAACATTGAAAAATTGGACGATCAAAATTATAACACGTGGAAAACGAATGCTAAAAGTGTTTTAATTTGTAATGATTTGTGGGACTATGTAGATGGTACTATAGTCAAACCGACAGAAGCTACATCACTTGCTGCTTGGAAGGTAGAAGATTCAAAGGCCTTAGCGACACTTATATTGAGTGTGAAAGAGTCACAATTACCATATATTGGAAAAGCAAATTCATCACATGAAGCTTGGAAATCACTAGAAAAAAATTATGCTTCTAAAGAACCGTCTAGAAAAGTATTCTTGTACAAACAATTTTTTAATATGGAAAAAAGCAAGGAAGAAACAATGTCATCTCACCTAAGAAAATTTCAACAAGGTTTGGACAGTTTAAGTGAAATTGGTGTAGCGATTTCTAAAGAATTAAGTGCAATCATGCTTTTGAATACTCTTCCAAGTGAATATGAAAATTTGATTATTTCACTTGAAGCTCGTGATGAATTACCGGAGATGACGTAATTGAAATCTAAGTTATTGGAAGAAGAAATTAGACGAACACGTGGGGAACCAGTGGAACAGACAACAAATAGTGCTTTTATTGCTAAAAATTTTAAGAAACAATATAACAATAGCAATAAATATAATAAATATCGAACTAACACAACAACTGAATATAAAAAATTTAATGGTTTTAATGGTAAATGTTTTATTTGTGACAATAAAGGGCACAAAGCTTCAAATTGTAAATATAAAAAGAAATTACCAGAGAGAAATAATTCAGGAAGAGAAGTTGCCATGATATTAAATAATTCATCATGTTCTGTTGATAAAAGTGAGTGGTACTTAGATAGTGGCGCGAGTATGCATATGTGTCACGATAAAAAAAAATTTGATTGCCTAAATGAAAACTACCGAACATCAATTACAACAGCGGGTAATGAAATAATTAAAGCATGTGGAATTGGTATAGTAAAATTTCAAATTTATGATTCAAATGTTGATATAGTAAATATAACACTTAGAGAAGTATATTTTGTACCACAATTAAAACAAAATCTTGTTTCAGTCTCCAAAATTACTGAAAATGGTTTTCAAGTATTTTTTAGCAATGACTGTGCTGTAGTAAAATCTAGAAGAGGTGAAACAATATTCAATGCTTACAGAAAGCACAAAATTTATGTTATTCAAACTAACAACGATTCAGCAATGTTAACATTAGGACCAAATAAAACTGAGAATTTTTTATTAAAGTGGCACCAGAGATTCGGTCATCTTAATTTTCAAGATCTAAAGAAAATTATTAAATCAAATTTGGTTGAAGGTATAAACATAAATGTTGCAGATTTAAATAAAGCTGAAATGAAATGTATTGTTTGTAGCAGAGGAAAAATTTCACAAAGATCATATACATCATCTACAACGCGCGATAGTGAGATTATTGGAACTATCCACTCTGATATTTGTGGGCCATTCAGTACTATGTCATTAGGCAAAGCAAAATATTTTGCAACATTTGTATGTGAAAATTCCAGATATGTAACTGTGGCATTTTGTAAAAAAAGAAGCGACATTTTTGATGAATTTAAGAAATTCCAAAAGCAAATTGAACGCCAAACTGGATTAAAAATAAAAAGGTTAAGAACTGATAATGCTAAAGAATATGTATCATTAGAATTCAATAAATATTTGGAAATAAATGGTTTAAAACATCAGTTATCAGTCGAGTACTGTCCACAACAGAATGGCATAGCAGAAAGGGCAAACCGAACACTGTTAGATATGGCAAGATGTATGCTGATAGAAGCAAAAGCTCCGAAATCCTTATGGGCTGAAGCCATAAATACAGCTGTATATATTAGAAACAGGTGTCCAAAAAAGTTTTAAATAATACAACTCCATTTGAAGTGATGTTCAAAAGAAAACCAAATGCACGATATGAATCTATAAGATTATTATTAGCGTTAGGTGCTGAAAATCATATGTTTATTCATCATATGGATGTTACAGCAGCTTACGTACAAGCTGAATTAAACGATGAGATTTATATGGAAATTCCAGAAGGTTTGAATCATAAAGAAGATGGAAATGTAGTATGCAAATTAATTAAACCATTATACGGACTTAAACAGGCTGGGCGACAGTGGAATATAAAACTGGATACATATTTGAAAACTATTGGACTAAAAAATGCTAAATCTGAACCATGTTTTTATTTTAAAAAAGTAAACGAAAAAAAAATATTTATTGTCATATATGTTGACGATTTGGTATTGGCTTCAGATGATTTAAACTTACTAAATGAAATCAAATCACAATTGGTAAAAGAATCTGAAATTAAAGACTTAGGAAAAATTAAAAATATTTTAGATATAAACGTGAAACGTGATGGTGAAACTGGAAACATAGAAATATGCCAAGAAGACTATATAAATAAAATTATTAATTTATTTAGAATGGAAAATGCAAACGAAGAACACACACCATTATACGAAGGCTTAAATTTGACTAAAGAAACTTTAAAATTAAATGAAGATAAAGATGAAATCATAGAAATGGAGCAGAAACCGTACAGGGAATTAATAGGATCATTAATGTATTTAGCTAATACATCTCGACCAGATATTGCGTTCGCGTCAAACTTATTGAGCAGATTTTGTCAACAGCCTGGTAAGATTCATTGGACATCGGCTAAAAGAGTTCTACGGTACCTAAAAGCAACAAGCAAGTATAAAATTACATACTATAAATCCACCAAAAACATGCATGGTTTCGTGGATTCGGATTGGGCTGGTGATTGCAAAGGAAGAAAGTCATGTTCAGGATACATAATATTTTTAGGTGGAGCACCAATATGCTGGAAAACAAAAAATTATTGCGATAATCAAAGTGCCATTAAATTAGCAAATGACAATGTTTTCCACGAGCGATCAAAACACATAGACATCAGATATCATTTTACTAGAGAAGCAATAAAACAACAACAAATGGTATTAAAGTATATATCGTCAAATCAGATGACAGCTGATATACTAACGAAAATATTAAGTAAAATAAAACATAAAAATTGTGTAAATTTATTAAAAATGAACTAACGTAAAGAAAATAAAAAAAAAATTAATTTATATAATTGAATGAATAATTTAAAATGTACTAAAGTAAAGTTAATGAAAAAAAATTTTGAATTTATAAAATTGAATTTATATAGTTAAAAGATTAATCAAATTGTGTAGATAAGGGTAGTGTTAGAATATATAATGAATTAACTGTATTAACTCTCTCTACACAAATTAAAACTTATATTAAATTATAGTCAGTCTTGAATTAACTGAATTATAATAAACATATCTCTTAGAAAAACCGGTTGTTTCTTTTACTTTGCTAACATTATAACTATTGCATCTCCTGTTTCTATACTCTAAGGTTTTTTGTGAACTACTTTTTTATTCATATAAAAAAGTAGTCGGTTGTCATTAGTAATTTTGTTTAGAAAAAAATTTTATTAATAAAAATTAAATCCAGTTTAGAAGAATTTCAAGCATTTGAAGATGAATTAAAGTTGGAAACAAATCAAATTGCTTTGGTATGAACATATTTTTAAAATATTTCTTAAAAATTATTTTTTTAATTTAATACTATGACCGACAAACAATTTTCAATTTGCGTCCAAAGATGCGACTGCGATGCGTCAAATCAGTCCATATTAAAGCGTCCAACATATACTGACCGTTGTCAGTCTAAATAATGGACTCAAGTCGGAAAATACCGCTCCAAGCGTTCAACTTGACGCTTTTTGGTCGCATGAGTGTTGTATAAGTCCAACACATTTTGTCACTAATTTTTTTTTTGCGTTTGACTCATACAACACTCATGAGACCAAAAAGCGTCAACTTGAACGCTTGGTGCGGTATTTTCTGACTTGAGTCCATTATTTAGACTGACAACGGTCGGTATATGTTGGACAAAAATTATCTTCGTTGGATTCTTAAATATGGACCAATTTGACGCATCGCAGCCTCAATAGTCTGTAAAGTATTTAAAATATGACTTAATAATTATGCTAACATATACTTACATAGTATTTTTTGTTGTTGTACAAGAAAGTTTATCTACATATAAAAATATATAATATTGGTATTTTTTTCACAAACTAAAAGTTTTTTTATTATTACACAAGTTACAAAAATAGCAATTATTTTAAATTATGTTTTTAAATTTAGCACCAGTAAATTGTGAAAGTAAATATGAAAATATGGTCGAATATTTTCAAACGAGTCGACAGTACTCTTCACCAATCATCATCAGTTTCTAATTCAGTAGATGCTAGTGAAGATTCAGTAGTATCTTCTGCAGCAATAAATGTGGTAGAAGTAGCAGGTTTTTGGATTATTTGGCAAGCCTTTAAACACTTTTCGTCCTCCCTAGCCTTATTTTGTGAAGACCGTTTTAATATTTCCACTAATGATTTTTTAAGTTGCTCCTCGTCTATTTCCTAAATTATTCGGAAGACATAGATTAAAATGGTTAATATTTTGTTATTAGGTAATTTGAAAATGCACGATTATACTTTTGAGACCGACATGCTGGACTCATTTGTCCACGCCATTTTCGATAAAATAAAAATAAAAATACTAATACTGCAATTTTAAAAATATATAATATTTTGACTCACCTGCTAAAAATATAATACTTTTATTTAAATTTCACTTAAAATGTTTATATAGTTTAATTTTAATTAATTTTTTATATTTAAACAGCACTTAAATACGCTTTACAAAGTGAAAAACTAGAACTTGACAAGTGACAACGACAAGACAAGCCAACTACTGAAACTGAAACTGAACTGAAATAAATTCAATCGAGAGAGAATTATCTTTCTCGTTCTCTTTTACTCGAGTCATCCACATCCATCATATACATAATGAGCGAAAGAGTGCGTTTGCATGCGCGCGCGTGTGTAACTTTTTTCTTCGACAATTTTCAGTGAGAATGAGTTTGATTTATATTTCTTGTTTCTGTACCGAATATAAAATATTCATCCGTGCTCTAAATTTGTATGGACGTATGAGACTAAAAAAATATTATGGGCACAAAATGTTTGGCGGGATGGTTTATATTACATATTGAAAAAAGATATTGAATAATTTATCGGATGTGTCGCTAGAGAAGTTTTCTTAAAAGCAGTTATTATAACAGACGAGGCTGCAGGTAGCTTCTCGTGGTTTGGACATCACCATAATTGTTGGGATAATGGAATTAGCGCATATTTGCTATCAGGGTTCTATAAAGTCAATTCATTGCAACTGTCATTATGTATATTATTATTTTCTTGTTCATTCTTGTTTCTAATGTTGTAGAGTACAGTTCAGTAGTTTAAACAGTTATCTTTTGTTATATTACAGTTGTCTCTATTTCATAATATAAAATAAATTAATCTAAAACAATAAAGAGATTATTGTTATATCGTTTGCTATAACCATCGTCTTTCATTTAATGACAATATAAAAAGGCCATCATTCAGGTGGCGCCGAGGATTTTTTTTTTGGTAACCACGTTACAACAATTATTTTGTAGATAGTAAAATAATTAAATAAAAATGAGTACAAGTACAACAGAAGATTTTTTGTTAAATCAAAATCAACAAATGGCGCAACAAAATCAAGAAATTGTTTAAAAACTTGCTAAAAACAACAACAACAATTGGCACAACAAAATGAAATTATGGCCAAATTATTTATTAAAAAATCTGAAGCATCAACATCATCAAATAACGGGAATGATTTAATATCAAATTCAATGGAAATTTTAATGGATTCCCTAGCAAAAAATATGTGTGATTTTTTTTATGATGCTGATTCAAATAAAGTTTTTGGTACGTGGTATAAAAGGTATGAAGATTTATTTGAACATGATGCTGCACAACTTGATGATAACGCAAAAGTCAGATTATTATTAAGAAAAATGAATGTTGTTGTTCATGAAAAATATATTGATTATATTTTACCAAAGCGGTCTGGTGAATTTACATTCACACAAACAATTGAATGTTTAACTAAATTATTTGGTCGTCAAGAATCAATTTTTAATACAAGGTATAAATGTTTACAAACATGTAAAAATAACAATGAAGATTATGTGACTTATGCAGCAAAAGTTAATAAAAGCTGTGAAAATTGTGATATTGAAAAATTTTCAAAAGATAATTTAAAATGTTTAGTTTTTGTAATGGGTTTACCAACGATATAGAAGATATATGGATAGGGCATAAATATAAAAATTTGAAGCCACGCCGGGTATAGTTGTCTCTTTTTTTGCTAGCCGAATTGTCAAAGTATAAAAATGAGAAATTAGGGGCGGATTAGGTTTTTTTTAATTCGGGCATCAATTTTTAAGGAGATAATTTTTTTTTTTTTTGAAAAATACAAGTAAAGATCATCCTAAGGAATATTTTAGGTCGCGCAACGATAATTATACAAATGGAAAGTAAAATAGAGTAATTTGTTTAGCTAGTTAATATTGTTAATTTATATTGAGACTCTTAAACTTAAAAAAATAAGCCAGCCCTGTACATCTAAAATCAGCTGTTATAATATTTTTCATATTATTAATTTGACACTTCGGCGAGCAAAAGGAAAGAGAACTACCAAAATCGTGGCTTCATAAACAATTTTTCAATATATTAAAATTTTAATGTGTTAAAAAGAGAGGGAACATTTATGCCACTTCCATATATTTCTTATTCGTAGGGGTTTACAATCATTTAAAGATGCAGATATTCGAAGATCGTTGTTACAAATGCTTGACGCTCAAAAAGAAAATGATTTAGTTACCATTGATAAATTGATTACTGATATAAATAGAATTATCAGTATTAAATCTGATGCAAATTTATTTGAAAAATCAAATTCAGATATTAAATTAATTAATAATAGTTTCCAATATAAAAGAAATTATAATAAAAAATTTAATAATCACAACAATTACAAAGATGATAAAGAAAAAAATGAACATGTTAAACCACGTACACCATGTTGGCAATGTGGTGAAATGCATTTTGTCCGTAATTGTCAATATTGTAACCACAAATGTACTCAATGCAATAATATAGGTCATAAAGATGGTTATTGTTCGTCAATCAATAAGAAAAAAAAAAAAAAAAAAAACGTGGTAAACAAATATTCAACAAATAAAAATAATCAACAAAAATCAAAATCAATTACTTATCAATCAAAACAAATTTTCGAAATCACTACAATCCAAAATGAAAAAAGAAAATTTGTTGAAATCAAAATAAACAACAAGATTATTAACCTACAAATTGATACGGGATCTGATATCAGCATTATTTCAGAAGCAATGTGGAGGCATATTGGATCACCGGAATTAACACCATCATTACATAAGGCAAAAGATGCATCATCAAATCCAATCAAAATCCTTGGTGAACTTAACACTTCAATAGCAGTTCATGGAATTTCAGAATTTGGTAAGGTTTTTGTAACAGATATTGCTAATCTTAATGTTTTAGGTGTAGACTTGATGGATAAATTTAAATTGTGGGATAAACCAATCAGCTTGTATTGCAAATCAATAAGTTTGGAAAATAAACAACAAATAATGGGTGAAATCAAATCAAAATTTTCAAATGTTTTTAACGATTCACCTGGTCATTGCAATAAATTCAGAATCAATCTTCCGTTAAAGCCAAATGTTAAACCAGTATTTATTCCAAAAAGAACAGTAGCATATGCAGCATTAAATCAAGTAGAAAATGAACTTCAAAGACTTCAAAATGCTGGAATCATTACACCAGTAAAATTTTCTAATAGGGCTGCTCCAATGGTGGTGGTAAAAAGATCAAATGGTAAAATCAGAGTATGTGCTGATTATTCAACTGGGATTAATGAACGTGTAGAAGCTCATAGTCCACTTCCAATTCCAGATGATTTATTTGCTAAAATGCCACCAAATTCAAAATATTTTTCACGTCTGGATTTATGAGATGCATATAATCAAATTGAAGTGGATGATGAAACCAAAAGTACTTTAACAATAAATACGCATAAAGGATTATTTAATTTTAATAGATTGGCACCAGGCATTAAATCCGCACCGGGAGCTTTTCAAGAAGTAATGGACACGGTGTTGGCAGGTTTGGAAAATGTATCACCATATTTAGATGATGTTATTGTGGCAACAAAAAATTTGGAAGAAAATAAAATATTGCAATGGTTAATCAAGTGTTAACAAGATTTTTGGAGTACAATTTAACAGTAAATTTTGAAAAATGTGATTTTTTTTAAACGGAATGTAAATATTTAGGTCATGATATTGACTCAACTGGTATAAAACCAGATCCTAAAAAAATATCAGCAATCAAAGATTTACCTGCACCATCAAATATTAATGAACTTAGATCATTTTTAGGAGCCATAAATTATTATGGAAAATTTATTAAAAAAATGAGAAACAATGTAATCAATCGTTTCAAGATTTCAAGAAAATTCTTTCATCTAAAATGCTGTTGATGCACTACAATCCAAGGTTGCCCATCCAAGTAGCAGCAGACGCTTCAATTGTAGGGATTGGTGCTAGAATAAGTCATACAATGCCAGATGGAAGAGAAAAAGTGATATACCATGTTTCAAGATCATTAACTCCTGCAGAAAAAAATTACAGCCAAATTGAAAAAGAAGCTTTAGCTTTAGTGTGGGCTGTTAAAAAATTCCATCGCATGGTATATGGTCGTAATTTTACGTTGATAACAGATCACAAACCTTTATTAGCTATTTTTGGTTCTAAAAAAGGTATACCTTTACACATACAGCGAATAGGTTACAACGCAGGGCTTTAATGTCATACGATTTCAACATACAATATGTATCAACAAAGGATTTTGGGTATGTTGATGTACTGTCCAGATTAATGAATAATCATACGAATGAAAATTCAAATGAAGATTATATTGTACCAACCACAACAATAGAATCCGATATTAAATCTTTTTTAGAAGAGACAATAAAAGTATTACCAATAACATATAATATGGTTAAATCAGCAACAGAAAGAGATGATACTTTGAAAACAATTAAATCTTATATACTAAACGGTTGGCTCATTGTATTTTTTTTGATCATTGTATTTTTTTTTTTGTGAGCGTTTAGTTATTCCAAATTGTTTTAGGAAACCTGTTTTAAAACAAATTCATAAAGGACATCAAGGAATATCCAGAATGAAAGCAATTGCTAGATCATATGTATATTGGCCAAGTATTGACGATGATATAATACATTTAGTACAACAATGTCAATATTGTGCAGCAGCAGCAAAAGCTCCAAATAAAACGAAATTATCATCATGGCATATTCCTAATGGTACCCAATTCGTTAGTGAAAAATTTCAAAATTTTTGCTTAGCAAGGGGTGTTTTACATACCAGAAGTGCACCATATCATCCACAAAGTAATGGACAAGCAGAAAGATATGTCGATACTTTAACAAGATCATTAAAAAAAATGCAACATGATGGTACACAAATAGAAAATTTACTAGAATTTTTGTTAACGTACCGGTCAACTCCAAACAAAAATACTCAAGGGGAGAAGACTCCAGCAGAGTTATTCATAGGCAGGAAAATAAGGACCAATATGGATTTATTATTAAAACCGCAAACTTTACCAATAAAAAGAAATGTTTTAATGGAAAATCAATTTAATATTAAACATGGTGCAAAGAATAGAATTTTTAATACCGGTGATTTGGTATATGCAAGAACATATAATAAAAATAAAAGTACATGGTCACAAGGTAAAATAATTGAGAAAATTGGTAAGGTAAATTACAACATTTTAATTAACACTCAGAAGAAAGAAAAATTAATTCGATCACATGCTAATCAAATAATGCCGTGCAACATTGAAAATTTAGAAAATCAATCTTCACAAAACAATGATTTGGAGATATTATTAAACAATTTTGATTTGAGAATATTACCAAATGTAACTACAAAAATAAATGATTTGCAATCACAGCCTGAATTGTTTCAACCAACATCCAATCCAGCTGAAATTATTGAACCAGCTGTATCTGTTGAAAGTCTACACCAACAATCAGCGGTGCAGTGCATTTTCGCCCGAGGAATTTTCGCCCGAATCGTTAATTTGTATAGGTTCGATCCCAGTATGATCGAATCCCGGTATTGACAGTCCGATTCGGGCGAAAATGCACTGCACCACAATCAGCTATTGATGAAGAAACGCAATTTTCCTCGGGCGAAAATGCACTGCACCACAATCAGCTATTGATGAAGAAACGCAACTACAACCAAGACGATCGTCAAGAGTTCGTCAACCACCAAGTTATCTTCGTGATTATATAATTGATTAAATAATCACTTACTAAAAAGGGAGATGTTGGGATAATGGAATTAGCGCATATTTGCTATCAGGGTTCTATAATAAGAATTGTCAATTCATTGCAACTGTCATTATGTATATTATTATTTTCTTGTTCAATGTTGTAGAGTACAGTTCAGTAGTTTAAACAGTTATCTTTTGTTATATTACAGTTGTGTCTATTTTATAATATCAAATAAATTAATCTAAAACAATAAAGAGATTATTGTTATATCGTTTGCTATAACCATCGTCTTTCATTTAATGACAATATAAAACGGCCATCATTCTGGTTATAACAATAATATAGCAGTAAATTCATTCATTGTAATGAATATAATAAAAGGTAAATTCAAAAATGATTTTTAATATACAGCTTTGAATTGTTTATGAAATTTTAAATAAATTTTTATTTTAGATTGTACAAGCGAAAAATTTCGGAACAGCAGGGTGAGCAATACCATCAATGTTATAAAGAAATGGTTCCAATATGCAAAAGATCGCATACGTAAAAGTGAAAAAAATAATGTACAAAAGTTAAAAAATTACAAATATTTTTAGAATATAAGTTTTATATGAAGTTAATATCAGGTGGAATCAAAATCCTGCAATATATTTATTTTAATATTAGTAAAATTAATGTGAAAACAGGTCGAATAAAAGAAATCACCTCGTAAATCCTGTTATTTTTATTTGTTTTTATTGCTAAGTACAGGTAGAATCTAAATCCTGTAAAATATCCTTAATAATGTGATAAAGAAATTTTATTATAAGTTTTTGTTATTGAAAAAAAGATATAATAAAAATCGTCCTAAATTATTATTAAGGTACCTATGGAATACAAAAAATTATAAACAGAATATATAAATATGCTAAATATATATATAAATATGCTGTTAAATGTTATTAATAATACCACATCAATGTACTTTCCCGTTGAGTTTAAGCCACTGTCAGCAATAGTAAGGGTAAGTAGACCTCCTTATAATGGCCTTAATTTTGATAAGATCTACTTTCCCTTACTACTGCTGACAGTGGCTTAAACTCAACGGGAAAGTACATTGATGTGGTATTATTTGCTTGTTTATTACTTTTTAGTTGAATATTTCTTTAAGGGAAAGTATTTTTAAAAACCTTTTTTTTATTTATATTTTAAGTATTTTTAAAAACCTTTTTTTTATTTATATTTTTTATTTTACATTTTTTAGTCGGTCAAATATTTATTAATTTGACCGACTAAAAATATTTAAATACTTTGACAACTTGGGAATGATTTGTTTGAGCTCCTCATGGCCCACTATTTGGAATTCCACATGTGGCCGATGTTTTGGGCCTTCCATGGCCCCCGGTGCTCCACATATTTTTTTTTTGAATAACTGGCTCCACATGACCCAGGGTACTGCTCGGACTACTCTTCAAGACCATTCATTTGATGCCCCACATTATTTTTTTATGATGGGCCCCCACATGACACAGGTTTTGGGCCCGAACATAAATTACGAAGCCCAACGGACTGCGAAACGAGATGTATTCTTCAATATCTTTTATTTGATACCTGTCATGTCTTTTTACATTATGGGCCCCACAAGACCCAGAGTACCTCTCGGAGTACTCAACAAGATGTCCTCTTCCAGAGCTTTCATTTGATACCCTACATGATTTTTGTATGCTGGTGCCCCACATTACCCCGTTTTGGGCCCGAGATGACTCAAGGCGGCCTCCGGATTACTCCCCATTGAGATGTACTATTGGAGACCTTTCATTTGATACCCCACATGATTTTTGTATGATGGGGCCCGACATTGCCCCCGTTTTAACCCCTACATGACTCACGACGCCCCACGAAATACTCCCCATTGAGATGTACACTTCAAAACCTTTCATTTGATACCCTACATGATTTTTTGTATAATGGTACCCAACAATGCCGCCGTTTTGGGCCCGGCATAGCCCACGGCGCCCCCGAACTACGCCATTGAGATGTACTCGGCAAGACCTTTTATTTGATACCGCACATGCTTTTTTTGGTACATATAAAAATTTAAGCAGCCCTCCGTGCCTCTTCCCCCTTAAGGCCCTTAATTTATAGGGCACCAATCATCTGATGACACGAACTCAACTTCCAATGTGGAGCTCAATCGGTCCAGCCCTTAAAGAGTTATGGCCAGGTGAGGAGATACCGACATAATAACATATAGGAAATGTGAATTCATAAAAGGGAAAGTAATAAATATACTGAAGGTGTAAATTTATAAAAGGGAAAGTAATAAATTTTACATTTTTTGTAAAATTTTTCATTTTCTGTTAGATTTCGCATTTTGCAATAAATTTTACATTTCTTTTTAAAATTTTACATTCTCTGTTAAATTTGCATTTTCTGTTATATTTACATCTTCTGTTATATTTTAAATTTTTTGTTATATGTACATATATTACATTTCTTGTCAAATTAACAATTTCTGTTAAATTTACATCTGCTATTAAATTTTACAATTTCTGTTAAATTTTACATTTTTCTGTTAAATTTTACACTTTCTGTTAAATTTACATTTTTCTGTTAAATTTTAAATTTTCTGTTAAATTCTACATTTTCTGTAAAATTTTTCATTTTCTGTTAGATTTCGCATTTTGCAATAAATTTTACATTTCTTTTAAAATTTTACATTTTCTGTTAAATTCGCATTTTCTGTTATATTTACATCTTCTGTTAAATTTTAAATTTTTTGTTATATGTACATATATTACATTTCCTGTCAAATTAACAATTTCTGTTAAATTTACATCTGCTATTAAATTTTACAATTTCTGTTAAATTTTACATTTTTCTGTTAAATTTTACACTTTCTGTTAAATTTACATTTTCCTGTTAAATTTTAAATTTTCTGTTAAATTCTACATTTTCTGTTAAATTTTACATTTTCTGTTAATTTACATTTTCTGTTAATTTTAACATTTAACATTTTCATTTTCTGTTAACTGGGGCCCGTTTGACCTATGGACTAAGCAACAAGATGTACTCTTCACGAACTTTCATTTGATACCCAAAATGATTTTTTTTATTTTGGGCCCAACATGACCCACGGCGCCCCCGGACTACCACCCAATGTGATGTGCTCGTCAAGACCTTTCATTTGATACCCCACATGTTTTTTTGTATTATGGAACCCACATTGCCCCCGTTTTGGGCCTGACATGACCCACGGCGCCCCCCAGAATACCGCTCAATGAGATGTACTCGTCAAGACCTTTCATTTGATACCCCACATGATTTTTTGTATTATGGGGCCCCACATTGCCCCGATTTGGGCCCGTCATGACCCAGGGCGCCTCCCGGACTACAATCCAATGAGATGTACTCGTCAAGACCTTTCATTTGATATCCCACATGGTTTTTTTGGTACATTCAAAAATTAAACGGCCCTCCGCGCCCGCCCCCGTCCCTATAATCAAAAAGGCCCCAAATTATATATGGTACCAAGCCATTGATGACACGAGCTGAACTTCCAAATTTGAGCTCAATCGGTCAAGCCGTTTAAGAGTTATGGCCAGGTGAGGATATATATATATATATATATATATATATAAATATATATACCTTAATACTGGAAGTGTGAATTTATAAAAGGGAAAGTAAAAAAGAAATCACCTCGTAAACGTACCGTATTTAACGTAACAAAACGAATCGCTGAAGTCGTTACATATACGGAACGCTAAAGGCGTTACATATACGAAACGTATTTTACGGTTCAAAATCGAATCACTTTTTAGTTACATAAACGAACCGCTTTTAACGAACTCTTGGCGTTGAGTTTTTTAATTCACTCTTCTTCATTTACGTTTCCGCCGGCGAAGTCTTTTCTTCATATATGAGTTCGTTTACGAACCGCCTTGGCAGTACATAAGCGAACCGGAAACGTAAATGTTAGAATAAAAACAGTAGAAAAAAAACGGAACGCCAAGAGTTCGCTAAAATCGGCACGTTTACGAAATGCCGCAACGATTCGTTTGGGAACCGTCAAATTCGGTACGTTTACGAACTGATTTTATTTCTAGAAATAAGAAATACGAAAATTTTTTATTTTTACTTTTTTGGCATTTATTGCATATAAAAAATATATTTTTTAACAATAAATAACAACTTATATAATACATAATTTTGAAACATAATAAATTATTGAATTAGAAATTAATAACTTTTACATTAATCATAAGAAAATAATCATTTTCTTAATTTTGTATGCAAGTAATTTATATAATTAAGTTCAATTAAATAGGATTTACTTATTACTACATTAATTAAAGTAATAAAATTTCTTTATCACATTATAATAATAAAAGTAATTTGGTAACTAAATTTTACTTATATTCTACAAAAAAAATCAGCATTTTAATTCTACCTGCTACTAAATTTATATTAATTAAAAAAAAAATTTTCTAATTTTCCTGCCTTTTATTGGATTTCCATAGGCGGTCTTTTGAATATTGGTAAAATTAATTTTACCATTTCATATGGTAAAATTATAATTGAAATGCAAGTGAATCCTCTATATTAATAAAATAAAATTATTATTGAAATCCATTGAATCCTCTATATTAAACTTCGTATTTAAATTTACCTTTAATTATGTATATTCATTACAGTGATTCATTATCAGTGATTCATTATTCATTACAGTGATTCATTACAGTGAAAATTTCGATGATGACTAAACCACGAAAAGCTGCATGCGATTTCGTTAAAGTTTTTGTCCATTTTTATTATTTAATATATTAATTTTAAATAAAAAACACAAAATTACTCACTATTTTTTGATTATATTAAAACGCAATAAAAGTAAACAACACTTCAATCGGCGTTTACTTTGTTATAAAATTTTGTTAATATGAAATGTCGAAAAAAAATATTTCCTTTTCAAACTATCCTTTTCAAAAATATGAAAGTTTAATAAAAAGGCGTTACATATCCGGTTCGTAAACAGTTCGCCAAAAGCGAATTCGCTTATTGCTTAAAGGGACTAGTGTCACTAACGTAGTGTGACATTCTGTAATATTTAGCCCAATCTGTCCAATCTTAACCCAACTAATCCCCTTTCGATCACGTTATGTGGCCAACGCGTCAATGGCGAAAGTATGCCTGAATTTGATTTGCGCTTTTTCTTTTGTTTTGCCGCGCGACACGAGTATGAATGCAGCACTTTTTTATCCTCGTTTCATACCCTCTTGCCTATAAGCCTCTCTTCGTTTCATACCATCTTGCCTATAAGTTTTGTCGTGTTGTGATGAAGTGCATACGGAAACCGCATTGTCGCGGCAAATGGAGGCGTCGCTTTTGACATTTTGAAGCTTTAATTCAAAATCGACGCCTTGAAGCTTAGCAAACCACAATAACGCGTTGATAGAAATGAAATAAAGTATACCTTTTAAGAAAAGCGAACCGTAAACGAACCGCTGGCGCAGTCATTTCTTTATACAAGACATCGCCGGCGAACCGCTTTGGCGATTCGCCAGCGGACCGTAAACGTAAATGTTGGAATAAGAAAATTAGAAAATAAAACGAAGTGGTGTGTATGTATTAGTACGCCGCCTAGAATACGTTTAAGCGGTTCGCTGGCGAATCACCAAGGCGGTTCTCTAGCGAATCGCCAATACGGTTCGTTTACGTACTGATTTTATCCATATAAATAAAAAATCTGGAATTTTTTTAATTCAAAATAAAAAAAAAACAAATATTTTTACTTTTTTGGTTTAAAATGTATATTCTAAAAATAATTAATTACAAAATTTAGGATGTACCTAATATTCTACATATGTCTAGGACTTTTAAATTTTTTAAATACATTTAACTTAATTTTAATATTTTAAAATACATTTTTATGTAATTAAATGGAACTGTATATCACAGAAAGTTAACACATGACTTTTTCTACTTATAATTATTGATTGTAAATTTATTTTAATTCTATTTAACTATAAATAGTAATAAAAATAACACACAGGATTTTAGTTCTACGGCAATATTACTAAGGAACTATATTACATATTGAATAAATTTTAATAAAAACAAAAAAAAAAAAACAAAAAAAACAGGATTTAAAAATTCTACCTGTAAATAATACTAAAACTATTTTACATACTGATTAAACTTTAATAAAAAAAACAGGATTTAAATTATTTGACGGATTGAAATTATTGTAAATTGTATTATTATTGTTTCCCAGTTCTCGTGCAGATGACTGTAGCTGTAGAGATGTGTTTATTGATATTGTTGGAATGTTCACTTTTTTATAATAATTTTTTTTTTCATTTGTTGTTTTTTGTGTGCTAGTTAGTGGTCTTATATTTTTATCTATTTTTAAGAATTGCACATAATTTCCGCTTTCATCGTGCCAAAAAAATTCAGATACTGGAAACTCTGATAAATTTAAATGAAATACATATTGATTATGATATATTTATTTGCAGCAATATAAATATTACCAATTTGGGTTTCGTTGGCACTTCCTAAAGCCATTTCTGAAAATAAAAATAAAAATAACATTATACATGTTGAAGTGGTATATATACACATTTTTCATTTAATATTAATTTTATAATTTTATTTCGAATTTCTTTAATGTGAATTTTTTTTGAAATCTAAAGAAAGTATTTCTTCAGTAATATTTGTATGAATACAAATATTTTTAATATCACTTCACTCACTTCAATTATTCTCGTTTTTAAATATTTATAATTTTACTTACCACAAACTATTAAAAACACAAACTATTTTTTTAAACACGTCTAATTGCAATGAATAACAAAAAAATTATGCGTTTGTTTTATTTTTTACAAATCGCTACTGAAAAATAGTTTTTTTTATTACCCTTCTAAACATGTTTTATGTGAATTTGTTGGTGAAAAGGCGGTTCAGAAGCGGTACGTTTTGGGTTCGCCAAACGCGAATTCGGACATTTATCTTAAAGGGTATTGATAAATTCATTTTCAGAAACTTTATTTATTAATTTTTCTTCAAAACTCATTTTAAAAATTTTAAATTTAATTTCAGTATTTTTTATATCAAAATAACAAAACAAAAGGTAAATATGTCAAAATTTTAGATATGACGCCCCGCTTTGACGGCAAAAGTAGAAAGTAGGTCTACTTACGAGTCGCGGCAAATTTGCCGCTTCAACGCGGCAAATTTGCCGCTTCAACGCGGCCATTACATATATCACTGTACATTCTACTTCCCTTTAAGAAAATAAACGAATTCGCTTTTGGCGAACCCAAAACGTACCGCTTCTGAACCGCCTTTTCACCAATTCATTCACAAAAAACCAGTTTATGTAGAAGAGTAATAAAATATTTTTTTTTTGTGAGTAGTCATTTATAAAAAATAAAATATAGGCACAATTTTAATTTCATTCTAACAATTAGACGTGCTCTTATTAATTGTGTTCTAAATAATTTAATGTGAAAGTGAAAAAAATATATATTACGAAGTAGTCCGTGAAATTAGGAATATTAGTGTTATTCATAAAAATATTGATATTAAAGTCCTAGAAAAAGGTAAAATTTAAATCCTAAAAAAATTTAAGCAAATAATACCACATCAATGTACTTTCCCGTTGAGTTTAAGCCACTGTCAGCAATAGTAAGGGTAAGTAGACCTCCTTATAATGGCCTTAATTTTGATAAGATCTACTTTCCCTTACTACTGCTGACAGTGGCTTAAACTCAACGGGAAAGTACATTGATGTGGTATTATTTGCTTGTTTATTACTTTTTAGTTGAATATTTCTTTAAGGGAAAGTATTTTTAAAAACCTTTTTTTTATTTATATTTTAAGTATTTTTAAAAACCTTTTTTTTATTTATATTTTTTATTTTACATTTTTTAGTCGGTCAAATATTTATTAATTTGACCGACTAAAAATATTTAAATACTTTGACAACTTGGGAATGATTTGTTTGAGCTCCTCATGGCCCACTATTTGGAATTCCACATGTGGCCGATGTTTTGGGCCTTCCATGGCCCCCGGTGCTCCACATATTTTTTTTTTGAATAACTGGCTCCACATGACCCAGGGTACTGCTCGGACTACTCTTCAAGACCATTCATTTGATGCCCCACATTATTTTTTTATGATGGGCCCCCACATGACACAGGTTTTGGGCCCGAACATAAATTACGAAGCCCAACGGACTGCGAAACGAGATGTATTCTTCAATATCTTCCCGCCAAGCATTTAAAAGTATACTCTAAATTCCGAACGAAAATGTAATGTTAACGTAAAGTTTTTTTTCCACTATTTCAAGTGTACGCTAAATTCTGTACGGAAATGTTAAGTTTACGAACACCTAAAAAGTTACGAAAATTTCTTAACCAAAATGTAACGTTGGCGTACACATAAATTGTATACGCTAAATTCCGAATGAAAATGTAATGGAAATGTAAACTTTTTTTTCTACTATTTCAAGTTTACGATAAATTCTTTACGGAAATGTTAAGTTTACGAACGCCTTAAAAGTTACGAAAAATTTTGTAAAAAGTTACAATTTTTTTATTCATTATTTTTTTGATTTTTTATATATTAATAAATATGAATTTATTTATTTTTGTTTGGAAATATATTATTAAACTAACTAATTTGTTTTTAATTATTATATAAATACGAATACGCTACATTAAATCAGTACGAAAAAATTACGCTAAATTTGTACGTATACGTTACACATAAACAGTACGCACAAGTTACGCTAAATATGTACGAATACATTACACCTAAACTGTACGAAAACATTACACTTAAACAGTACGAAAACATTACACCTAAACTGTACAGAAACATTACGCTTTTGCGAGGACTTATCGTAACGAAAAATAGTGTCACTTCTCATATAAGGAATGTAACAGTTGCATATCAATTCTGTTACGCCAAAACGTAACATTTTCCAAGACCTTAGAAGGAATTAGACTCGGAAAACTTTACGTTTCCGTTACGCAATGTTTGGCGGGTAATTTATAGTTTATGTCATTCGACCCATCCGGCAAAGTTAAAATATTTTTAACTCTTTTCGAATGAATTCGTTTCGACACGTTCATTGTGACTTGCAATCCGGCATACCATATAAAAAAAGGGGGTGTCAAAATTTGAAATTTTCGATTCGAAACGAAATCACTGTGACTGGCACTTAATTCAGGCATAGCCCTAGCATTATATGTAAATTGTCAATGTCATTATTTGCTTTTGTTTTAAACAAAACCATGTGTAATGAATAGTAATAACATCCTGAAAACATTTTAAAGTTATTTTTTTTTAATATAATTTAAATTGTTACAATTTTTGTTCCAAGAAGCAAGATATGTTATTGTATTGTCCGTCTTGTGGAAATATTTTATTGGTTGAAGAAGATACTGAAGGTTTAAGATTTTCCTGCCATACGTGTCCATTCATATGTAATATAGATCACAAAATATCAACAAAAATTTATCCAAAACTTAAAGAAGTTGATCATGTTATGGGCGGTGCAGCTGCTTGGGAAAACGTAGATTCAACTGATACTGAATGTCCAATTTGTAGTCATAAAAAGGCATATTTTATGCAAATGCAAATAAGATCAGCTGATGAACCAATGACAAATTTTTATAAATGCTGTAATCAACTTTGTGGTTATAATTGGAGAGATTAATGAATTAAATTAGTGATTAAATTAATAATAAACCTTATTCCATCATGTTCAATAATAATAGTTTAAAGAAATTAATTAGCTTTAAAAGTAATAATTGTACAAAATATTTTGAAAATGCTAAAATTTATAGTATAAAACATAAATCTGCTATAAATAATGCAATCGAATTATTAAATAATGGAAATGTTATTGCATTACCAACAGATACAGTTTATGGTTTGGCTTGTAATGCTAATAATCCAGCAGCAATAGAAAAATTATATAATATAAAAAAAAGAGATCGAATTAAACCTGTAGCAATTTGTGTTCCAGATCTTAAAACATTAAAATTATATGGCGATGCTAAGCATATTGAAGATGAAATGTTAAATTTATTATTACCAGGTCCAATTACAATTGTTTTAGAAAAAACAGAAAATTTAAATAATCCCGTACTTAATCCAGGTGTATCTAAAATTGGTATACGTATACCAAAATATGATTTCATTCAAGATTTATGTGAAAAATTAAAATATCCTCTTGCATTGACAAGTGCAAATTTATCACACGAAAAGAGTAGTTTAAATATAAATGAATTTCAAAATATATGGCCGGAATTATCTGGAATATTTGATGGTGGTCCGTTAGGATTAATTGAAGAACTTCGAAATGCATCTACAGTGGTTGATTTATCTTCTGAATATTTTCATATATTAAGAAAAGGTATATCTTTAGAATATACTACCAAAATAATTCAAAAATTTAATTTTAAAGTATACGAAGAAATATATTAAATTTTTGTTTTTGTATATAAAATAATTAAGTACATATAAGGTTTTTTATGTAAAAAACAATTTAATTGATTAAACAATGTTGATACTGATGTACATATGTAGTTCATATAAAACAATTTGACCTTTAGCTTTAAATTATATAGTAACAATCCAATTATATAGTACTATTACATAGTTCGTTGGTACTATCACTTCAGTCGTTATTTTTGATAAATGGTGCTAACTAAAATATAGTAAAGACATAAATTATATTTTTGGGCTAACTAGGGCCATTTATATTTGAATATATGAAAATTTTTTTTGATTTGAAATGTCGAATTTGTACATGTTTTACATAGAGTATATAATAGGGAGATATTCTTCCTTATTCTGGAAAACTTCATATTTTATTTATTTATTTACCAATACAAGTTTATTACAATATACATATTATAAGAATGCTTAAATATCTAATACAGGGTTTATTCCTTATTCTGGAAAACTTCAATTTTATTTATTTATTTACCAATACAAGTTTATTACAATATACATATTATAAGAATGCTTAAATATCTAATACAGGGTTTGCACCTCAAATTCGCCCTTTTGAAAATCAAATTCGTCCTTTTGCAAATCAAATGCACCTTTTTGCAAATCAAATTCGTCCTTTTGCAAATCAAATTCATCCTTTTGCAAATCAAATTCGCCCTTTTGCAAATCAAATTCGTCCTTTTGCAAATCAAATTTACCCTTTTGCTTGCAATTTGATTTGCAAAAGGGCGAATATGAAGTGCAAACCCTGTATAGTATATAATATAGTATTTTATACAATAAGAATAAGGTAAGTTTAATTTAATACAAAACTTTTGTTTTTTTTTATCTTATCTATTTTTATTTTTTAAAGATGGTAGCGTACGGTCAAGAATTCAGTCGCTGCGCAGTTGTTGCTGCAAATCGGTCAAAAATTCAGTTTTGCAGCAAAAGCAGCGCAATTTGTCGGATTAAAATTCAGAATACAATTGCAGCCTCTGCAGTTACTGAAAAGAGACTGCAAAAGTTTCAATTTTCAATTTCATTATTTCTTGTGTCTAATATTAAATTCAAAATAGCAAGCCATGATTATGACTAGCGCTGGATTTTAATGATAAAAATTTTTTGCATGAAAAACGGACCGAAAGGTTTTATTTCTTATGGAAATTTAATATGTGCGAAGAGAACAATAAATTCTCATTTGCAAGGGATATTTTTCATTTACCAGGTATAATTTTTATTTGCAAGGGAAATTTTACCAGGGATAATTTTGTTGCAAGGGATAATTTTCATTTGGAATAGATAATTTTTGATATTTTTTAAAAACAATAGATAATCCTTCTTATATGGTATCACAGTTTTGTTGAAATTTGACATTTCAGTATTGCCATTAAAAATTTTTATTGTTTACATTTTTTATGTTAATGTTAATATTTTGAACTAAATTTATATATAAAATGTAAAAAATGGAAATGTTAATAATTAAAAAAAAAAATAATTAACATTGTTTTTTTCATGTACAAGGATGTAAATAATTAATTTTGGACTGTACCATTAAAATTATTATTTCCAATTATTTTTTTTTTGACTAAATTGGTCCATGGGGCCAACTATTAGTTTTCATCTATGTTCTTAAAACTATATGAATAAACTTTGCTGATTTACTCATTCGATCGTCAGCTTTACATCTGTATATTATTTAATATATATTATATATATATATATATATTGACGTTTTCATAGTAGATCTGATGGTTTTTTTCTTTTCAATCTTCTGATATTGTGTGAAGGTATACTAAGTGATGCTGCTTCATTGTTTGGATGCGTTACTAGTCTTTGTTGGTGTTTATTTGCATATCTCTTGATTTCATCTTCTATTAGTGGTATTTTTAGGTCTCTGTGAATGTCTTTGTTTCTTAAGTACCATGAAACTCCAACCATATTTCGAAGTACTTTATTCTGAAATCTTTGGATTGCATCTATATGACATTTGCTGGCACATCCCCACAGTTGGATCCTGTATAACCAAACCGGCTTCAATATTTGATTGTACACTAATATCTTGTTGCTTATGTTCAGCTTAGAATTGTGACCAATTAACCAATATAATTTTTTGTATTTAATTTTTAATTCATTCATTTTCGTTGTCAGGTGATCTTTCCATATTAATTTTTGATCAAGTATCATTCCAAGATATTTAACTTTTTTCTCACGTGGTGCTATCATCCCATTAATATAAACTGGTATGCTTTGTATGTTGTGTTTGTTTGTAAAATTTATATGTACCGATTTTGTTTCATTAATCTTCATTTTCCATTTTTCTGTCCATTCTATTATTTTATCGTTTGCTGATTGTAATTTTTGTGTTGATATGTTTACTTTTTCATCAGTAGCTAAAAGTGCCGTATCATCCGCAAATGTTGCTATTTTCACATCATCTGTCAAAGGTAAATCATACGTGTATAATAGGTATAAAAATGGACCTAAAATGCTGCCTTGGGGCACCCCAGCTCGAATTTCTAGCAATTCTGCGTATTGATCTTCATGCTTCACCCTGAAAAGTCTGCCATTTAGATATGATGTAATAAATTTAACATATGATGTAACATATGATGTATAAATTTAACATATGATGAATTTAACATATGATGTATTGTTGATTTTACGAATCAGACCTTCGTGCCACACTCTGTGGAATGCCTGAGCAACGTCCAGAAAAACTGCAGAACATATCTTTTTTTCTTCTAAGGATTTTTCAATTATGTCAGTCATTCTATGTATTTGATCCATAGTAGAATGTTTCATTCTGAAGCCAATTGATAATATGGTATAATATTATTATTTTCTATTATAGTTTTTAGGTTTTTCAGGAATAACTTTTCTACTAACTTAGATAATATTGGCAATAGTGATATCGGCCTGTACGACTTGGCTTCATTTGGTGGTTTACCAGGTTTTAGCATCATAAACATTTCTGCTACTTTCCATATTGACGGCATGTGTTTTAACCTAAAACAAGCGTTTATTAGATTAGTTAGAATTACTATACCTTTCCTTGGCAAATGCATCAATAATTCAATCGTTATTAAATCATGTCCTGGAGCCTTTTTTTTCTTAAATCCTTTTTTTATTTCTGACATTACTTGACGTGGTGAAACTAGTGGTATGTGCTGATTTACAATTAGTACTATTTGTGCATTGTTATTACTATTGTTTATGTCATATGGATTATTATCATGGGGTGTAAATACTTCTTCTAGGTACTTTGCAAACACTCTTGCTTTTTCCTCATTGCTTTTTGCCCATGTATTATTGTTGTTTCTTATTGCTTATTGGTGGCACGTGACATATTGGTTTTTTGATGTTTTTTGTAGCCTTCCACAATGAATAATCAGTTCTTTCATCTGTAGTTAGGTTTTTCATGTGTGTTTCGATGTTTATATTTTAAAATTTTTGAATTTCTCTTTTTATTGTTGTGATTTTCTGTTTAATATATTTTTGTGTGCTGGATCCCTAGAACTTTGCCACGTCCTTCTTGCCTTTCTTTTTTCTTCTATTAATTTTTTGATGTTATCTGGATATTTATTTGCTATACTTATTGTTTCTCTGTATTTAGTGTTATTCCATGCTGCTCTTTGTATTAAATTTGTGAATTTTTCTGTTTCTTGTTCTAATTCTTGTGGTGTTTTTAGTCTTATATTTAGATCAATTGTATTTTCTATTTCCATTTTAAAACTCTGCCAATCTGTTGTATTGTTTGTTAGTACTAGTTTTGTCTGTTTAGATGTTACTTTTTCATTGATGTAAATTATGACCGCTGAATGATCTGAATTTAGATCGTAATTATCTTCCAGATTAATGAAATTCGTAGCTATTTTTCTTGTTATAAAAATATCTAACACATCTGGTAATCTGGTTCTATCCGTGGGCCAGTATGTCGGTTTTCCTGTTGTGTGTACACTACATCCTTGATCTCTGATGGCTGCTATTAGTTCCTTGCCTTTATGTGTTGATAGTCTTGATCCCCAATGAACGTGTTTAGCATTTAGATCTCCTCCAATAATGAATCTGTCTCCCATTTTTTGTAATATATTTATGTAATCGTCTTTTTTTAATGTATATCTTGGTGGTATGTATATTGCTCCTATGGTGAGTTTTTGCGAAATTGAGTTTATTACCACCATGGTAAGTTGACAGTTTACATTTTGTATACCATTTACTACATAATAATCTACATTTTCTTTTATAATTATAGCACTTCCTCCTTTCGCTTGATTATCTGGATGTATAGTATGGTGAGTATTATATCTTTTTAGCACATTTCCAACCAAATTGGAAGAAATGTGTATATTAGTTTCACTCTGTCTGTCCGTCTGTCCGTCTGTCCGTCTGTCCGTCCGTCCGTTTACACAAACTTCTACATCTATTAAGATAGAGTATTAAAATTTTGACCATAGATAGACAGTAATAAAATAATAGGTCCAGTAGAACAAGACAGTAATAAAATAATAGGTCCAGTAATTTTCTTCTATCTCTTTTCCCCTCTGAGTTATTCCCCCTCTAAGTTCGAAAATTGCCCATATTGAACATCTAATAACTTTTAAACCAATAAAAATTTTTGAGGTCTGTAAAAGCAATAAGATAGGAAAATCTTTTATCTTAATTGTGAAATTAACAAATTTTTTAAAATTTAATTCTTTGATGTATAAAAATACCGTTATCTTCATACAACTTTTTTTAGTTTTTTTAACACCCTGTATTTCCCAAACTGCTTATTATAGAAGGCTGAAATTTATTTACCAAAGAGATATCTAAAAAATAACTAGAGTCTCTGAAGAAATTGTATCCGTATCTCCCCACCCCTTTCCGTTGTGGCCCTTCGAAATTCAAAAAATTACATTTTTAATTTACTTGTATAATTATAACCGCGCAATATTTTTAAAAACAAATAATGAGAAAACTTTTGAGAATCATATTTCTTTAAAGTGCATTAATTAATAAATTATAATCATTTGCCTCACACTTATAATTAATCAAAATGCATAATCATATAAAATTTTGCAAAAAACGAATATTTTGCATATTTTTAGGAGCTATATAAATAGTATATTGGTTATTATTTCATATCACATTATATTCAATCAAAAGCAAAATTACAGAAAACTTAAATGATAAGTTTATATATATTTTGCTAGGATAATAACCTAGGAAGGAAAAAAAATAATAAAATCGAACAGTGACACATTTTTTACCTATATTTACTATATCATTTGTTATCTTTCCTATGTATATAGTACATTGAAAATACTACTAAAAATAGGAATTCCCATTGTTTTAGAATAGCTCATAGTTCTACATGAGGCGATTTGGAGGAAATGTGCTTTTGACAAACCCGGGGTTTGTTTATCGTATTTTTATTTTTAGGAACATTTGGTCAGTAAAGTGAGTTTCTGTTAGCAAACAAATATCGATGTTATGTGTGTGAAGAAAGATGTCCAATTCATGTGTTTTATTTTTAATACCGTTCGCGTTCCATGTTGCTATTTTAAGGTGTTGTTTATAGCTGATTCACAATGTAATTTCTTCAACGCAAATCAAAGCAAGCGCAACGCAAAGCGACGGTATAATAATTTTTCATTTCACAATGTGTTGGTATTTCCAGCGTTAAATGACATTTGATTTTCATTTATTTCACTCAATTGTCCATTTGTTCATTTTTCCACAAAAAAATAATAAAATAAAAAAAAACATATTAATAGTATTAAATATACTAATAGAATTGGTATATTTAATATACAAATCGTCACCTCAGTTCTTAAGTGTTCTATGTCCAAAAATAAAAATGTTGAGAAATTGAAATTTATGATTTAGCATAAAAGTTTTAATACTTTTTGCAACATTTCAACAAGTGTAATTATTTTATATAAATATTTCATTCCTTTTTTTATATAAAAGTGATAACAAAAATATTTATAAATAGTTATAATTTATATTTTTTTTAAAAACTAGTGATCGATGTCTAATTGGATATTAACAGTATATTATATGTAGAACGGTAAATTATAAATAACTTTTGAACATAACTTTTCAAGAATATCTTGGAAACGATTTGTGATAGAACAAAACGTTTTACGCCAATCGAAAGATCGTAGTCAAATTAGTAAAACTGCATATTTAACTCATTTTGTCAAAAAATGGTCTATTGAACACTTAAGATCTGAGGTGACGAATTAATAATTTTTTAAACTATTATTTTTAAATTAGATTCCTTCGATCTAGTTTTCCACAAATACTTTTGAGAATGAGACATATTTTTATTATTATCTGTCAATTACTCGCGTTGATTATCGTAAAAGTTGAAAGTTGGCCAACTTTTGCTTAGTTACGCGTCGCGTCGGCTCTCTCTCTCTTCATTGTGAACAGAAGTATTGTTTTCATATAGTTCAACTTTTTAACTGTGATTTGCGTTCCGTTGCTTTGCGCATCGTTTCTCATTGTGAATCAGCAGTTACGCGTCGCGTCGGCTCTCTCTCTCTTCATTGTGAACAGAAGTATTGTTTTCATATAGTTCAACTTTTTAACTTTGATTTGCGTTCCGTTGCTTTGCGCATCGTTTCTCATTGTGAATCAGCAGTTAAGAAAAATCGGAATAAGAAAGAGCTATGAAATAAGAACGTTCTGAATCTATTGCAACATAGTTTTCTTCAAAATTTATATAATAATAAGTATTATTATGTAACATTGGGATTGGAAAAACTCTATTTATTTTGAAAATTTTATTTTGTACTAATGGCATACGTAGTTCGAATATTAATCTGTTATCTGTAGATTTTAATTCAATGTCTAAACACTTTAATATAGTAAGGAAATTGTTCATTGAAAACTCTGTAGGAATTTGAAATTCTCTGATAAGAAGTTGAATTCTTTCAAGTGAATGTAAAATGTTTGTTGGATGTATAATATTGATATCTATTTTATTATCCATGGCTAATACAACGGAGTTTAGTATATTATTTTGGATATTAGATGCTGTTTGAATTGCTAGAGATAGAATTGTGGATGATTCATCGAATTCGTGTAGAATTCTTTGACGAATAGATAAATTATTAATTTCTGGAATTAGATCTTTAACAATTATTTTATTTGTCTCAACTAAATGGGTAATGTTTTGAAATGAATCAATAGTGTTTCTAAGTATAGATAATTGTTTTTCTGTAATATGTTGTAATCTTTGATTAGTTTCTGTAATATCATTTATTTTACTTTCTATTAATTTTGAGTACTCTTCATCCATAACACCAAATGCTTTTTTTTAAATAAAACCGCCTGCATCAAATAAACTTCTCTTTTTTCTGTTCGTATGTAAAAATATTTGCGATAATTCTCTGTTTCTTCCAAATTTCAGTGAAACAGCTATTTAACATTTTTATAGTAAGTGAACAATGATCTGTTGGTACTTGTTCTTTTACTATTTTACAAATTTTTTGTAAATCCAAGAAACTAAATAGTATTTGTCTATGATTTTGAAATAAGAGATCTAGATCAAGATAAATTATAGTTTTCCAATACGATGTTGTGATTCGATAGTCGCCCATCGGTTCCAAATATTAATCCCGCTTTTGAGTCTATCGGATTAGTTTTATACATTCCAATCACTGTATGATGGATCGTGATAATCAGTATTATGAGTCTAAAAAGATAACTATTTTTTTTTATATAAGACTTTATTATGTTAAACTTTTATAAAGGTTGATTATACTATAAATTATGTTATAAATGGTTTGAATAAATTATTATGTACTTTTTTTAATTTCCTACCAATCTTAATTGTAGTGTTTTCAGGAGAATTAATTTCAACTACTTCATAGGGTCCTTCAAATATTGAAGACATCTTTTTACACGCTCGAGCTTTATTTTCTAGTAATACTTTGTCGCCTACTATTAAATTTAATTCTTTCGAATTTTTGTCATAATTGAATTTATTTTTGTTTTTTGAATTTATCAAATTTTCTCTAATTTTTGCATAACTATTTTGTAGTCTGGCTTTTAATTCTATAACATAATCATCGAAATTGTATATAGGATCTACTGATCTTGATATAGCTGATGGGTGTAAAATGAGGTGTAAAATTAGTGGAAGAATTTGGAGTAGTATTATAACTAAAAGTTGCGAATTCTAACCAACCATCCCAGTTATTAGGATCGCCGTTGACATAACTACGAATATAATTGCCTAATGATCGGTGATCTAAAGAACCGTTAGATTGAGGATGGTATGGTCTAATATTTATGTCGACTTTCTTTTTGTCTGACATAAAAAAAACCGATTAAATAAAATAACTTAAACCAATATCAAAAAACAAAAAAAAAACGTATGCGAAAACTTAATTCAGATTTTCTTTGAAACAAGTGGATCTTTTATTTAGATTGTATATATATAAGTTATATCTTAAAAAAAATTTCAATATAAATTTAGTACATATTTATTTAATATTTATCACTAATCAAATATAGTATATATATAAAAAAAATTTAGTTTTTTTTTTTTAATAATTTAAGTATACATTAATTTAGAGATTGAAATAATTTATTTATTTTGCTATATTTTTGTTTCTTTATATTTTTTTTTAATTAATAAACAATCCTAAAATTTGGTTTCTTTTTATTAATTTTTTTTTTAAATTAAATATAGAATTATTGAAATCAAAACTTACTTTGTAATGTACATAATGAATAAGATGAATATTATTTGCTTATAGGATGTCACCTTAATATTTCTTGTTGTTGTTGAGTCGATGATGATGATGTTGAATGTTGAATGATGAAATTTTATAACTTATCAAGTTGTACTTTTCTGATGATTATTAGAGATGTTCTGATTATTAAAGATATTCTGATGATTATTTTACAAAGTATAAAATTTTTTTTTTTTTTTAAATATTTCAGTAGTAATTTCACTTTCTACTTGATTTATTTAGTAACTGAATTTCACTTTTAATTTGTTTTTAAATAATAGCAAGATTTCACTTTTTTTTTTATTTCATTCGAATTGCTCTTAAAGCAACCCCACACCTGACACCAAATGTAATGTTTTTAAATTGTTTTAGAAATTTTAAAGTGACAATAGAAATAAAAGTCTTTTATTAATTTTGAACTATTTATTACAACTTAATTTTGAATTATTTATTACAAACAACTGTACTATCGAACTGCATAGAATCGACTGCCTCGAACTCAGTTAATTTGCAATAATCGTACCTGTTTGATTTATGTTTATTGAATGTGCTTACTTTTCATATATCATAATTATATGAAAAGAAGCACAAAGTATTAAACGCAAATATGCGTATTTTGCATATTGACAATTAATATTTTATTAAACGACGGATGTGCAATTTAATATTGTCTACACATGCCTATTGATTCCGTGAGAAATGAGAATTTGATAACGAAATAATATCAGAGCAAATTACCTGAGTTCGTAGGAGTTCAGGGACACTACATTATAAAACAAATAAGACTCCTATATTTAAAAAATAAAAAAATATATTCAAAAGACCCCGGAAAATTATCATCTCAATAATTGACTAATATATAAGACTCCTATATAGGACTATATAGTAATAAGTATATATAAAAAAAAAACCCTAAAAAATTTCTCACATAGATTCAGAAACAATAAGTAAAGCGAAATAGAGAATAACAAAGAGAAAAGGAAACAGGGGATAACAAAATAACATTTTTTTTAATTTTTTTTTTTTAAATTTTTTTTAATAATTTTTAATTATATTTTAATAAAAAATTTTGTTTTTTTTATCATATTACATTTTTTTTATTATTTTTTTTTAATTTTTAAGAAAAAACAAAAAAAAAACAAAATTATTTTTAAATTTTATTATAAAAATATCATGATCATTCTTATATTACAATCAACATATTTTTAATAATTTTTTTTTGTTTTTTTTATATACATTATTTTTTTTATATCATTTTTTTTCATTTTGATTTAAATTTCAGTTATAATATAAATTTTTTATAATGTAATTTTTTTTTTCCTCTCAAACTTATTTTTTTTAATATAATTTTTAATATTACAACATTTCATTTAATATAATTTTTTTTAATTTATAAGTAATTTAATTTTTTTTTCTCTCATACTTAATTTTTTTTTTAAATTTTTTCACATTTCAACAATTTTGTTTTAAAAAAAAAATAATATAATTTTTTCCTATATCAAATATAATATTTTTAATAAGTTCATTTTTCCTAAAAAAAAGAAGAGTTTTTTTATTTTTTTATTCAATATAAAAAAAAAGAAACTAACCTTTATTGAATTTGATGATTTTCTTCGCTTGGAAAGGTTGCGGGGCAGTGACACCCCCGGATGTAGGTGGGAGTAGTGGTATGTAAGGTGCTCTTTTCGGCCAAAAGCCCGCTCACACACCACGCACTGCCATGCCTTCTTAGGATTGTGAGTCATAAGGTGCCGGGTAAAATGCCCTTATGACTCGATTGATACCCACAGAGGGCACACAACCGGGAACGGTCCGTTGTATTAGGCTGAGTAGTCTGGCAGGCCCGGTCGACCGCAATCTCCCCAAACGTTTTTTCGATGGGCACAACAGTATATTCTTCGTTAATTCCGTTCCCCATCGTAAAGATTTCAGTTGTTATTATATCCTCACCCAAGGAGATGTTAACCTCGTCTTCAACTCTTTCTATAAAAAATATATTATGATTTTTTTTTTCAAGCAATTTTTAGTATAAATTTTTTATCATCATCATCATCATTTAGCGCTACAACTCGGTGTGAGTTTTGGCTTTCTTCACAATTTGCTTCCATGCGTTTCTATCCTGAGCAACACTTTTCCAATTTAAGATATGCAACTTGGAGACATCACTACTTATATTATCACTCCATCTAGCTCTTGGTCTACCTCTAGCTCTTGGTCCATCTGGTTTTGAGCAGAAGATTTTATATTGTGGTCTATTTTCTGTCATTCTAGACACATGTCCTGCCCATCTTAGACGTTGTGTCTTTGAAAATCGTACAATATCCTCATTTTTTATTAAATCATTCAATTCCTTGTTGCTTCTTCTTTCGTATTCCTCATTATTTATTCTTTTTGCACCAAAAATTTTTCTTAATATTTTTCTTTCAAATATTCTTAAATTATCTTCATCAGCTGCTGTTAACGTCCAAACTTCACATCCATACGTTACGATTGGACGTATTAAAGTCTTATAAATTATTAGTTTATTTTGTCGTGACAGCAACTTCGATTGTAATAATTTTTTATGTGCAAAATAGCATCTATTTCCAGCTTGGATACGATCTTGTATTGAGAGATGCATACTATTGTCTTTTCTTATAATTGCTCCAAGATACGTGAAGCAACTAACACCTTCAAAATTATAATTATCTATTGTTATATTCTGTGAGGATCTTTGATTCCCATACCTTGACATTTTTAGGTATTTCGTCTTATACTCATTTATTTCAAGACCAACTCGTTTTGTTTCTTGTTCTAATAGTGTAAATATTTCTACCATGGTTCTATAATTTCTAGCTACGATTGCAATATCGTCTGCATACTGTCTAACTCCAGATGTTATATTAAATTCTGACGATGCTTGACCTTGTATCAACACTTTAGCTTTAGTATCTTTGATCGTTAACATTGCTAGTTGTGCTAGTTTTTTTGGCACACCCTGTGCTATTAGTGCTGCAAGTAACTTGTTTCTCTTTATACTGTCAAATGCTTGTTTGTAATCAATAAATAAGATATGTAGTTCTTTGTTATATTCGTAGCATTTTTCCATGTTTTGCCTCAGTAAAAATAATTGATCTATTGTAGATCTTCCGCTTCTAAATCCGCATTGATATTCGCCGATTATGTTTTCAGCATATGGTGCAATTCTTCGGTAGATTATATTCGACAGTACTTTATACGCACAATTTAATAACATGATTCCTCTATAATTTTCACATGATTTCTTATCACCTTTTTTATGAATTGGGCACATTAGTCCTACTTTCCAGTTTTCAGGTATTATTTCTTCTTTCCATATCATACATATTAATCTATGCAGTTTTCTATGCAGAAAGTCACCTCCGTTTTTTAATAATTCTGCAGTTATCGTATCTTCGCCTGGCGATTTGTTGTTTTTTAGTTTTGCAATGCCATCTTTTACTTCTTCATAAGATGGTTCGAGAATCATGGGCTCTGCTGTTGAAAATAAATCCATATTCTCATGATCTTCATTTCGTACATTTAAGAGTTCTTCGAAGTACTGTTTCCATCTTTTGATAACTGCTTCTTCATTTGATATACATACACCTTCTTTGTTTTTTATTGTATTTGTTCTTGGCTGGAATCCATTTTTTTCTTTCTTGATACAATTATAAAAATTCTTTACATTATTATTATGAAATTCTTGTTCAATTCGAATTATTTTATTTTTTAACATTTCTTTTTTCTTCTTTCTACATAGTCTATTAGCTATCATTCTTTTTTGTTTATATTCCTCTCTATAATTTCTGATGTTTCTTTGAATCATTTTTATTCGTGCTAGATTTTTTACATTGATTGCATGTTCACATTCTGCATCGAACCATTCTGCGTTTCTTTCCATGGTCTTCATTCCTACAGCATTCGTTGCTGCTATCAATATTGAGCTTTGTATTTGTTTCCACTCTTCATTTATATCTTCATTTTCTCTATTTTCTAAGTGTTGTTCTATTTCATTTTGAAAGTTACATGCTACGTTTCGATCTTTTAATTTATCAGTATCCCATTTAATTTTGCGTAATCCTTTTTTCTTCACCATATTTGATATACGCTGACGTACTATAGCTTTGACCATATAGTGATCACTATCACAGTTGGCACCTCTGTATGTTCTTACATCTATGATTGAAGATGCCTTTCTTGATGATATAAGAACATGGTCAATCTGATTAGCTATGTTGGATCCTGGAATCTTCCATGTACCTTTGTATATCTTTTTTCTCTCAAAGGCTGTGCTTTTAATTTTAAGGTCATGTAGGCTTGCTAGTTGGCATAAACGAAGTCCATTACAACTCGTTTCTTCATGTAGTGAAAACCTCCCTGCTATCTGTTGTATTTGTTCCTCTTTTCCAACTTTTGCATTAAAGTCTCCTAATATTATTATTGTATCATAGGAGTTGATATTTTCACATACTTCAGATAGTTTATCATAAAAGATATCTTTGTCTTCATCATCCGCATCCTCTGTTGGTGCGTATGCTGATATCATAGTTATATTATTAAATTTTCCTTTGAGTCGTACACTACATATTCTACTACTTACTGGGTTAAATTCAATAATGTTGTCCCTTAATTTTTTGCCAATCATAAAACCTGTTCCATATATGCCAGACCTTTCATTAACGCCACTATAGTACAAAGAGTAATTTTGTTTTCTAATTGTTCCTTGGTTTTTCCAACGTATTTCTTGTAGAGCAAGTAAGTCTAGTTTATATTTACTCATTTCATTTGCTATTTCATTCATTTTTCCAACTTGAAGCATAGTTCGTATGTTCCATGTTGCAATGTTCAAATCATAGTCCTTATTTCGTTTCCGAGTTCGATATAGATTTTCCGTCCGCATCCGAGGCTCATTTGAAGAGTTCCTAACATTGGTTTTTTTTTACAGTGTGGGGTTGTCAACCCCGCGACCAACCTCCACCTTGGAGGGCCATTAAAGTGCCCTTAGGTATTTAGTCTAAGGTGATGTTCGCTATGGTTATACCGCCGATTCTCGGTCGTCAGAGCCTCATCTGTGTTAAACAGGTTCCACCATACTTGAAGGTTGAGGTTGACAGTAGGTTTGGAGTTAGGCTATATGATGCATCACAAACCCTTGGAACCCATAAATTTTTTATACGAACCAATTATTTTAAATCTGTACATTTACCATACATTTTTTTAAACTAAAAAAAAGGGGGGGGGGAGGAGAAAGTAGTTACATAATATAAATTATAAATTATAATATATAAAAGTTTTTAAATAAAAAAATATACTTACTGAAACGACATTTTTTTTTGTTGTATTTTTTATTTTTCACTACTATAGCTGAAGAAGTATAAATTAATACTAAATTAATTGTTTAATAAGGCATTAAAAAACTAATTATGCATCCAAAAGGCATTAAAAAACTAATTATACATTAATACAATTTTTACACAAAACCCCTAATGAACAAATACATAAGTTGATTGTATTTTCAATTATGTATATAAGATATTTGTGTGCATTAGTAAACATACCTACTTTATGTATACATATGCACATTATTATACGATTTTTTTTTATATATAAAAATTTTACAATTCTTACGACGAGCGAAATAAGGTGGATTTATATGGGAAAGATAAAAAAAAAAGAGAGAGTTCATTTATAATAATTAGTAATTATGTCTCATTTAATATAATAATTATGTATCATTAATAATTTTTTTTATCATGGGTTTCTTTTGAATAATTAATATCCTACAACACAACACATAAAAATATTGTACAAAGTTAATTGGAGATTTTATATGTTTTACTACCGAGATAGTAAAGTTTTAAAATAATGTATATTACAATCTTGTCCTTTATTTTTTTTATTACCTTTATCCTACCTTTAATGCTGTATAATCTTATTATCAAACTAAAGAAAACAAAACTAGTTTGGCATAGATATAATTATTTTTTTTTTTTATTATTGATACAAACATATAAAAATACAGAAATCTAATATTGTTTTAACAAATTTTTTTTCTTTCTCTTTTCTACAAAATAATTGATAATTTTTTTTTATTTCAAAACTAACAAAAAAAAAAATTTTCAAGTGTCTTTTTTTCACAAAATAATAACTTTAATATAATGTAATAGAAAAAATTGATTTTATTTTTTTTTTCTTTTAACTTATAAATATTTTTAAATTGAAGTAAAATCAACATAAAGATTTATTTCTGTAGTCTAATTTTAAGTTTAAAAAAAATTATTTTTGGATAAAATAGAAAGGGGAGCGTGACCGCTAAAAAACATAAAAGGGACAATATATAAAACCATATCTTATCCTTATTCCTTAAATTCCTATTCCTTTTCTTAAATTTTAATATATATATGCATTTTATTTGTCTATATTAAAAAAAAAAAAAAAACATAAATTTTACTAAAAATAAAATAAATTTATATATATACATAAAAATAATTTTATTTAAAACTTTATTTTTATAAAACCAAAAGGATTTTTTTAAAGTTTTTAATATAAAATAAAACAAAAGGATTATTTTTTTATATAAAATATTATAAAAAACTTTATTAAAAATTAAAGGATTTTTTTTCTATAGAATTTGTTAATAAAAAAAAATCAATAAGATTTTAATTGTATTAAAATAAAAAAAGGATATATATAAAAAAAATAAATAAAATATGTAAAGAAAAATATAATTACAAGAATATAAAAATATTTAGGAAAAATACATAAAATATATAAAATAAAATTATAAATATATATAAATAAAATTAAAAGAAATATATTATTTATAAAAGAAATTTATAAAAGAAAGTATCAATTAAAATTAAAGAAAGGAAAAATGTACAAAAGAAAATCTAGTATACAAAGAGATAAAATTTGTTAGTAAAAAATATTTAAAAATATTCACAAAAAAAATATGTTTAGAATAAATATATTTTTTTTGATATACAAATATATACAAATATACAAAGTTTTTATTAAAAAATGTCAAAAAATAAAGTTAAAAAATAAAAAACAATATATAAAAAAATATATATATGAATATAATTTTAAAATATAAGAGTCGAAGAAAAATTTCTTCGACCCTTATATTTTTTCTAAGAGGCACCCTGTGCTTCAATTCACAACGGAAATTATAAAATTCCAATCCATTTCAAATTAAATAAATTATGAAAATTAATTATTTGAAAAACAAAAGTTTCAAGTTACGCGTTTCTCGTGCACAGAGAAATAATTTAATTCAATAAATAATAATTTCTCTGTGCTGACAACGCGTAAATCAATCAGCCAATTAAAGTAAAATTGATTTAAAATATTTTGTTGGAGAAGCTGATTGGTTTTCCAAAATCTTATTGGAAAGATTTTGGAAAACCAAAAAAGCTCTCCAACAAAATAAAATAGAAAGAAAATTTGAAAAAATTTTCAGTTGATCGGGAAAAAAGTTTGATCCAAAACAAATCGTAGTTTGATATAAAAAAGTCAGTCGCTTTTAAAGAAAAAAAAAAGTATTTTTCAAAATCAAATTTTAAATTATTATTTTGTTCAGTTGGTCGAATAAAAAAACCGGTTTTGTATTAGAACTTTAAATAAATAAAATAGTAAAAAAGTTAATTCATAGTTCTATTAAAAAAGTTAATTAATAGTTAAACATAAAAATATAGTTAATTTTGTCGGTTGAAAGAAAGTTTTGTTATAGATGAAAATTTGACAAAATTAATTAAAATATTTATTTATCGAAATAATTTGTAATATTTAAAATTTATCAAATATAAGAATAAACATTGCATTAACCTATTTTTAAATAAAAACAATTTGTGAATTTAAATAATTTTAAATACATCATAGATCAAAAAGAAACTTTTATAATAAAAAAGTTAAATTTTAAATAAAGATAATAATATAAAACTAAACTAAAAATTTATTAAACATTTGCATGAGATAAAAGGTGAGATTAAAAAATGAAACATTATATATGATTGTAATTTATTTTACAACAGGTTATACAATAATCAAGATTTTTTTTTAATAAACACACATTTTGTACTGCACATATACCAGAATGATTTGCCAAACATTTAGATATTTCTGTCTGATATTTTGATTTTAAAGTTTTGATATTTACATAATGATTATCATCCAAATCTATAATATTAGAATGCTTCAAAGTATTGGCAACCCTTTTTTCAAATCCTTTAACAAATATTTTAATGCGATCATTTAGCATATTTTTTATATGATTAATAGTATCATGAAAATATGAAACTCCATCACACCATTGAAATCCATGATGGTTTCTCTCCAGCCATCTGTTTGTTTTTTGTGTGTTAGCTGAGAGTAAATGAATCCATATGGCGGTCTTATAATGTAGTGCTGTAATTCACCGTTTGAAGAGAGTATTGCAATGCCTTTTAAAATGAACTTATTTTTATTATCTCTGAAATCTTGAATATCAATTATGAAGTATGGAAATTTCATTTAAATGATTTTGCTAGCTTCAGCGCTCATTGGATTGTAATGAACTAAACCATCATGCACCATAAGACAATATGCTGATGTATTTTCGTCTAATGCTCCTTGAAATTTCATTTCAATTCGAATGTCAACAGATCCAGTTTTTAGATTTTCATTTTGATGACGTGTATCTAATACTAATATCATTGCAGATGATTTAAATTTACTCCAGTTAATTAAAGGTTCTGCTAACGATTTATTATAGTAATTTTTTTGAAAGTTGACATAGGCATCATAAGCTATAGCATACCGGTTTTTGTCAAAAGCAAGTCCTATATCTTCATATGGATAAACATCGGAATTAAGATAAATTTTTTAGATCAGTTATATTACAATGATCGAATTTTGAAGAATCAGCAGTAATTTAACTGCGTTCATTTTTTTGTAGAGCGAACATTATAAATCGCGAATGTTGCAATTGGGTTGTAGTCTTTACATTCCAAATATGATGAGTAGAGTTTATAGGTAATGATGGGTATTCATATAGATCCCAATTTCGAAATGCTATTTTCATTGTTTCTCCATTATTAATACCCTTATATAAATTTAACTTTACTGTATCAGATAGTGATATATGTTGCACTTTCCATTGAAATTGTGATAATGTTATTAGGGGTTTCTCAGCTGCATCGGTACAAATTAAAGCCTTATCATCAGTTCTAGAACGAGTTAGAATTAATTCATGTCGAGCATTTGGTATAATATTTGTAAAATCTTCTGAAAATCCCAGCAATCTCTTCAATGGAATACAAAAATTAAAATTAAATCCATTAGTGGAAATTGATTCTTTTGGTGAGCAACTAGCATTATAAAGTCCAATGTTTTCATTTTCAGTCAAAGAAATATAATTTTTTAAAGTTGATGTTATACCAACATTTCGATTATGATCAATTTCTTTACCATTAAGCTCATATCTAATTTGATCGAAAAGATATGCAACTGCATTATTAATTAACTTTGTGTTCTTTACAGCTTCAGCTTTTTCAGTAGTGAGTAAACCTTCTATGTAAAGTAAACTAGTAGATGGTAATATATTTATATTTTGGTGTTGGATTGCAATTCGTATAATATCGCTTTTATTGAATGAATTCAAAAGTGGAGAATAATTATGCCATTGCGAATTGGTAATACTTTCATCAAAAACAGGTTCTTGAAAACTATTCATAATTTTGCTCATTGTTTGGTTTTGTTTTTATTTAATTTTAATCCAATTGATCTTAAAAACTGTTGATTTTGGTGGGTTAATACTTTTAAGGTCCTGAGATGTCTATATGTGTCCAGTGTCTGATTCTGAAATTCAGACCTATATTACTTAAGTATTTATTATTAATGCGTTAATGCGTCATACTAATTACTTTCAATTGATGTAGATTTTTCATTGATTAAGATAGTGAACATTGCTGCTCAATGTGAATTTTTATTTTGACCTCCACAAGTGTCTGAGTAAAGAACAACATGCTTAACAGTCGATTGTAATTTTTTCAGGTATTGATAAAGACACGAAGCAACTTGGTTTGCTCTGCGACCTGAAATTGATTCATACCACATGCAATGTTCTGATTTTCCAGAACCATTATCGTGGATCGTCAAATTAAATGTCCAGAGCTGCAGTTTATAAAAGGCAATTGATGATGTCAAGAAGGCGTTGGAAGACACTGTTACAAGTCAAACGTTAAGCGTTTGAAATATTCATTCTTTTTGGAATATTCTTAAGCCAACTCTGCCGCTGTGTGATGTTTTATTTTGCAACATTCAATTTCGGTCTTTTCTTCTAATGTGGTTGCTAGCTCTAACTTCATTTTATATTTGTCGCATGTATAGCAAGTATCTAATTTACGATTTTTGAATGTAAGCTTTAATTTATGGAACTGTTCGTAGTAAGTGTATGATCCTACTGGATTATTTATAGAGCTGCGATAAAGGTCATACATTTTAGATATTGTGAGATCCGAGCTCAGATATCTCTTATCATTTTCCTTGCGCGTATAATGGCTTTCATAACTTAGAAAAGATAAAATATGTGCTTTAACTTCAGCAAGCTTTTCATTACAATGTTTGTTTCTGGGTGCTCTTTTTCCACGAATATCAGAAGATATTGATCAACTTTTCGTCATTAGTCTTTTTTTACCAATAAATTTGGTCATATTGTCAGACTCATCAAGAGTTTTTAAGAAACACACCCGGCATAAATTAACTCTACTTCCTTAACTTCGAGGAAGTAATTATATGTTTTTGATCGAGTTTTATTATTTCCTAAAGCTCTAGGACGATGCGTGGCTCTGTCAACTATAATCATCATTGATGAAACAAACGCCGCTCGCTTATCATAATTTCCTAAATTCCAATAATCATTGAAATTTTTTTGACGATTTTCCTCAGTTAGTCTATTTTTACACATAGCACGGAAATGGTTGCAATGATTTAGCTTTTTTGGATTTACCTTTCAGTGTAACATACGCTTTACCAGTATTTCTGTATTTTTGGACGATTTTTTTGCATACCCTTTTTTTTAATTCATCTAAGTTTATATTTTTACTTGTATTTCTTTAGTTTGGTCCTTTTCAGAACTTGTTTTGCTATTATCAGTTGACTCATGTTCATAATTAAGGTCCTTAAATGAATCTCCTCTGAAAAATCTGTAATATTTTCTTCAAAAAATTGGCCAAACCCTCCTGAGCTTGATGACGGCCCAGGGTCAATATTACTAACATTTTCTGAAGATTTGGTACACGTATTCTGTACAAAACTATGCACTAAAAAATTATTGTAATATTTACTTAATAATTTTTCTAGTAATATCAAGAATTAACACTGAAATTTTTTTAAAACTTACATTCTTCGGCCATAGAAATATTTTTTTTTATTTTGCGCATCTGATAACTTATTCTTCGCATTTGCATTAATTGCTAAATTAGCTAACATTTTCCCACGTGGTAAAGACATAACTTTTTTAAATTAAATATTTTTTACAGAAATTTAATTTACTCATTTAAATATTTTCACTTTAAATAATACTATTACTAAAAAATTTTATATCTACTCTTTCGAATTCATAAACTAAAAATTAGAATTAAAAACGAACATTTCGCGAAAAAAATGAAAAATAACCGTAAAAAACTAAACTAGAAAAAAAACCTCAAAAAACCAAACTAAATAAAACAGATCCTGCATAAAAAATCGTGTCGGTCTATTTTCAACGCATTAGGTTATAGATTCAAATCACTTAAGTCAAGCACTGCAATTGTTTTTTTTTTGTAAATAAAATTTGGGCAAAATAACTTAAGTTGACTTAAGTGTATTAGCCCAACAGTTATTATCATAATTTTGTGTTGGTTGATTTGGGACTTAGGTGTTTGTGTCAAAACATCCGCCTGGTATAAAAATTGCCTTAGGTGAATTTAAAAAATTTATTAAATTCTGACTTAAGTGATTTTGCCCCTCAGCCAGAGAATTTGTAGTTTCCATTTACTAAAATATTGTTTTACTTCATCAAATAAATTTTGCAATTTTGGTTGTATTTCTGACGGACCTTTTCCGATTGTATACAATGTTACGTCGTCTGCGAATACTATTCCATCATTATATGTATCTTTGAATACATTTATATTAAAAAGATCGCTTGTATATAATATGAATAATAATGGTGCTAATATGGTCCCTTGCATTAATCCAGTGTTTATTTGAAGTGTTTTTTCTGATGTATCATCTCCTTTAGTAAAAATAAATTAATGTTCGGTTATAGTTTCATAAATCATAATTATTATGTTTAGTGGTATACCGAAATTAATTATTTATTTATTTCGGATATCACAAAGCCATAGCTTTCTTAGATATTAAGTAATTTACAAATGTATTAAAAAAAAAATTAATTATCACCAATTCCAACTAGAAATGTAATAACAATATCTTAAGTTATTTATTAAAAAAAAAATTTAATTTTTAATAATTAAAAGTTAATAAAAAATAATAATAATAATTAATTGATAAATAAAAACCAAATTTAATACAGATTACATGAATATTCTCAGGTAATAATTTAAAAGCAAAGAAAAACTAAATTAGTAAAATCCTTCATTTTTGATTAATATGTAAATCAAGACAAACTCAAATTTGAACTGAAATATCGAATTTAGTTTAGTCTCACAGTGATCGTTGATAAACCTAATTCAATAAGGTCAAAATAATTATTAAATTCCGTAAGCATACTATTTAATAATGATCTTTGGCCATAATTAGTACGACTAGAATTTCTGACAAAAAATCTATTACGTCGAAGATTAGACCATGGTACATTAAATGGAAGTAGACACAAGATATTAGGCGCATCAATTTCATTAGATATATGGCGGAAAATAAACATTATTTTGGCAAATACTCTTCTCTTATCTAGGCTTAACATGTTGAGTAATAATAGTCTACACTCGTATCTAGGAAGGCTAAATGCGTCATACCAAGACAAGCCTCTCAAGGAAAACCGTATAAAACGTTTTTGAATCGCCTCAATACGTGATATGATAGCACATACGCTTTTTGCTTCATATATTGAAAATATATGAAGCTTTGTGGCGCGGTCTAAATTTCGAAATTTTTTTTTCGAGATTTTGATTTTTCTGGACGTTTTAGATGTCAGGGAATCAGAATCAGCAAAAAAAAATCTGTACGCAAAGTAAAAATACACTTTTTTAAACGCTTAGAAATAGTATAAGCACTCGTGCGATTTGTACAAAAATTGCAACATATATAAAGTAAGGATGGAAATTTATGTGTATGGTATCCTTTTTTGAATCGTTTCCCTGCAACCCCCCCTAGCGGAGCGTTGAAAATGCACAATTTTGTGCACTTCAAAAAAATACCCCTAAATATAGTGGGATCTTTACATTGTTTCACAGATATATGTATAGATGCCATATAAAGAAGATTGTAAAAATTTGGAGCCCTAGGTCCTCGCCCCCCTATTTTATAGTAATATTAAAACAAAAATTTTGAAATTTGAAATGCCTATAAAACCGGTTTGAGTTTATATAAAATATTGTTACTTCTAACATAGATGCAGCAGGTAAGTGCATTTCGATTTCATATAAAAAATTTACCCCCCACTTTCTTTAAGTGGGTGAGGGGGCTTATGTATGAAATAAGCTACATACCTTGAGGGGGTAAATTAATTGAAAAAATGAGAAACTATGTTCTTAAATATACTATGTTACACATTGTGCATAAAAATCAGCCTCGTACCTTTACCCCCCTGGATTTTACAGGTGAAAGAATTTTTATGGGACTACTAAAATTGAATTTTTGGTATTTAAAATGACTATAAAAAAAGCCGCATTTCAGATAGGGTCCTATATATTGTAGGTTTGGTATAATAGATTGGTATCTTTCGAAACCATTCATAAAATTTACCCCTTCCCTTTTATTATGGGTGAGGGGGTAATTTTATGAAAGAGGCTGCAGCACCTCAGCGGGGGACTGGATTGAAAAAATGAGAAATTATTTTCTTAAAAGTACTATCTTACAACTTGTGCCAAAAATTTATTTCCCTACCTGCAAACCCCTCTAAGCTATATCACTTAGAAATGTTACATTTCAAAATTTATTATATAGTTTATGAAATTGAATTTTTTGAACTTAAAATGACTATAAAATAAGCCGCATTTCAGATAGGGTCTTATATCTTGTAGGTTTGGTATAATAGATTGGTATCTTTCGAAACCATTCAAAAATTTTACCCCTTTCTCTTTTATTATGGGTGAGGGGGTAATTTTATGAAAGAGGCTGCAGCACCTGAGCAGGGGACTGGATTGAAAAAATGAGAAATTATTTTCTTAAAAATACTATCTTACAACTTGTGCCAAAAATTTATTTCCCTACCTGCAACCCCCTCTAAGCTACATCACTTAGAAATGTTACATTTCAAAATTTATTATATAGTTTATGAAAATTGAATATTTGGAAATTAAAATGCCTATAAAATAAGCCGCATTTCAGATAGGGTCCTATATCTTGTAAGTTAGGTATAATAGGTTGGTGTCTTTCGAAATCATTCAAAATTTTCACACGTTTCCCTTTTCATATGGGTGATGGGGTATATCTATTAAACATTCTGCAACACCTCGGCGGGGGACTGGATTGAAAAAATGAGAAATCATTTTCTTCAAAATACACACCTACACCTTGTATACAAAATTGAAAGACGTACCTGCAACCCTCTTCATTTTACAGGGGCAAAAATTTCGAAATTTATAGAATAAAAACATATGTATATTACATTTCGAGTATTTAGTACAAATATAGTATTACAAATTCGAGTACTTATTTATAAAAACTTGATTGTAATTTTAAATTGTACAACATTGGGAGTTTTGTAAAAATCATAATTTTTATTTAATTCTTCGTTTTCACTAAATCCTAGGTAGATCAAAAGGGTATATGAAGCACTCTTCCAAATTGGCAGCTTTTTTATTGTTTAGTTTCCAACAGGTATGTGAGGTGAATTTATTTATTGCATGTATTGTTGAGTGTTTACGTCGAAATCCATATTGGTTATCTGGTAATATATTATTTTACTCTACGATTTTTAAAAGATTTTCCTGTAACAATACCTCGAAAATTTTACTAATATTTGGTAACATACATATCGGTCTATAGTTATTTTGATTTGTGCCATCTTTATTTGGTTTCTTAATTGGATATATTTTAGTTTTCTTCCAAGATTTATGAAAGTGGTAATAATTTAAAATGTTATTGAATAATATAGTGTATTCATTCATTCATTTTTTATATACAGGGTGTCTCGGTTTGGGATGCTAATCCGTTAAGGGGTGGTTCCTTGGTTCATTATAAGCAAAAAATCGAATGGAAGGGGGGGGGGGGTGTGCATTTTCAACACCCACTGATCTACGGGGTGTTTTTAAAAAGTTCTTCGGGGAAGTAGGTACAAGCACTTATTCAATTATAACTTCTAGCGTATTGAACCTAGAATATCGAAACTAGGTGCGTTTAATAGACAATTAATTTACCTTTATTTCGATGTTACCGTTGTTTTCACCGGTTGCTAGGTCTGCGTTAAATTGCGTTAAAGTTATGATTTAAAAAAAAAAAAAAAAAATCAGATTTTGGAAAAATGCCAGTTTTCTCAAAATTTTGCCGGGTTTAAATTTTTTTAAATTTAATTTGGATGCGTCATGGTGTTACCTACCAAATCGCCATACAAAGCTTTTACGTGCTACTTCTGGTTGGCCCAGTAGAAAGGTAACAAAAAAACGTTCTTTAATTGCCAAATCAGGTATTTGAATTGAAAAATTCAGGTACTTAAGTTAAATGTGGGTTTTTTTTAGAATAATTTATTGGAGGTATTAGTAATTACGCTTTGAAAACTTGCTGACACTAATTTCTAAGTAATTAAAAAAACTAAAAACTTAAGTTTTAAGGCTGGTAAACTTGCAATAAAGTAAGCGATTACATCTTTTAATAAAATAATTGAGTATAAAACAAGTGTGCTTACTATGTGACTTATTCAGTTTAAATTTAAACAAACAAGTTTGATATTATAAAAATAAAACAAGGAAGTGCAATATTAAAATGGCAGAATATTCAAATCTGGAGTATGCAGACATACACTACTTCTATGAATTGGCTGATGGTGATGCTTTGGCTGTGTTATAAAAGTTATATTTTATAATTACTTTCTTTTTCTTTTTACCAAATAAAAACACTATTTTTTATTATTTAATTAACTTTCGTTTTATTTATTATGTTACAAAAATAGTTCTACTTATTTATTTATTAAACTTTAGTTTCTCCGCTTAATATTTTAATTATAATTATTTATTAAAATAAATAATTATTAACTTTTCTTTTAATTTTAACAACTTAGTATCTTAGACTTTTCTTTCCGACTTCTTATTAGACTTCTTTAATTTAACAATTTTAGACTTTTTTTTTATTAGACCGTTTTAATTTAACAATTTTTAGTTTTATTTAACTTTTAGTTTTTATTTTTAGAATAATAACTTTTTTTAATAATGTAATTGGTGTCTGCTTGACACCCCAAAGTAGACTTAATTTTGGTTACCAAAAAACAGCTATTTTATTTGGTTGGAGAGCTTTTTGGTTTTCCAAAATATCGCATGCGATATTTTAGTTAGCCAATGAGCTCTTCAAAATAATGTTCTAGTTTAATTTTTAATTATTTAGCAAGTTCAATTCATAATTTTATATTATTTCAAAATAATTTAGTTAGCTGTTTTTTGGTTGCGAATTGAAGTACTGGGTGCTTCAATTCACAACACCTTCTCTCTTTAGAAAAAATATAGGGATCGAAGTTTTTACTTCGAACACTATATTTTTAAAAATAAGAATTTAATTTGGATCATATATTTTTTTATTTTACAATATTTTTTTTATTTTAATGTAAAAAAAATAATTTTTACTTAATTTTTACTTAATTGTACAAAAACAATTTTTATTTAGGTATTTTTATATATATAAATGTATAATAATTTTCAATAGATAACATAGATAACAAAATTAATCATGTAAATAAATTTAATACTATTTGTCATAATTTTCATAACAAATTACTTAATTTACTAATCAATGAAAAGTGCAGTGAACTAAAACAATATAAATTAAATTTAGACAAACTAAAAAACAAAATCACAACAACAACAGCTGACTGTAACATAGTTAAAAACTTTCTTGACTCTCAAAAAAAATCTTTTGACTTACGGACAAACAAATTAGCCAAAACACATACTAATAAATTGTTACATCTTAAAAAGAGCATTTTTGATATTCTTAACATAAAAACGAATAAAAATTGGTTTGTTAATCATACAAATATTAATTTTCCAGAAGAGTCAAGTTGGCTACTTTCCTTAGGAAAAAAGTTCGCTCTTCCGTACAAGAAAACTGACATTCCGGTTTTGAATATTATTGCTGACAGTGAACATTGCATACAATTAATGCAAGATTCAGAAACACAAAGGGTTGCCAGAGCACAATTTTGTACACACCTGAGCAATTTTTACAAAAACTATAAACAGAACAATATAGCTAAATTTATTTCAAAAATATATGATGATACTTTTAAATTTTTGACACAAAACAAAGAAATTATTATAATTCAAGCAGACAAGGGTGGGTCCACGGTGGCTATGTACAAAAAGGACTATATTAGTAAAATGCAAGACTTAGTATTTGACAGAAACACATACCGTTTGCTAAGAAAAGACCCTACTAGTTGTAATCAATCGAAAAATAATGACTTTATTAAATACTTATATGGACAAAAATTAATTAACGATTGGGAGAAAAACAAATTAATGACGTATACCTCTGTGGCGCCAAAATTATACGGATTACCAAAAATTCATAAACAAGGTGTACCAATAAGACCTATAGTATGTGCGATAAATTCTCCCTCTTATGGACTATCTAAATACTTAACAAAAATTTTGAATAACTTGACGATAGACTCTAAATATAATGTAAAAAATTCGTTTGAATTTAAAGAAAAGGTATCAGGATTGGAGATAAATGACAATGAAATGCTAGTATCATTTGACGTAACCTCATTATTTACTAATATTCCTATACAACATTGTTTAAAGATAATTGAAAATAATTGGAACAAAATTAGCAACTATACTAATATTCCCAAGAAAAAGTTCTTAGAAATGTTGAATTTTTGTGTTACGGACAATAATTACTTTAGTTTTAATAAGAATTTGCATAAACAAATCTTTGGTACTCCGATGGGTAGTCCATTGTCGCCAATATTAGCAGATATTATTATGGAAGATTTACTAGACAACATCATACAAAAACTTGACGAGAAACCAAAATTTTTTGTAAAATATGTAGATGACTTATTTGCGATCATTCCAAGAAACAGATTAGACAACATAACGACAGCACTAAATAGTTACCACAATAAAATTCAATTTACTGTAGAAACAGAGTCGGACGGAACATTACCATACTTGGACATGAAAATTATTATTAAACACAAAAAATTGGTGACGGACTGGTATCAAAAGAACACCAGTATAGGTAAATTATTAAATTTTTATTCGGCACATCCGAAACACCAAATATACAACACTGCCCGCAATTTTATTTCTCGTGTTTTAGGACTAAGTGCACCTATTTTCCATGACAAAAACAAAATAATCATAACGAGTACCTTAAGACAAAATAATTTTCCGGACAATATAATAAAGAAATTAATTGGACAATATGTGAACCAAATTCCTAGGACTGACAGTTTAAATAACAATGACAATATAAATAAATGTAAATATATTAGTACAACATACTTACCTAAATTTTCCGACGATTTAAAGAAAAGTTTTTCAAATTTTAATGACAAAACCGAATTTGCTTTTAAGACGAATAACACGGTATCTAGACTCTTTTCAAAAATTAAAGATAAAACTGACAAAGGACTTAAAACAGACATTGTTTACAAAATTCCGTGTGCGGGCAACATACACGAAACTTGTAAGTTATCATACGTCGGTACAACAAAACAATTTTTAAAGAATAGACTGTCTAGCCATAAGTCCGACATTAAATGTAAGAACGAAAATAAGACGGCCCTGGCTTTGCATTCGATTGATTGCAACCATACACCAAACTATGACGACACAAAAATTTTAACTATAGAAAAGAATGTGAACAAAAGACTAATATTAGAAACTCTATTTATACAAAATACTAAGAACACGATGAACAGGAAAACCGACATTGACGACCTTAGTGACGTATACTGTTCTTTGTTAAACAGTTTATGAAAAATTTAATTTATAATTAATATTAGTATCAAAAGTGACGATGAATGTTTTAAGTATGACAAATTGTGATTAATTTTATCACAATAATTTTTAGTAAAATTTTTAGTTAAAATTTTTAGTTTTGTTTTAAATAATTTTGTGTATTATTTATTTTTTATTAATTTTTTAACTTTTGTGTGTATATTTATTCGAAATTTATAAGTAGTTATGTAAGTATTATACATTGAAGTATAATCTTAGATTTATATAATATATTATTTGCGTTTCGTTTTTTTAAAATCTATATATATAATTTTCAATTTTTGTTAATTTTTGTGTCTTTGTAGTTTTAATAATTTTATTAAATAATGTATTATGTCCATATTTTTTCTCAGTTGTGTACCTTGAAGATGTCTAAGCAATTAGACGAAACGTCGTAAATAAACTTATAATTTTGATGAAAAAATAATAGTTTTATTTGGCCTATTAGCCCAACGTTTAATATTTTTTAAAAAAAATAAATGTATAAGATAATATATATTTTTAGAATATTTAAAAAATTATTTTTTTTGTATGTATAATAATATATGTATAATAGTATATGTATATATTTGTTTATAAATAGTTTAATATATTGTATTTTATTAGTATTTTGTATTTATTTTATTATTTATATATTTACTATATATAATAAGAATTGAAATTTATTTTATTTTAATTTTAATATTTATTTATAATTTTTTTTTTATTTTTATTTATATATTTATTTAAATAATAATTTATTTGTAAAAAAAATCAAATTCTCTTTGTTAAATTTTATTTTAATTTGTAATATTTATTTTATATATATTGAAAATCAAATTCCATTCTTTTTTCAAGAGCTTTATTTTCGATTACATGAGGGTTTTAAAATATATCGCGATAAGCTTTAGCTTTATTTTCGATTACATGCGGGTTTTAAAATATATCGCGATAAGTATATAAATATTTTTTTTAATTTAATCGTCTATTCATGCTGTCCATCTGATGCATTTTTGTTTTAATTTCTTCTAAATCTTTACGAAGCACACTATTTTATTTCTTAATATCTGATACTTTCGCCTGTAATAAATTGAAATTTTTTTTTTTCGCCACTGACTTAAGTTTTGCATCAAACATTTTTTCCATTTTCTTATCGAAAATATCCCAGGGAAATATATATATATATGTATACTCTTTATATATACATTTATTAACAAAAGTTAAACTTTTCGAATAATTTTTTAATACCGGTTGAATTTGATTTGCAAAAGGTCGAATTTGATTTGCAAAAGGGTGAATTTGATTTGCAAACGGACGAATTTGATTTGCAAAAGGGTGAATTTGATTTGCAAAAGGACGAATTTGATTTGCAAAAGGACGAATTTGATTTACAAAAGGGTGAATTTGATTTTCAAAAGGACGAATTTGATTTGCAAAAGGGCGAATTTGAAGTGCAAACGCTGTATACTAAAAAGTTATTATTTTTGAGAATTGTTTTTTTTATAAAAACATTCAAAAAATTAAAACTTGTGAATTTAATATACGAAAAATTCATTATAAAAAAATCGGTTTTTTTTATATGAATTTTGTGTAGGGATTCGTTTTTTTTTGGGTGGATCTCTATATTTATATATTTTTTAAAAAAATTCTTTTAAGTCATTTTTATAAACCAAAACTAATGGTTTTCTTTCGTTTATTAAAATTAAAATTAACTCTTTCTTTCAATTTCTACATTTTCCGTGTTTACGTTAACTACACAAACAGTTCCAGTATTATTTTTACTTTTTACCAAACAATTTCCTGAAAACACGCCTGGTTTTATTTGTTGAACTTCACAAAAGAATTCTCCCTCTTCCGTTGTAGGGAGACTAATTGCTTTTTCCATGCGTGCCGGTATTATAATTTTAGATGATTTTATTATTCCATTGTTTCCCGTATTTTCACATTTTACATTATTAGATTCAAATTGTTTTATATATATCTCCGTTGATCAGTGGCGGACCGTGATCAAAAATTCTGGGTGGGATAAAGGAAAAAGTTTTGTTATGAAAAGCAAAGATTTTGGGTTATTAAATATACAATCTTTTGAATTTTTCGTTTTAGTGAGTTAATCACATTGGCATCTAAGCTAATCATTAGTAAGTTAATCGCATTGACATTTAAATGTTTTGCATTTGCTTTACAATAACAAAATCATTATGCATATGCATACAAGAAAAAAAATCACATATTATACACATAAAAAATTAGGTAGATGCAAAAAAAATCGAGCTAAATAAACGAAAATCATGGCACACTCCATACATATTTGAATAGTTATATTTGTATGCAATTGTCTTAAGTTTTCTCAAGTTAGAAGAAAATTATTCTTACTTTCTAAAATTTATGATCCCCTGGTATTAAATTTGAAATTTTTGTTCGAATGTGTGCTATAATTAAATAATTTTTGTGGAAATTTAAGAAGCTATAAAATTATTGCTGTGGGCAGCGATTTTCTACCCCATGATGATATATTTCTTCTTTTTTTTAAAGAAATATATTTATTACAAAATAAATATTTCATGCAAATTTTTAGTAATAGGAATTATTCGTTGTAGGGGCTGCGTTTTTTTTGCCCACGATAATATATTTCTCTTTTTGTTAATGAAAAATATTTATATAACGAAATAAATATTTCATGCAAATTTTCAGTATAGGAATATTTCTGCTATGGACAGAGATTTTCTATCCCATGATATATTTTTCTTCTTATACCTACTTACTATATATTTTTTAATAGAAAAATAATTTCATATAAGAGAAGGAAATAAATAACTCAACTCAATAGTGTTCATTATAAAATATGCGCGCCTGGTATTTTGGTTTAATAAATTTAAAAATTGGTATAAAAATTATTATTTTCTTCTTATGGACAGAATGCTTCCTCATATAATGAAAATTTTCTAATAATTTTCTTCCATAGAATAAATAATTACATTCTGAAAATCATTTAGCAATTACAAATATTTCGCATTTCTATGGGGAACACGTGGTCTTCGTGGCCTAGTTTAAATTAGCCCAGCCTGATCCATACAAAATTCAACACATACGCAAAATTGTTTTGTATAAAATTAGTATAATAAGGTGGGCAAATTTCAATTAGCCCCTGAAGTAAAGAGAAAAGAGTAGTTGTATTTTTATAATGAAAAAGTTATGTAGTGGTAGTATCATATATTTGTATTTTAGCGTTCATATTCATATTTCGATTTAGATTATATTTTTATATACATACTATATTTCGCAGCGTTGGTGTACGAATTTCGATGGAAGAAATTATATACATACACGTATATTATATGACATAAAAAAGTAGAAATTTAGAAAAAAAATGTAAATTTTTTTTGCTCATTTTTATAATATATTTTAAATGAATATTTTGTAGAATTTTCCTGTAAATTCAGGTTGGGCTTAGCCCACCCTGCCCAATATGACGAGCCGCCGCTGCCGTTGATACTTCTTCAATTTTATCCTCCATTGCATTATCAATATTATCCGTTTTAATTTCTTTTTTTTATAACACTTTTATTTAAATTAATTACTTCATTTTTTATTACTAATTCTTCATTAATATTTTCATCATTTACCATTTTCTCTCCTTCTACGTCATAATTAACTTCATCATTTACCATTTTCTCTCCTTCTACGTCATCATTATTATTATATTTCTCCTTATTAACTTCATCATTTACCTCAATAACTTCTGCATTAACTACAATAATATCCTGCTCTCCTATTTTCTCCTCCTTTAATTCACTACTATTTTCACTTAATAACTCCTTAGTTTCTACAATAACTTCTTTATTCTCTTTTACTCCCATAACTTCATTATTTACCTTAAAACTCTCCTGTACTTTTTCATAAATTTCTCGTAATTGCTGTATCTTCACCGCGTTTAATTTATTTGAATCTTTAATACAATGCATACTTATTTTTTCATTTTGTGTTTGTGAAAATGGAATATAAAATTCTGAATTATTTGTTTCTGTTTTTGGAAATTGTAATTGTTTTTGGGGTCCTAAAATATTACAATTAGGGGACAAAAAATTATTCCCTAAAATACCATCAACTGGTAACTTAATATCATTATCTGTAACTTGAAAATCGCATTTAAAATTTTGCCCTAATAAAAATTTACCCTCACAGGAACCTAAAGTGGAGCTCACATTGTTTATTGAACTTTTTTGTATTTTATTATCTTTACATATTTTTTATTAAACTAACCTGAGCTCCTGTGTCTACTAATAACTTTACTTTGTCTGTTTTGGCTATATCTGAAGCCAATTGAACTATGGGCTCCTGTAAGGTGGTTGTTGTGCCCTCCGTATGGAATGAGCTGGAATTTTTTAGTTCACTCCATACCCGTTTCCCGAGACTAACGCCATTCGAGATTCATAAGATTGACGAGCAACGCAACTCAATATTTTGTGCCCTTCCCTTGCACACCATTCACAAGTCGTTTCAGTGTTGGTTACTGTTAAAACTCTTTGTGGGCCAGCGCCTTTATTCGCTGCACGTGGTTTTAAACAATTAGCGGATTCGTGTCCGTTACTTCCGCAATTGGTACAATGATTTACTTCGTTATTTGAACGAAATTGCATTGTACAATCTCTACTTATGTGGCCTTGTTTACCAAATTTGAAACATTTTATAAGAGGATTTGAATTAGGTCCTCTGTTAGCGATATTTGTATTCCTAATATTATTATGATTATTATTATTACTATTATAATTAGATTGGTAGTTTTTTCCGTTAAACATACTACCATTATTATTGTTCAATCTATAGGGGTCTTATTATAGTTATTGAACGGGTTCTTATTGTTATTAAAATTATTATTATTGTTATTTGAAAAGTGCTTATAATTATTACTAAAATTGTTGTTGTTGTTGTTGTTATTTAGATTTCTACTTCCAGCGTTGAAATTATTGCGCGCTTTATTATTATGTTGTTGGTTTTTATTAAAGTTATTATTATTGCTAAAATTTCTCTGATTATTGCCATTACTAAATTTGTTTTTGTTGGGTTGTTCTGCTTGTAGTCCATTTTCGTTTAATTTTTTCATCATTGTCGTAATTAATGTCAGCATTTGATCCCCTACGACTGCTTGACTGTTATTCGAATTCCCAATGCCTCCTAAATTTCGAGTTTCGTTCAGATATTGTCGAGCTGCTCCTATAGAGACTCGTAAATTTTCCGGATTTTTGAATAGTAAATATTGTTTTAACTCTGCTGATCGCAGTCTTCCCAAAAATACTCTTTTCGCAGTTATTTCCATTTAATTTATGAGCGCTCTACCTTCGTTATGGTAGCGTTCATTTACTCTATTACGGTATGCCGCTAATTTTTCCGAAATTCGTTCTCCAAAAAGTTCTACTGTTTCCGTTTCATATTGGTACATTCCCATAATTTCCGATGCTAACGTAGCCATATCTTTGCTTTCTATAAAACGATTTCTTAAAATATGCTGATATTGATTAAAATTTTCCACATTGGCTTATCTAAAAAGTGCGTTAGCTGCACCTGTTAATTTACTTGTGATTAGAATTCGTAATAATATTCCCTTTTGCTCCTCTCTCGTTAAGCCGTACGCTTGTTTAGCCGATTCTAAGAAATTATTTAAAGGCTTCCCCAAACCGGCGCGAATAATTCGCAGCGGAAGCGGAGCGAATTATTCGCGAAATTAATTAACATGGCGGCTTATGAAAGTGCTCAAACCAACGCGAATTCCGCGCGGATTTGCAGCGATTTTTTCGCGGCGGATTTTATTATTGTGTTGACAGCGTTTTTTCCGCAGGACCTGCGGATTTCGCTTACTTGTGTCAAAAAAATAAATAAAAAGTTTTGTAAAGTTGTGTGCAAGGTCGATATAAATAAAAATATATTATTTGACAAACATTTATTCAGATTATTGTTAGGGAAAAAACATTTGCCGTAAAATAAAAACTATTATTTATTTATTTTAAAAAGAACTGGTATAAAAAAAAGTGAGAAATAAAAATATATTTTTTGACAAACATTTATTTTGATTATTGTGAAGGAAAAAACATTTGGCCTAAAATAAAAACTGTTATTTATTTATTTATTTAAAAAAAAACGGAAAAAACTTTTGTTTTTAAAATGTCTAAAACAGAACGTTTGATAGAAATTGTTCGCAAATATCCTATTTTATATGATTTATCACATGAAGATTATAAAAACATACGTAAAAAAGATAAAATATGGATGGAAATTGGAAAAGAACTAAATGAAAATGGTAGGTTTTAATTAATTATTACAATTTATTAATTATTTTATTAATTATTTTATTAATTTTTTTTTAGCTGATGATATAAGGAAGAAATGGAAAAATTTGAGGGATACATATGCTAAATTTGTCAAGGGGACAAAAACAAGAACTGGACAAGCAGTCAATAACAACAAAAAATGGGTGTGGGCAGAACATATGAAAGGTTTTCGCCCTTTTTTAGCATATGCTACAACCAGCTCAAATGTAAATGGTGATGGTTTTATAGATGAAGAGATTTGTGATGTAGAAGATATTTTCACACAACAAAGTAGTGCTGATGAATTAAATTTAGGAAATACTATAATTTCGGATATTGAATTTGAAAGTTCATCTCACTCTACACCAGTTCCAACAGTTACAATCAGTGGTACAGCGGCAAACAAATCCACACCTGGACCTGAAAAAACATACAGGAAAAATAGAACTGCATCGCCGACACCTATTACAAAAGTTATAAATTATTTACAAACAAAAAAGAACACTGCACATGATAAAACCGAGTCTCTTATGTTAGCACATGCGCAAACAATAAAAACATTTAATCCTAAAAGGCAAGCGATAACAAAAATGAAAATTGCTCAAGTTATCATGCAGCAAGAACTATTGCAAATTGAGGAAAATGAGAAATCTACAGAAGTTTGTAATATTAACTGGTCATCTGATCTGAGCTCATCATACAGCAATCAACATTCATCCATGCCAGTACGCACCTTTGAAGAAACTTCTACGTCGCAGTTTTTTCAATCATTTAACCCAGATGACGAAAATGAGATTTCTAAAATTTAAATTCTTCAACTAAATAATTTAATTTAGATTTAAAAAATTTTTTTTAATAATTAATTTTAAATAACGAGAAAATAAAATAACGAGAAAATAAAATAAAACATTCAAATAACGAGGTGTTTAAATAACGAGAAAATAAAATAAAACATTCATTATAATTATTTTAGAACTTTTATTAATTTAATTTAAAATATACGATAACATGTTAGTATATTTATTTTTCATCAATTTAAATAAAATTAATTGTTTCATCAGTAAGTATTATATATTATAAATCTTGATACAAAAAAAAATATTCATAGAAAGAATACCACAGAAATTTCATGTTGAAAATTATTAAATAAATACAATTTACATGTGTATTAATATTTTGATTATATGTACATGAAATATGCAATCGTTAAATAAATTATAATTTTACTATCGATAATAAATTACTGATATTATCTTGGACATTTATTTATTTAGTCAAACGTTTTTTTTTTTCATTCTTCTATAACAGTTATTGTGTTTTTACATTAAGATAAAATTTCTAAATGTGCCACGATGTTATCATTTCAAATCACTTTAAATTAAAATTTTATTTTTTATTTACAATTTAAATTTTATTTTGTATTTGAAAAGTAAAATTTTATGGACAGAGATTTTTAACCAATTCATTAAATTTAATCTAATTATATGTTTTGAATTCTGTAGTATACTTTATAACTATTACATTGTTTCTTGGAAAATAACATGTCTTTTATAAAGGAATATTTTTTTAAATATTTTGTTCATCAAATATTTTCCAAGGAATATCTAAAATAAAAATACTATTATATGTTATTGGTATATGTAATATTTGTTATATGTAATACTCACTTCGTAAATATGTTTACGAATTGAAGTAATTTTCAAATTTTTGCCTAGTATCAAATGCTGCGGCTGTTGCACGTCTTGGATTATTGTCAAAATTAGAAAAGGCTCTAAGTTGAGGTTCTGGTGGATCCAAAAACTCAAAGAACTGATCATCACTGTTTGTTGTGCGTAAAAAATTGTGCAGGATACATACTGCTTTTATAATCAAAATGGTAGTTTCTGGTTTTGTCTCTATTGGTCTATAAAAAATTCGCCATTTTTGAGCCATTATTCCAAAAGCATTTTCTACTACTCTTCTAGCAGTACAAAGTCTTTTATTGTATTTTTCTTTCCTTATATCATTTCTTGATTGGCGATAAGGATACGGTCGCATAAAATATGGTTTAAGCGCAAAAGCTTCATCTCCAATTAAAACATGAGGACAGGGTTCGTTTTGTAGTGGCAAATTTTTGGGATTAGGAACATTCATTAAATTTTGTTCAAATTTTTTACCCATATTGGAGACCTCAAAAATACCACCATCACTGTTTTTACCATATCCACCAATATCAATGCATAAAAATTTATAATCCGGACCAACAATAGCCATTAGTACTATGGAGAATTTATGCAAATAACACCAGTAATTCGATCCACTTTTGTCAGGGCATTTTATGGTAACATGCTTACCATCCACGCTTCCAATACAATTGGGGAACTGCCATAACTTTTCAAATCCTTCTGCAGATTCTTTCCACATATCAGTTATTGGTTCTGGTAAATATGTATTTTGGAGTTTTTTCCATATAGCCTCACAAACTTCTGTCACTATTGCACCAACTGTACTAAATCCAATCCTAAAACTATGCCCAATTGTGTAGTAAGTATCACCAGTGGCAAGAAATCTGTCAAATTTAATAAATTGTAAAAAAAAAAAAAAACATAATTATTATATTTTCTAACCTTAATGCAATGGCAAGTCTTTCTTCAGGTGATATAGCTTCACGATAATTTGTATCAGCTTTTTTAATATCTGATGTAATTAAATTGAGAATTTCATCAAAACGTTCCATTGGCATTCTAAAGTATATATAAAATCGTTTTGGATCTTTACGAAGTTGAGGCATTAGTGTATGAAATTCTCCATATCTCAATCTTTCCATATTAATTTCATGTACCCACTTCCTTTTTTTTCTACAAAAAATAATAAATTTATAATTTCAATAACAAACCATCACGTAATACAAACCTGGTATTTTCTTCCTCTACCAAGGCAAGTAATAAAAGTGCCTCTTCTTCATCAGATGATGTGGCCATGGTAATATATTTGTTGAAACTTTTTTTTATTATTTTTTGTTTTCAATACTTTAAATAATGTGATCTAAAGTAATTAATTTTTTTTTTAGGTTTCACTAAAAGTATAAAAATATATGATGAAGGATATATTTTTATATATATGGTAATTAAGCTTCCTACCTTTTACCCAAAAAATAATTTTTAACCACAATAGTTTTTTTTAATTTCAACACAAATATTATTATTTATATTTTAAATAAATTATATTTTTAAATTGAAACAATCAGTAAATTTTTATAAAAATATTTAATATTTACGTTTTTAACACAAATTTTTTTTTTGAGTCAAAAAACTGTCAAAATTGAATGAAGTGTATGAGAGAAACTATCGCTCTGGTGTGAGCATACACGCGAAATTCGCGCGATTTCCGCTACCACAGCGAATAATTCGTTTCCGCTGCGAAAAAATCGCGTCGGTTTGGGGAAGCCTTAATTCATTTTCGATATCTAATCCTACACCTGAAAATGTTGGAACATGTACCAAGAATGTTGTAATAATTTTTTCAACCGGTAGTAACGTTGGTTTCAAATGATAAGAGTTGTCATTAGAGAAATTTTCCGCGTTGTATTCATGTTGTACGGGTAACTGACGTGGTGGTGGAGGCGAATTTAACGAATTTAATAGGGGTCGAATTTAACCCTGATGGTCCTGGCCTATTCATCGTTCTGTTACTAAAGAAATGGGGGTCATTTATTGGATTCATTTCGTTGGATTTTTTAATATTTAAACTTCTTCTTTCCGTTTTAGTAATAATCACTCTATTTTTCCTTGCTTTTCTAGGTCTTCTTATTGGACGGACCAATTCTATTATATTTTACCCCGGATCTTAATGTTCTACAGCTTTTCCTGTTTTCCGACACTCTATGCTCCTGCACTTGGTGTAAAAAATCAGAAAAATTTTTTTCATTTAAAACTTCTAAATTTGGTTCTTCTTCTATATTTTCTATGTTTGTTTTAGTTTTTTCGTCCGAATCTTCAAATTCTGGACTTGAATTTAAAAATGAAAAGGTAGAAATTCGTTTCGAAAATTTTAAAATAGATTGCGCTAAAGTTGGGGTTTTTGATTTTTGCGACATTAGTTTCCTTATTAAAAAAAATTACAACAACAACAATGTATATATGCCCTTTTTATATATATTATGATTTAGGGGTCATAATTTTATTAAATTTCAGTAAAAAGTGAAAAAAAAAAAATTTGTATACTTATTGTTTAGGGGTCGAAGTTTTTATAAAAAGAATATTTTAAAGCTCAAAAAATTGTATTTGTATTTTTCCTAAAAATTAATTTTAATTTAAATTTTATCTTATTTAACGAAAATCATTCCAATTTAATAAAATTATTTAAAACAAAATACTAATTTTTATTTATTTTATTTTTATTCCTGAATATATTAAAAAAAAAATTTTCGACCAAAATGTTTATACCTAAAAAAAATATAAATTCCCTAACTCCTAAAATTATGCAATAAAATTTTTATTCAAAAAAATTGTTAATAAATTTTCATAATATGAATGCTTTTACAAAAAAAACGCGCTTTGTTCTAATGAAACTTACGTACGTCATTTAAAATATTAATATTAATATCAATTAAGTTGACAACAATATTTTATATAAAAATGATCAAACGTATTTTGAAAATATATATATATATCCCTTTATATATATGTTTATATAATTTTCGTCATTACGAACAAAAAAATGAAATTTTGATATAAAATGTAAATATAGCATAATTATAAAATGTAAATATAGCATAATTATATTTTAGGGGTCGAAAAAAAACAGAAATCCAATTCAATATAGTTATAAAATTTTATTAATACATATTTTTTTTTTTTAAATTTTATTATAAAAACCAATCCAAATGAAGACGATGAATATATATAATTTTTTTTAAAAAAAATTATTATTATAGTGTTCGGTGAGCTAGATAAAATTAAAATTAATTAAATTCTTCTCCGTGAACTAAAAATAAAAGACTATGTTTCGCTTACGATCAAATTATTTATTTATTAAATATCGAGAAAAAAGAAATTGTATATAATTTATAAAAAAAAATTAATTAAATAAAAAAGAGGAATTTAAACAAATTAAATTAAAATTTAAAATAAAATTGATAAACTCAAAAAAATAAAATTATAATAATAAATTCAGTATTACTTTAATATAATTAATTTATAAAAATCAAATTGTTGACAAATTGTTCATCTAAATTTCCAAATTATTTACAAAAAAAATTTCAAACAAATTCAAATATTAATTTATATAAATTTACAAAATGCGTTAACGCTCCGTTAATTGTATGTATGCTTTAATAAAAAAAATTGCGTTTGAAGTTGGGGTAATTATGTGTATACCTTAATTCAATATGCACAACAAAAGTATTTAACTGTCACCCAATACTGAGAATGTATACAAAACCGCGTGTTTTTTTATGTTTGATGCAAAAGCGATACCAATGCGAAAATGATTGTCAAAATTTATTAATATTTGCGCCAAATTTTAATTAAACAAATGAAGTTATATGTTTATTATCTATAATATCAAAGTACTACCAAGGTGGTGTAAATAAAATTCACGATAATAAAAAATATTGTTTTAAATATATCCGTAAAATTTTAACTTTAAACAACAAAACAAAAACGATTTACACTTGTCATTTGCGGTTTTAGTTGGGGTTTAAAATACTGTTGTTAACGCAATTGCTTTATTGTAATTGATTGTTTGACACAAAAAAAAATAAATTCTACTTCATTTTATGGCCCGTTAGCAATTTAAATTGTTTAATTTTGTGTTGACCAAATATAACCAAATTACTCTATTTATATACAAATATTAAAATAAAAAAAGAATCAATATGATTTTATTATATTTAAAAAAAAATATTTTATTTATTTATGTTTGATGTTGTAAATTATAATTTCCAAATTATAATTTTAAATTGCTCCAATTTCTAAAATATTCTAGGAAAAAAAAACCAAAGGAATGAATTGTAAGAATTATTCCCAAAATGGCAGAAAAAAAACCTTCTATAATTCTACAACAAATTATTATTCCCAAAGTAAAGTAGGAACAATCATAAAATTTCCACTTTCGTGTATTTATGATCTTATCCATACAATACTAACGTTGATTTTCGTTGTTTGTTGTTTGTAGTTGACTCCTTGTTATATTTTTGTTGTATTGTTGCAAAATTTATGTTTGTTTGCGATGATGTGTTGTTTGCAAATTAATAATTTTGATAAATTTGCCTTTTTGATTAATTTAATGTGAATCTCACCAAATCTGATAACGAAAGAGAATGATTAATTCGTTGCGCCGTCTTTTATAGTTTGTTCTGGTCCATTTTTTGCAGGGTTGCACGTTAATTATAGCATATTACCTTGTAAACCTACCATAAACTACTTAATTTATTTATTTCCATGTTATATCAAGGTTTTATGATATATTTGCCTTCAGATGTTCTTAATTTGTTATGTTTTGTAACATTTTATTGTTTTCTCCTGTTAAATTTTATAATTTTTGTGATTTAAATTATGCTATAATTTATCTAATTTGTACATCCCTGCGTTACATTTCATCGATATAGTGGCACCTTGCCGTTTGCTGAATTAAGAGAACTTGATTTGTTGTTCTATATCTATCTCGCTTACCCGATCGGTTTCATTCACTCCAATTATGTTTTCCATAACATATTTAAAAGCATAATTTTATGTTTTATGCTCCTTTTCTTATCTTTTGCATAAGATTCTTGGATTCGCGACACTTCATTCTACTGGGTAAGTAAGATTGTATATGTCTGAACATAAAGTTCTGCACATAGGGCAATCAACAAGTTCTCGTTTGACAGCCGCAAACGAGCAGAAGTTTTTTCCAGAATTTCGGCGAAAATAAAGAATAAATTCAGGTAGTTCTATAATTTATTATTTAGGATCCTTTTCTGCTTCCATTAATATATATAAACCATGGATTACGGCATTGTACATGTCTAATCCAATATTTTCATATATATCTAAATTTTCATTGTTTTTTACAGGTTATGCCGGTTTGTTTACTATTGGACATCAATTTCCAATAAATTGATCCAATTGGTAAATTCAACTATGAAATAGTTGTTGAGGACACCTAAGGTATGTTGCGTTTTATATTTTGTATATTGAATATACAAAACATTTATTTTCAGATAAAACAACCTGGAATTGTTATTGTACCACACCATGGATGGAATTAAAGTTAAGTAATTAAAATCATTTTATTTCATTTTTAATAATATATTTATTTTATTTTAGGTTGGCTAAACAATAGGTACTTCTAAAAGTTCACTTTTTTTTAAATACCCAAAAATGTTTTATTTATCTCCTAAAGGTATGCAATGATTATGAAATATTTTGTTAAGTAAGTTTAATTGAAAAAAAAAATATATTTTGGTTGACTTTGTTTTGCAATGATAAATTGAAATTGCGGTTAATTACCTTTAAAAAAAAATTATTATAAATTTTAAAAACAAAAAATTACGAAATTATTTATTTTCAACAAAGAAAATTCGCAAAATTTTAATTATAAGTATGTATGTATATATATTATTTTGTCATAAGAGGACAAACAAAATTTTTAAAGTTATATAGGGTGAAAAGAAAAATATTGGGTAACAAAGAAAATTTGTATCCCAATTTTTTATTATTACATAGAAAAAAACTTTATACAAGGTTACTTGATTTTATACAGCCCTGTGTTAACTTAATACAAACTGTGCATTTGTGTTGTCTTTACACAGTTTTAGTATAAAATCAACGAACCCTAGTATATTTTGTAATTAAATTCAACACATAATGCCTTTCATTGTTTTTATTACCATATATATTTTTTTATACACTACCAAGTATAAAATTTCAAACGCTAATAAAAACTTAGGCAACAGAGAAAAAAAAACTTTACATAATTGCTGAAAACGCATAATTATTTTAATGCAACGAAAAAAGAAATATGTATATACATATATATGGTCGACTTATAGTAAGAAAAAAAAACTTATATAATTGCACCATATGTATTAATGTGTGCTTTGTTGATATGCATTTATGTATAATATTTATTATATTTGTATCTACTGTATAATATTTATTATATTTGTATCTAAAAAATTAGGGTAACTATTGGGAAAGGTTAGGAAATTTGTTTAAAAAAAGTTTATATACAATTTATATTTCTCCATAAAACTTTGTATATAAGTTTTGTTGGATTTTACTTTAAAAGAAAATTATGATTTTTTTATATTTATATATGTATATAGGAATTTGATTTTTTTTTAATAAAATTTGAGAAAAAAAAATTTTTTTTTCATTAAAGCTATGTACATACAGAAAGTGAAAAGGTCGTGAAAAAATTATTTAAAATTTGTACATTTAAACCTAGTGAAATTTTGACTGCAATTTGAAATTGACCAAATAAAATAGAAAAGCCATTTAAGTCAAATTTATTTATTGTAAAAAGTCAAATACATATAATGTTTTTTCTTCAAACTCATATTCGTCTAGCAACATAATCGTTTTCAATCATATTGAAATTGATAATTCAGTAATTCATAAAATTTAAAATATTTGAAAATAAAAACGTCAAAATTTTATTTTTTCAAATTTTTCACGTTCAATTAAATGTACAGATCATTAATATAGTTGTGAAAAATTTGATTATTTTAAGGTTCATGTCTCTGATAAATAATTTTCATTTCACGTCGAGTATGTACTACTTTTTGAAAAAAATTTCAAAAAAATTTCCCGACTTTTTCACAACCTGAAAATTTATATGGAAAATCATCATTTCACTTTCTGTCTGTACATAGCTTTAACGTTTAATTTGAATTTGATTTTTTAAATGATTTTACTTTAACTTAATTTTTATTAAATTTTTTATTTTGATTTTATTAAAGATAATTTAACAATCAATTTGAATTTTACAAATTTAATTTGAAAATTTTTTTTTATGATTTATTTAAACAAAATTCCATTTTTTTATTATTAAATATAATAATTTTCCTTAATGTTATTTTAGATTTTTTGACTTACTTAATTTGTTGATAATTTGTTGATCTGCTTCTTATGTTGATTTTTGTTGTTATTGCCTTTTCGTTGATATACTGCTTTCTTACGTTGATTTTTTTGTTATTGTTTTTTCACTGCCTTATTTGTTGATCTGCTACTGTTATTTGTACTTCGTTGTTCTGCTTTTTTTTCACTTTTTTGTTAAAATGTATGTTTTCTAATTTTCGTAAAATTTTCGTAAAATTTGTAAAATTTTTTTTATAATTTTTTTTTAAATTTCGAACCCCTTTACCGCACACAAGTCTTTTTGGATAGGAAACGTAGTTCCTATCCTGTCCGCAGCGCCAATGTTATAAAAGTTATATTTTATAATTACTTTCTTCTTCTTATTACCAAATTATTACCAAATAAAAGGGCAAAGGTTGGTACTGGCCCTAGACAGGGTATATCTCTAACATGTACTCTGATAAAAACTAGGAAATGCCTTCTGGACCTACAGATCTGCCAACAAATCCAACTCTCACCTCCTAGAAGGTAGGTAACATAGTTATCTGACGGGAGCCCTCTGGTACACTTACTCCTGTAAGGCTAACGAGAGTGGGTGAATGCGAACCCCTAGCGCAATAACTAGGTAAACGAACATCAGTTAGGCTAACGGGCGCGGCGCGGACTTACGTTCACGGCGGGTACGTAATCAGCTATCGGTTAGGCGGAGTCGGAAACTCCGAAATAAAAAGTCACCAGAAAAGAATAAAAGTGGTAGTAACACAAAACAAAAATATTACCCCAGGTGGTAATCCATCCAGCATGGAGAATCCACTCTCTACGGAGACCGATCCCACGGATTCTGGGGGGATCGTTTATTACTTAACTTTATTAACAACGAGCAACCAGGGGTTATACCTCCAGTAGCAGCGTTAATGAGATCGCCATGCGAACCGGCTAGCAACCGGCGCTTAGGGATATCCGGGCCTTTAAGTGTGAAATATGTTACCGAGACAGACAGCGGACAGCGGACAGCGGAAAGAACAAGCAGAAGGAGAACCAGCTGTAAAGAGTTTCAGCACACCAGACAACCCGTTCAAGAAAAGTAGAAGGATACCGAGATCACCGTCAGCAGGTGCAAAAATGAACGTAGAAAGAGCTACCGAAGAAATGGTTATCGAACTAGTAACCACACCGGAGAATAAAGGCGCAGTCAAAAAGCCAGAAAAGGAAGGATGGAACTTGCTAATTCTACCCAGCAGATTCCAACGTAAAATAGAGGATCCGGATGCTACAGAAGAAAAAGAGCTACTCAAAATCCAAGAACTAACTAGGAATATGATACAGGTATCAACGAAACTAAAGAACACTAGTACGGATATAAAGAACGGATTATTGAAACTACAGGAGGCCATAGAGGTGATATGGCTATGTAAAAAAGAGAAAAAAGAGAGAAGTCGTGCAACAGCAAACAGCAAACAGGTAGAAACAACAAGCGGCATACAAGCAGAAACCAAAAATGTAGAGCCAGTAACACCGAAGACTCCAGGCAAAAGAGCCAGGGAACAAGAGGTTACACCCATGGGAACGATTACATCGCCAGCACATAAGAAGGGTAGAGCAGAAGGAGAAATTGGGTGGACGGTTGTCACAAAGAAAACCAACGCCAGTACAAAAAAAGTTGCAAGTTCAAACAGTGGACAAACACCAGCAGGAAAAGTGAACGCAAAGATACAAAGAGCAGGAAAAGGGAGTGAAGCAAGTACGAAAGCAGCAAAACAAGAGAATAAAACAAGAAAAAAGGGTAGAGCGGAGAAGGCGTGATCCGAGGCCATCCTTATTAAGCCAGCGGAAGGAAAAACGTACGCGGACATTCTCAATGAGATCAGGGGCAGAGTCGATCTAGCAACAACAAAAGCTGAAATAAAAGGAATTCGCAGAACACAGCAAGGTGATGTCCTAGTGGAATTCGACAAGAAATCGGCGGATAAAGAAAAACTCACCTCAGACTTAAAAGAGATGCTAGGAGCAACAGCAGATGTCAAAGACCTAACCGCCAAAACAACATTCGAAATCTGGACTGCTTCACAACAGTGCAAGATGTGCAAGAGGCTTTGGACAGAGATCTAGAAAAGATAGTGAGTTGCAGACTCTCTCTCACAAAATCAAATAGGAGAGAGCAAAGGATGGCAATTATAGAAATGGAGGAAGCAGATGCAAGAGTACTCCTGAGACAGCAAAAATTAAAGTCGGCCTAATAAGAAGCAGAATAAGGAGAAGAACAGAAGTGGTAGGGTGCTTTAGCTGCCTCAAATTCGGACATGTGAAGAGACACTGCAAAGAAAATGACAGAGTAGACTTGTGTTATAAATGTGGACAAAAAGGACACACAGTAAAAAACTGCACGCAAACCTCCAAGTGTGTACTGTGCGCCGAACTCAACATAAAGGAAGTAGATCACACATCTGGATCAGGGTCATGTAGAGCCTTCAGGAATGCTCTCGAGGAGGCCAAAAGACGACATAGATGATCAAAGTAATGCAAGTTAATTTACACAGAAGCAGAGTAGCAGACCATCTACTAACGCAGGTCGTACAAGAAAAAGGGATTGATATACTGATAATCAGCGAACAGTACAAAAATAAAGATAAAGATAAAGCCTCTTGCAGTCCTTCGACGTGTATCCTCCGTTGATTTGCGATCCAGATGGCTGCTGTATTTGTCTCATCCGCAAGTGGTATGCAAGTGGTATGCGGATGAGACAAATACAGCAGCCATCTGGATCGCAAATCAACGGAGGATACACGGCGAAGGACTGCAAGAGGCTTTATCTGGGTTCAATGCAGCAGGTTCACCATAATAAGCTGCTACCTCACACCGAATCAGACGGCGCAGGATTATAGAGAAATGATCGAACAACTAGAGGACATAATATCTGACATAGATGGCAACAAAATTGTCGCAGGAGACTTCAACGCCAGAGCCGTGGACTGGGGTATGCCACAAACAAATAACAGAGGATCACAAATATTGGAGATGGCAGCTTAATAAGCCAGACAAAGCTTAATAATATTAAATATGTACTGGAAACACAACGACGTTCAGAAGACCGGGATACGCAGAAACGATACCAGATATTTCGCTAGCCACGGAAAACATAGCTGAATACATCCAGGAGTGGGCGGTACTAGAAGATTACACAGCGAGCGATCATCAGTATATTACATTCAAGATAAGCAGCGCAGAAAGAAGACAGGCAGAGAACATCGAAGGAAACACAAAATGGAACGCAGCTAAACTTGACGTCACAAAATTAGCAGATACATTAAGAATCAACCTGGATGAGACAACACAAGCGCCGCAAGGACTTGAAGGCAGGCTAAGAGCGGAAGCAGTAGTCCAAGCTACAATGAACGCTATCACGCAAGCATGCGAAGCATCAATGCCGCGGAAAAGTAAAAGGGAAAACAGGCGGGCAGTATACTGGTGGACGGAAGAAATCGCTGAATTAAGAAGGAAATGCTTGCACCTACGCAGAGTCGCACAAAGATCCAGGAATAGACCAGAAGCAGTAACTACATCAGCGGAGCATAAAACATCGAGGAAAAGCTTACGAGCCGCTATTAAGAAGAGTAAGAACAACAGATGGAAAGAGCTCTGCAATGACGTCAACAACGATCCCTGGGGGTTGGGATACAAGATAGTCATGAAAAAGATAAGAGCACCAGCAGCAGCAAGCGAAATGCCAGCAGAAATAGCACAGAACATACTCGCTTTCCAACGCATCCAGAAAGAAACGACAGCAGTGAGATAGAAATAGACGAGGAAATTCCAGAGTTCACACAAAATGAACTAGAGGAAGCAGCAAGGTCAATGAAAAGCAGGAAGGCACCGGGGGCTCATGGAATTCCAGCGGAGGCGATTAAAATAGCGGTAGCTGCTTGCCCACAAATAATGCTGAACATGTATAATACGTGTTTGAAGGAAGGGGTTTTCAGCCAAAAATGGAAAGTGGCGCGTCTGGTCTTAATCGATAAATGCAAAGGAGGACAACTCTCGGCATTATCTTACAGACCACTATGCATGCTAGATACAACAGGAAAACTACTCGAGAAACTAATAAAGCCAAGAATGAAGATGCAATAACTAGAGCTGGCGACCTGTCAGATATGCAGTTCGGTTAAAAAAAGTAGAGATGGCAGAAGCAGGTAATCATTACTCTAGGAAAATCGTTATGTTCGTAACGCTAGACGTCAAGAATGCTTTCAACTCAGCAAGATGGAGCGATATGATCGATGCGCTGAAGAATAACTTTCACATACCAGGATACCTTCTGAGAATGATAGCAGATTAACTGAGCGATCGCAGCCTGATATACAACACAGATAGCGGAAGAAGAAGAAAAGAGGGAACAGCAGGGGCGGCTCAAGGCTCTATACTGGGACCAGACTTATGGAACTCACTGTACGACAGCCTGCTCCGCATAGAAATGCCGTTAAATACCTGGCTATCGAGGTATGCAGATGACTTAGGAGCTATGATAGTAACGAGAGCAACAGAAGAAGCACAGATCAAGCTAAACCAGGTCATGAGAAGAGTAAGCAACTGGATGCACGCGCACGGTTTAAAACTAGCAGAAGCCAAAACTGAAATAGTGCTGCTGACAAAGAAAAGCATTCCAACGTTAATTCCGATGCAAGTGGGATCCGAAATTATACAAACAAAAGAGGCAACAAAATATCTTGGAATTATGTTAGATTCTAAACTGAATTTTCGGCGACAAATTGAGGAAGCTAGAAACAAAGCGGCAGCAATCACAAATCAGTTAAGCAGGATTATGGCAAACATCGGGGGCCCAACACCAACAAAAAGAAGATTGATAATGACGGCAGTCCATCCTACTGTATGGGGCAGAAATTTGGGCAGACGCACTAAATAAAGGAAAGTGTAGAAAACGCATAGCAGCGGTACAACGGAGAGGAGCTCTTCGTGTTGCGTGCTGCTATCGGTCGGTCTTCTACCCAGCGGTAAACGTAATCGCGAACGTTATCCCGATCGATTTGCTAGCACAAGAAAGAAAACATATATACACAAGAGCTCCAGAAGTAAGTAGAAAAGAATCAGCTACAGAAGCAAGACAGCGTAGCCTAGATATATGGCAGGAACGATGGACCAGCGACCAGAGAGGAAGATGGACGGCTAGACTGATCCCACAGCTGCAAGTCTGGGTTGACCAAAAACACGGAGAAGTTAATTTTTACATTACACAATTCTTGTTAGGTCATGGGTACTTCCGCATCCAGAAAGAAACGACAGCAGTGAGATAGACGCATCCAGAAAGAAACGACAGCAGTGAGATAGAAATAGACGAGGAAATTCCAGAGTTCACACAAAATGAACTAGAGGAAGCAGCAAGGTCAATGAAAAGCAGGAAGGCACCGGGGGCTCATGGAATTCCAGCGGAGGCGATTAAAATAGCGGTAGCTGCTTGCCCACAAATAATGCTGAACATGTATAATACGTGTTTGAAGGAAGGGGTTATCAGCCAAAGATGGAAAGTGGCGCGTCTGGTCTTAATCGATAAATGCAAAGGAGGACAACTCTCGGCATTATCTTACAGACCACTATGCATGCTAGATACAACAGGAAAACTACTCGAGAAACTAATAAAGCCAAGAATGAAGATGCAATAACTAGAGCTGGCGACCTGTCAGATATGCAGTTCGGTTAAAAAAAGTAGAGATGGCAGAAGCAGGTAATCATTACTCTAGGAAAATCGTTATGTTCGTAACGCTAGACGTCAAGAATGCTTTCAACTCAGCAAGATGGAGCGATATGATCGATGCGCTGAAGAATAACTTTCACATACCAGGATACCTTCTGAGAATGATAGCAGATTAACTGAGCGATCGCAGCCTGATATACAACACAGATAGCGGAAGAAGAAGAAAAGAGGGAACAGCAGGGGCGGCTCAAGGCTCTATACTGGGACCAGACTTATGGAACTCACTGTACGACAGCCTGCTCCGCATAGAAATGCCGTTAAATACCTGGCTATCGAGGTATGCAGATGACTTAAGAGCTATGATAGTAACGAGAGCAACAGAAGAAGCACAGATCAAGCTAAACCAGGTCATGAGAAGAGTAAGCAACTGGATGCACGCGCACGGTTTAAAACTAGCAGAAGCCAAAACTGAAATAGTGCTGCTGACAAAGAAAAGCATTCCAACGTTAATTCCGATGCAAGTGGGATCCGAAATTATACAAACAAAAGAGGCAACAAAATATCTTGGAATTATGTTAGATTCTAAACTGAATTTTCGGCGACAAATTGAGGAAGCTAGAAACAAAGCGGCAGCAATCACAAATCAGTTAAGCAGGATTATGGCAAACATCGGGGGCCCAACACCAACAAAAAGAAGATTGATAATGACGGCAGTCCATCCTACTGTATGGGGCAGAAATTTGGGCAGACGCACTAAATAAAGGAAAGTGTAGAAAACGCATAGCAGCGGTACAACGGAGAGGAGCTCTTCGTGTTGCGTGCTGCTATCGGTCGGTCTTCTACCCAGCGGTAAACGTAATCGCGAACGTTATCCCGATCGATTTGCTAGCACAAGAAAGAAAACATATATACACAAGAGCTCCAGAAGTAAGTAGAAAAGAATCAGCTACAGAAGCAAGACAGCGTAGCCTAGATATATGGCAGGAACGATGGACCAGCGACCAGAGAGGAAGATGGACGGCTAGACTGATCCCACAGCTGCAAGTCTGGGTTGACCAAAAACACGGAGAAGTTAATTTTTACATTACACAATTCTTGTTAGGTCATGGGTACTTCCGTACCTACCTACACAAAATGGGAAAAGTAGTTAGCCCGCAGTGTGTAAACTGCGAGACAACAGAGGACACGGTCTATCATACTTTCTTCGAATGCGAGATGGCAACAACAGAAAGAAGCGCACTTGTCGCTGCATTGGTAACGTGACACCTGAAACCATCATAAGTGTCGTGCTAGACAGTGAATACAAATGGAATGCGATAGCTGTGTTCATTGAGACAATACTTCGCAAGAAGAAGAGGTTGAAGCACCTAGAAGATCCAGAAGATCTACAAGCACAACAACACAACAACTAGGAACGAGATACAACATAAATAGGAAAGAAACAACAGCACGATCCAACTCGAAGTAATACGAAAGTGGTCCCGAGTTGGTATTCATCGTGGGACAAGGAGGGTGGGGTTTTAGTCGGTAACCAAACAACATCTCAACATTATGGACTCCGACACCCTGAAGATTTTATAATTTTATATTATTTCAAAATAATTTAGTTAGCTGTTTTTTGGTTGCGAATTGAAGTACTGGGTGCTTCAATTCACAACAGCTGTACGAGAATCGTATGGTATTAGATATCCTGCACGACGCGTTCCTGATGCTAGAGTATTTTCAAGTATTCAGAGAAGATTACGAGAGACAGGAAGAGCAACATTTAATCGTAATGAAGGTCATTCAATACAACGTCTGACAGTAGAATTAGGTGAACGTATACTTAGAACAGGAAGAGCAGATCCTACAATAAGTATACGCCGTCTTTCTTCGCAATTAAATGTGTCAAGACAACTAATTTCAAGAGTATTACACCTAGAGAGATTGCACCCTTTCCACTTAACAGCTGAGCAGGAGATATTACCAGCAGATAAGGCGAAGCGAGTGGAATTTTGCAACTGGTTGATGGACAGACATATAACAAAAAAGCGTGCTTTAATTACACATTGACATCAAAGATCTTATGGACCGCTGACTCGCAGTTCACCAGAAATGGAATTACAAATTTTCATAACTTACACGAATGGGCAAGTGAAAATCCGCATACAACAAGAACGAGATTATTTCAACATCGATTTAGCATAAACGTGTGGGCTGTTGTGATTGGTGATATGTTCATTGGATCCCGAGATCTAACAGTTATGGACTTTTATGTTTGGAAGACGATGAAAGAAGAGGTGTATGCAACCGAAATAACAACATTAGAAGAATTGAAGGCACGAATTTAAGTAGCAGCGCAAAAAATTAGAGACCAATTACCAACTTTTGATATGACAAGATCAATACAAAAACGAGCACTTGCTTGCATTCAGGTGGGAGGAGGTCACTTTGAGCAACTGCTATAATCCTATAATGGTAAAATTATTTAAATAACACTTTGAAATAAAATTATGTTAATCGAAACCAATTTTTTTATTATTTTTTATTTTAACACAATTAAAGGACGTTTTTTGTACCTTTCTACTGGGCGAACCAGAAGTCGCAGGTAAAAGCTTTGTATTGCGATTTCGTAGGTAACACTATAACGCATCCAAATCAAAAAAATAAAAAAAAAAATTTAAACCCGGCAAAATTTTGAGAAAACTGACATTTTTCCAAAATCTGATTATTTTTTTCTTTGAAAAAATCATAACTTTAACGCAATTTAACGCAGACCTAGCAAACGGTGAAAATAACGGTAACATCTAAATAAAGGTAAATTAATTGCCTATCAAACGCGCCTAGTTTGGATATTAAATACGCTAGAAGGTATTGTGAAGGAGTTAGAAATCTCCCACACTATAGTATATTATAAAATAAAATAAGAATGTTATTCTTATTAATATATAATAATTGTAAACATAAAAGTAACAGAAAAATACTTTATATATCGCGTAAGGTTAGTTAAATTAAAAATATTGTAAACAAATGTGGAAATATTTATTGTAAAAATATAAATAATAAATTAATTAAAACACGTGCTATATGCATAAATGTATATATGAAATTAGGTGTAAATATATATATTTATGTATATGCAATTTAATGGTAAATAACTTTGTAATAAATAATAATTAAACATTGAATATTTCCACATAAGTATATTTTTTCTGAAATAGCAAAATAACCATTAGCCATAAGAATCAATGTAATTTTAGGGTATAAAAGAAATGGGGTTTTAATAAAGAAACTTCACTTCAACTTGAATTTTTGAGTGTTTCAATTGCCTTTATCTGCTACTCGCTAAACAAGGAAGAAACCTTAAAAAACTACCAAATAGAAGTCCACTGAAGCAACTGAGGCTTACGCTACGTTGTCATAACATTCGGCCAACGGCTAGTGTTTTTCAGTGAGATTTCGTAAGGTCTGTGACGTAAGGGACGCAAGACTTTACATGGCAATCCTGCCAGGAGAGAAATTAGAAGAACTATTGAAAAATCCGAAAGCTGGCCCATGACCAATCAGCATTGAGGAATATCGAAAAAGACAATCAGCATCAAAACCAGCTTCAGCATCATCACCATCAAATAACGATCTATCAGCAATAAAAATAAAGAAACGAGGAAAGGCTGCCAAAGCAAGGCAACAAATAGGAGAGTTAAAACGTTTAAAGAAAATAGCTGTCACCAAGGAAGAGAAGCATTACTTCGAAAACCAGAAAAAGAAAATACAACAAGAAGAAAAACAGCGAAAGAAGAACCAGGCGGAAAAAATCAACCAATTATTCAACAAATGTTTCGCTACCGCCGTAGGTTGTATCAACGAAAGCTAAGGAGTCAACAAATAATATATTCGTTATCTCCACTATTAATGGTGATAATAACAACCGAATAATTGGTACTGTTAATAGAAGGATGGAGAACCATAGTATTTAGGAGATATTAAAAATTATATAAATATAAATAAATATGCTATAAATATAAATAAATAATATGAATATAAATTAATATTATAAACAAAATTATTTTGTATATGTCAAACAAAAAAAAATATATTAAATATCAAATAAATAATGAACAAATAGCAAAACAAAATTAGTATTTTTATGTTAAAAGAAGAAAAAAATTTATATATATATATATCAATATCAATTATTTCAAAATATCAATTATTTTAAAGAAAAAAAAATGTTCTAAATTTAATTAAAAAAAACACAATCAACATAAATAATAATTTTCTTTTGGGTTAAAAACCTTAAAAAAAAAACGAAATAAATAAATAAGTATATATATATATTGTCATATTTTAGCATATTTATATATGAAAATAATAGTATATATGTTATGACATATATACTATTATTTTCATATATAAATATGCTAAAATATGACAATATATATATTAGATTTTATTAATTATATGAAAATATAAATTTATATACATACATAATATTATTTATTTACCAAAATCGGGCGAAAAACCTCTAAACAAGAAGAGGTGTTTATAAACAATAATGCAGGTACAACTACTAACAACAATACAAAAAATGAGCTGAAAAAATGAAAAATGAGCTCGGAATATACTCTGACTTACAATTAATTATTATTATTGTTGTAATAGTTGTAACATTATATTTTGTATGGACAAAAGCCAAGGAATACCTTGATAAAAAATAAAGAGACGAATTAATCTCTCTAACATTTCCACGGTTTAAAAAAAAAAGAATTATTAAAATTATACTAAGTAAAGTAAAATTTATGAGAAAATATTAAGTAAAGTAAAATTTAAATTTATGAAAAGAAATATTTTAAACTAATTAATAATTGAAAAAAAAGAGAGAATTTTGTAATTAGAAGAAAAATTTATTATGTATGTACATGTAGCTATAATAAGAATAAGAATATTGTAAAGAAAAGAAAAAGATAAAAAAAAATTTATGTATACCTATCATATAAATAACATGTTTTAAATAAAGAGAGAAAAAGAAAATATTTTATGTTTAGATTTTTAAATAAAAAAAAAAAGAAAAAGAGAAACTCATATTAAATATTTTATGTTAAAAATTTTAAAGAGAAACTTATATGTGTGTATAAATTTTTTTTTATAGTAAATTTTAAAAGCATTTTAAGCTATATTTTCGTTTTATTATTTTATCTAACGCCTAAAAATATGTTTTTGAATTTATAAAAAATTATTTTCTTTTGTATGTACCCACACTTTAAATTTGGAATATATTTTAATTATATATATAAAAAAAGGTTTTTTAAATAAATAAAAAAAGGTTTTTTAAAAATACTTTCCCTTAAAGAAAAATTCAACTAAAAAGTAATAAACAAGCAAATAATACCACATCAATGTACTTTCCCGTTGAGTTTGAGCCACTGTCAGCAATAGTAAGGGAAAGTAGACCTTATCAGAATTAATGCCATTTTTACACCCTCACCCATAATAAAAGGGAAAGGGGTAAAATTTTTGGCCTAGGTTGATCTAAAAGGGGATATGAAGCACTCTTCCAACTTGGCAACTTTTTTCTTTTCTGTTGGTATATTTTTTATTATTTTTTGACAGTTCTGAGATCCATTTTTTTCCTTCACAAAATTCTTTTTTGATTTTCTTCAATGATCGAGTTTCTTTTAGCGTATTTTTTATAATATTTTCTTTATATTGTTGTATGTTTCTTTTACTTTCTTTTTTAATTAATTTCCGTAGATTTTTAAGTTCAAGCTTTTCATTATATGTTAATATATCTTTTTTTCTAAGTTTTTCTCTCTTATGAATTAGCTCTAAGTTTTTCTCTCTTATGAATTAGCATAAATTATCGAACACAACGATAATTTATTTATTTTGATTTTATTTGTTTTTAGAATATTTCCACATAATTTAATTGAATTTTCTATGGAATTGTATAATCTTGTGCGTTATTTAAGTTATTTAGGTTTATATTTTCTATTTGGTAAGTTAGTGATTGCTGGTAAGACAACAAAGTTTGTGGTGAAATCTGCGTTGGTAATATTTTATTTTCCGAAATGTATCTTCTTTTCATGGTTTTTAAAATAAATTTACATCTTACTAGCCGGTGATCTGAATCAAATTGGAAATTTTTAATAACTGATACATCCATTAAATTTTCTTTTTTATTTGTTAAAATATAATCAATTTGATTTTTAGTAATATTATCTGGTGATGACCATGTCCACATTTGATTGATTTTCTTTTTAAATAATGTATTACCAACATATAGCTTATGCTGCCAAATACTTTGTATTAATCGTTCACCTCTTTTGTTTCTGTTTCCATGGTTGAAGATTCCCATAATTGGTTCTTCCCCTTTTTCGCGTTTACCAAGCTTACTATTAAAATCACTCATTACTATAATATAATCATTTTTACATACTCTAATAACATCATCAAGTTTTTCATAAAACTGTTCTATTACTTCGTCTGTGCTATTTTCTGTTGGAGCATAAACTTGTATAACGGATATGCTTATGTTTTAAATTTTTAATTTAATGGCTATAATTCTTTCACTATATGTTAACACTTCTTCTATATTATTTTTCAGATGTTTGTTTATAAGTATTGCCACTCCGTGAAGACCTTTAGTTTCGCCTTTATAACATAATATTGTACCATTTTGCCTTTCAACAATTCCTTCTCCATATCTTCTCACTTCTGCCAAACCTATCACATCCCATTTTATTTTACCAAGTGCAATATCTAGCTTTTCCAATTTTTCTTCATTTGCAAGTGATCGTACGTTGTATGTACATATATTTAATGTTTCTGTGTTTCTTTTTATTTCGATGTTTTTTAAATTTGTATCTGTATTTTTCAAATTTTTATCTTTAAAGTTAAATCTATTTATATTACTGATATTATTCAGCGTTGTTTGTTTCGGGGGGTATTGGCCATACTTCCTCACGGGGGCCAGCCGGATTGAGGAAGTTTCACTCGTGTAATCAGATTCGTTATCCTTAATAGCGTTGCCGGGTTTGGTTGTGTAAGATTGCGTTTGATTATTAGTTTTTTTATTCTCTATCCTAAAAAAGAAGAATTCATGTTACCAATATTATTGCTAGTGCTACTTCCGTTGGGTGGTGTTCTTGGAAGTGCTCCTGGACGATGTCTTTTATCCGGTTGATAATTTATCATTTGACTTTTAGGGTTTTCGAGCTGGTTATTGATTTCTAATTTGTTTTCTGTGGGTGATCTGTTACGTTTTTTATTTTCTTGAATATTTATTGCATCTATATCATCTTTAGTTAAAGTTTTTTCGTGGGTAACTATCTCTCCTCTAACTATTTTAGCCTCTATACCGTCACTTTTGAGCTTATTCAGAGCATTTCTTGTCTGCTTTCTGTGATTAGATATTTCTATTGGTAGATCGTCGGCAAAATATATTTTTGAAGGAAACTCTCTTAGCTTGTATTTTTCTTTCATGATTTCATCTTTCTTTCTTTTTGTTGTGAGTCCTAATAGAGTTGGTCTAACCTTACCATTTTTTTTACCTAGCCGGTAAAGAAAGTTTATTTCAGAAACGGTAATATCAACACCTAGAAATTGTTTAATAATATCTATAACATATGCTTCTAGTTCCCTATCATTACTTTCACTTCCATCTAGATTATGTATCAATATGTTGTTCTGCTTGTTTATTCTTTCATTCTGTATAATTCTCTTTTCAAGCTTGTTCTGTTTTTGTTTTATTCCATTTAATTCTTCTCTCAATTGAAGTAGATTGGTATCAAGCTTTTGATCAATTTTTTTTATTTCGTCTTTGACACCCATTATTGCATCTAGAATTTTTTTTTCAGAATCACCCATCTTACTATTACAATTAATAATATCCGCTTTAATAATTAATGTATCAATATTATGGATTATCTTATCCGTATTTTGTATTTTGTATATAATCTAATCTATTAGATGTGAGACTTTTAGTTTTAAGCCTAAATTTATGCAATTTTGAATTATTGCTTTATCGTAGGATATATCTTTTTTTAATGTTTATAATCTGTTTTGGTTGTTGTATGTGTTGTATTTTTTGTTAATGCCTGAAGATATGCTTCTAATAATATTTAAAAGCTTTTTAAAACGTATAATTTTGTACTAATTATGCTGAATTAATTTTATTTCTATTATTGTATGTAATTTGAAAGAAATTTGACAGACACTTGATTATGTGGTATTTAGACACTTGATGATGTGGTAACCATAGTAGACAGACACTTGATGATGTGCTAACCATAGTATTTAGGAGATATTAAAAATTATATAAATATAAATAAATATGCTATAAATATAAATAAATCATATGAATATAAATTAATATTATAAACAAAATTATTTTGTATATGTCAAACAAAAAAAAAATATATTAAATCTCAAATAAATAATGAACAAATAGCAACAAAACTAGTATTTTTATGTAAAAAGAAGAAAAAAAATATATATATATATATCAATATCAATTATTTCAAAATATCAATTATTTCAAAGAAAAAAAAAATGTTCTAAATTATAAAGCTATAATTAAAAAAAGCACAATCAACATAAATAATAATTTTCTTTTGGGTTAAAAACCTTAAAAAAAAAAAACGAAATAAATAAATAAGTATATATATATTGTCATATTTTAGCATATTTATATATGAAAATAATAGTATATATGTCATAACGTTTTAATATTTTATTAATTATATGAAAATATAAATTTATATACATACATAATATTATTTATTTACCAAAATGGGGCGAAAAACCTCTAAACAAGAAGAGGTGTTTATAAACAATAATGCAGGTACAACTACTAACAGCAATACAAAAAATGAGCTCAGAATATACTCTGACTTACAATTAATTATTATTATTGTTGTAATAGTTGTAACATTATATTTTGTATGGACAAAAGCCAAGGAATACCTTGATAAAAAATAAAGAGACGAATTAATCTCTCTAACATTTCCACGGTTAAAAAAAAAAAGAATTATTAAAATTATACTAAGTAAAGTAAAATTTATGAGAAAATATTAAGTAAAGTAAAATTTAAATTTATGAAAAGGAATATTTTAAACTAATTAATAATTGAATAAAAAGAGAGAATTTTGTAATTAGAAGAAAAATTTATTATGTATGTACATGTAGCTATAATAAGAATAAGAATAAAAGAAAAAGATAAAAAAAAATTTATGTATACCTATCATATAAATAACATGTTTTAAATAAAGAGAGAAAAAGAAAATATTTTATGTTTAGATTTTTAAATAAAAAGAAAAGAAAAAGAGAAACTCTTATTAAATATTTTATGTTAAAAATTTTTAAGAGAAACTTATATGTGTGTATCAATTTTTTTTATAGTAAATTTTAAAAGCATTTTAAGCTATTTTTTCGTTTTATTATTTTATCTAACGCCTAAAAATATGTTTTTGAATTTATAATAACGCGTAAAAATATGTTTTTGAATTTATATAAAAGAGAAACTGCTTCGTTTAAATTAACCTTGCCAAAAAGCCTGAGTTCATCACTTTTAAATAAAAATTTCTGGCCTTATTTATGCAAACTTATTTATTAGTAAATTTATACCTCGTACAAAAAATGGAAATAAAAATCGCCATAGTAATCAGAAACCAAAAAACTAGAAGAGATTTCGCTCTTCTACCAAAATGTTCGCGGTTTAAGAACGAAATCGAATACTTTCCATTTAAATGTATCTTGTTCATCGTCTGACGTAATTATCCTAACTGAGGCTGGGCTTAACGATAGTTTTGGTCATTCAACATTCTTCCCACCAAACTTCAACGTAAATAGGTGTGATCGTTCGGAATCTAATAGTTTGTTCAATAGATTTGGTGGTGTGTTAAAAGCTATTAATAATCGCCTAAAAAATTTTGAAATCCGGCTTGATTCTTTTCAAGATATTGAATTATGCTGTTCCAAGATCACGACAAACTCGAAAAAAATATTCATAGTGGCGCTTTATATTCCACCCAATTCATCACTAAATAAACTGAACAGATACTTAGATGCAGTTTCCTATTTATGCAACTTAGTGGACCCTAACGATGAAATTTGTATATTTGGTGACTTTAACATGTCATCAATTATATGGTATCCCGGCGATGCTGATGCTACATTCTTTAATGCCGACAATGTATCTACTGAAGCTGAAATCGCTCTAGTGGATAATATGCTTTCACTTGGATTGGTGCAACATAATTCTATTAAAAATCATCAAAATGAAATTCTAGATTTAATTTTTTCCAATACTAGTGAAATATATGTAACACGTAGCCAATTTTCACTAGTGCCAGAAGACAATTATCATCCTTCTTTAATTTCTTATCTGTTATTTGATAGTATATCTGATGACATAAACAGCTCGGTTTCTTTTACATTTGACTTTAAAAATGCTAATTATGAGGCAATAAATAATGAATTGTTGAGCCTAGATTGGACAGAATTTTTCAATATAACCAACATCGATAAATTTTGTGAAAAATTCTATGGTATTATTAATTTATTATTATATAAACATGTGCCTATTGTTCCTTGCTATGATACTGGAAGCAGTTCATGTCCATGGGTAAGCCCTTCTATTGAAGCATTAAAAACTTTAAAAAATAATATGTATAGAAAATGGCGTAGTTCTTCTTCTACTGTTGATTTTGAATCTTACAAACGCGTTAAAACTGAACTCAAGAATGAACTTTCAATTTCTTACAACCGTTACATCCACAATATGGAGAGGGAGATAAAAACTGATACAAACAAGTTCTGGAAACATATTAAAAATCTGAACAAATCTGATGGATATGGCAACAATATGGAATATAACAATATTATCTCAGATTCTCCTAAATCTATTGCTGATATGTTTTCGTTTTTTTTTCAATCAGTTTATTCGAATAATATTAACTCCAGCGAGGTTAATTATGATTATCTGAACTCATACTTACCGAATGCCCAAGTATCAGATTTCAATATAATTTCTATTACGGAGCATGAAGTTCTAAAACAAATTGATACACTAAAAAACAGCTATAGTCCAGGCCCTGATGGGTTACCATCAGCGTTTGTAATAAATTGCTGTTCATCACTTGTCAAAATATTCACGCACATCTTTAACCTCTCTCTAAAAACATCCTGTTACCTATTACTATGGAAAACTTCATTCATTACACATATTTTCAAGTCTGGTAACAAAAATAAAATTGAAAACTACAGAGGAATCAGTAAACAATCTGTTTTACCTAAGTTACTTGATACCATTATCACGAATAATCTCTATTACTATTGCAATAACATAATTAGTTCAAACCAACATGGATTCATGCGTAAAAGGTCAACTTTGACAAACTTAGTTCATTTTACCAATACAATTTCACAAGAAATTGAAAATGGTGGCCAAGTTGATGCAATCTATACTGATTTTAGCAAGGCGTTTGATCGTGTGGATCATGAAATTTTGCTACATAAACTCTCTAAGCTTGGGTTTCCTGAATCTTTTCTTAATTGGCTATCCTCTTTTCTAATGGGTAGAAAACAGAAAGTAAAGTTTAAAAGTTGCCTTTCTAAGAACATAATTGTTACTTCTGGTGTACCACAGTGTAGCCATATTGGCCCACTATTGTTTCTCCTATTTATAAATGATATCGTTTTTTTTGTCACCGGCTGTAATATTCTTATGTTTGCCGATGATTTAAAACTCTTCTTGCCTATGCAACTCTTATGTACGTGGTGTCTCGAAAATCGTTTGTTCTTAAATACTGATAAATGCTCTGTTATTTCTTTCAAAAAATCCTATCATTTGTGTGTATTTTATGTACAACAGCTTGCTTAAACGTGTTGACTATATTAAGGATTTGGGTGTCTTACTAGACAACAAGCTTTGCTTTAACAAGCACATTGATTTTATTATCAATAAAGCTAATAAAACCTGGGGTATGGTTAGACGCTTTTCCCAGGAATTCTCAGATCCTTATATTATAAAACTTTTATTCGTTATTTTTGTAAGATCTATTCTTGAATATGCTGCGCCTTTATGGGCTCCATACTACGATAATAGAATCTCACGTATTGAATCTATTCAAAAAAGATTTCTACGTTTCGCCCTGAGAAGACTCCCATGGAATGATCCGCTTAATCTTCCCAATTATAATGATAGGCTGAAACTTAGAGATATGGCTCCTCTAGAAACCAGAAGAAGAGTAAACAAAGTGCTATTCATCCATCGGATTTTGGCTGGCGACATAGATGCTCCTGAAATCCTGCACTTTCTACCAATCCATATACCTAGACCTAACCTCAGAACTAATAGATTTTTCCAAGTATGCTTCAATAGGACTAATTATGGCCAACGATCGTTGATAAATAGTTTCCTATCCGAATATAATTTAATTTCTAATACCATAAATTTTAACGACGGTGTTGCCAACTTAAAAAAAAAACTATATGATCACTATAACTCCATATTGTGAGAAGTCTGAATATAGTGTCATCAGATATACTATTAAAATTAAATAAATTAAATTAAATTTAAATAAATTAATTTTTTCTTTTTTAACTATTTATCCTGGCACTAATAATCTTTTTTTTATTACTTATTTTTTATTTAAATTTTTTTCTTCTTATAATATTTTTTCTTTTGTCGTAATATTTAATAAGGTTCTACTTTGTAATATTCTAAAATCAATCAAATCAAATCAAATAAATAAAAAATTATTTTCTTTTGTATGTACCCACACTTTAAATTTGGAATATATTTTAATTATATATAAATATAAATAAAAAAAGGTTTCTTAAAAATACTTTCCCTTAAAGAAAAATTCAACTAAAAAGTAATAAACAAGCAAATAATACCACATCAATGTACTTTCCCGTTGAGTTTGAGCCACTGTCAGCAATAGTAAGGGAAAGTAGACCTTATCAGAATTAATGCCATTTATAAGGAGGTCTACTTACCCTTACTATTTATAAGGAGGTCTAGTTACCCTTACTATAGATATATTCTTCAAGACCTTTATTTGATACCCTTTTGTATAATGGGCCCAACATGACCCAATTGGAGGTCCCCTTTAACCGAATGTGCCCCACGGACTACCCTCATTGACATGTACTCTTCAAGACCTTTCATTTGATTCCCCATGATTTTTTGTATTATGGGGCCCCACATTGCCCCCGTTTTGGGCTCGAGATGACTAATGGCGCCATCCGGGTTACTACCCATTGAGATGTACTGTTGAAGTGAAGTACATGACACACGGTGCCCCACGAAATACACCCCATTGAGATGTATACTTCAAAACCTTTCATTTGATACTCCTCATGATTTTTTGTTATATGGGGTCCAACATGGCCCCCGTTTTGGGCCCCGGCATGACCCTCGTCGCCGCCCGACTACACTCATTGAGATGTGCTCTTCAAGACCTTTCATTTAATACCCCACATGATATATATATTTGAATTAGAAATAGACATTTTGGAAAAATTAATTATAAATTAAAAAAAAAACACCAAATAGAGAGTCGCAATATATACTACAAAAATTAGCGTATGTTGAAAAAGTAAAGGAAACCTGTAGCAATAGTTGGCGAGAATTATATAAGGAAGACAAGGATTTAGCACATGTTTATATGGAAAAATTTGAAAGTCTATGTAGCTGTAACGGATATTTTAGATAAAAAGTCTAAGGAATTTTTAGACAAAACTATTATTAAACATAGTGAAGAAGAATAAAGCGATACAGAGAATACTGATATAAAAGGAAAAATAAAAATGGCGAGTTTTGATTTCAATGTAGCACAAAAGCTACCATCATTAATAATTGAAAGGGAAGATACCAGAGAAGAGAAAATCAGAGATTTTTTGAATGGTATAGAATATTACTATGACTTATTGAAAACGCAAGACTACCAATTTTGGTAGACAAACCAATTTTGGTAAAAATTTTGATTGAGTGCAAAATTCAAGGGAAGGCACGAACTAAATTGGGAACTGTAACTACTACAGATTTCGCCGAATTAAAAAGGCAAATAAAATCAAAATGTGGATGCAAAGACTACATAGAAATAATACAAACTAAGTTAGGCAATACACGCCAAGGAAATAGACCGATGCGGGAATTTATAACCGAAATCGAAAGTCTAATTTCAAGGATGACCGAATTAGAGGTCAGTGCACAAAGCGAGTCGGAAAGACCAGCACTAACAGCAGCAAATAATCGAAGAGGACTGGCATTTTTAAAAAAGGGAGTAACCGAACGGTACAAAATTGTATTGGACAGTGCTAGGCATACAGATTTCGATACCGCCATAAAACATTTATTGGAATTGGATCCAGGTACGGAAAGGAATTCGGAAGTTGTGAGATACGTAGACAACAACAGGAAACGAAATTCCCACCAATACAATAATAATAACCGGAATTATAATAATTACCAAAATAATAATTATAGTTATAATAATAATAATAATAATAATAGACGACATTATAATGGCCAAAATCAAAATATTAGAAGGTCACATAATAATTTTAATAATTATAATAATAACGGAAATTCTAATAATAACAATAATAATAATAATTATTATAATAGAAATAATAATGGGAATAGAAATACCAATACCAACCGGAAATTTAACGGAAACCGGAATAGAAATTATTATAACAATTCACAAAATTACAGGCAAAATAATAATTCACAAAATTACAGGCCAAATTATAATAATAATAGAACACCCAATACGGACAACTCGAGAGTCCTAGCGATAACCGAAGCGGGAAACGAATAGCCCACCGAGGGGGTAGCCAACCAATCGGTAGGGGAATATACGAATTAGGCAATATCAAGGACATTATTTTTACAGCAGGTATGACAAACGGACTTTATGTAGAAGTACAAACAAATAACATAACTACAACATTTTTAGTGGACACAGGACCAGTAGATGGTATTTTGGGAGCAAATTTCTGAAAGGATTTTCAAGGTAAAATAAATCTAGAAAATTTTTAACTCGAATTAACAATAGCGAATAAAAAGGTAGTTTTACCGATACTAAATAAAGAAAATTTAAATACAATCACACTTTCACCACGATGTGAATCCACATATTGGTTAGATACAAAATTTCAAAATGAGCGCATATTCTATCAAACGGAATTATGTGAGGGGGTTTTCATGGCTGGATCTATATCCAAACCCATAAATGGTAAAATACCAATACAAATTTTAAATACACGAGAAAAAGAAGTAAAATTAAAATGGATTGAACCCGAATCCTGTAGTGTAAACGAACATTATATATTAAATTACGAACTATCGAAAGAAGTGTCTATTATACGAATAGACAAACTTTTAAAAGAAATTAATTATGACACATTAAATATTGAGGAAAACAAATGTATACAGACAATCTGTACAAAATTTAACGACATTTTTCATTTAGAATTGACAGTGACAAATATTGGGACAGCAAATATTAAAATAAAAGAAGGAATTGAACCAAAGTATACTAAACCATATAGAATACCGCATACACAAAAAGAAAATATACAAGAAGAAATAGACAAAATGTTAAAAGATAAAATAGCTGAACCATCAGTTTCGGCTTGGAATTCACCTGTACTAATTGTACCAAAGAAAAGGGATCCTGTCATTACAGAAATTTCGAATGGTCATTGACTACCGGAAAGTTAACGATATTATAGAAGATGATAAATTTCCACTACCAAATATCACAGATATATATGATATGGTAGGTAGTGCAACATATTTTTCGACTATAGATCTTAGTCAGGGATATTACCAAATGGAACTAGACAAAGACAGTAGACCGTGTACCGCATTTTCGACTGAAAACGGACATTTTCAATTAACACGTTTGAAAAAACCAATGGGTTTGAAAATTTCACCCAGTGCATTTTCACAAATGATGTCAGTAGAAATGTCAGGTTTAACATATTCGAGATGTTTTGTATATTTAGACGATTTGATCATTTTTGGAAATAGTTTAGAATCGCATAATAAAAATTTAATAGAAGTTTTTCAACGACTTAGGGATGTAAATTTAAAAATTCATCCTGGTAAATGTAGTTTTCTGAGAATTTTTAGACAAAATTATTATTAAACATAGTGAAGAAGAATAAAGCGGTACAGAGAATACTGATATAAAAGGAAAAATAAAAATGGCGAGTTTTGATTTCAATGTAGCACAAAAGCTACCATCATTAATAATTGAAAGGGAAGATACCAGAGAAGAGAAAATCGGAGATTTTTTGAATGGTATAGAATTTTACTATGACTTATTGAAAACGCAAGGCTACCAATTTTGGTAGACAAACCAATTTTGGTAAAAATTTTGATTGAGTGCAAAATTCAAGGGAAGTCACGAACTAAATTGGGAACTGTAACTACTACCTTTGTATATAAATTTATATAGTAGTCCCATTTGGGTGATTTTTTTTAAAAAAAGGCCGTGAGAGAAGTGCTAACTAAAATATAGTAGGTACATAAATCATATTTTTGATTTAACTGGGCCATCTACATTTGAATAACTGAAACAATTCAAAATGGCAAGTTTGTGTATATTTGTTATTGTAATTTTTTTTATTTTCTTATTCTGGGTACAGAAGTGTAAGGGGGGAATAAATATATAGAACAAAAAATTTTATATGCGTATTTGAATAATTTTGAATGAATTTTAGAATTGAAAAAGAATTTTTTGCTAAATTGATAGAGATGGTGACGTAAGGGGGAAGAAAACATATGAGATGATTTTTATGTACATATATATGCGTATTCGTATTTGAATGAATATAATTTTCTGAACTAATTTAAGAATTGAAAATATTTTTTTATTTTTCAATTCTTAAATTCTTGGGGAAGAAAATATATGAGATTTCTTTCTAGAATGTTCTAGAAATCGAATAGTTTTCAGCAATTTATGAATTAAAAAAGTTCTTTTGTGTTATTATTCATTGGCGATGGTGCCGATTTTATAAAATTTCCTAATTTTTTAATTTTTATTGGTCTGGATGAAATGATGAATGGCTTATTTTCATCTGGGATTTTCTCTGGTACCACTGGATGGATTGGGCTAAACTTTGGCAACCACATTCAAATTATTGGTCTGGTTGAAATGATGAATGGCCATATTTTCATCTGGGATTTTCTCTAGCACCCGTGGATGGATTGGGCTGATATTTGGTAAACACGCTCATTATAGTGTCCTATAGTTAACTATGCCAGTGTTCCTCCATTAGCTGTACATGGAAGATGGCCAATGAATAATAACACAAAAGAACTTTTTTAATTCATAAATTGCTGAAAACTATTCGATTTCTAGAACATTCTAGAAAGAAATCTCATATTTTCTTCCCCAAGAATTTAAGAATTGAAAAATAAAAAAATATTTTCAATTCTTAAATTAGTTCAGAAAATTATATTCATTCAAATACGAATACGCATATATATGTACATAAAAATCATCTCATATGTTTTCTTCCCCCTTACGTCACCATCTCTATCAATTTAGCAAAAAATTCTTTTTCAATTCTAAAATTCATTCAAAATTATTCAAATACGCATATAAAATTTTTTGTTCTATATATTTATTCCCCCCTTACACTTCTGTACCCAGAATAAGAAAATAAAAAAAATTACAATAACAAATATACACAAACTTGCCATTTTGAATTGTTTCAGTTATTCAAATGTAGATGGCCCTGTTAAATCAAAAATATGATTTATGTCCCTACTATATTTTAGTTAGCACTTCTCTCACGGCCTTTTTAAAAAAAAAATCACCCAAATGGGACTACTATATAAATTTATATACAAAGCTACTACAGATTTCGCCGAATTAAAAAGGTAAATAAAATCAAAATGTGGATGCAGACTCCATAGAAATAATACAAACTAAGTTAGGCAATACACGCCAAGGAAATAGACCGATGCGGGAATTTATAACCGAAATCGAAAGTCTAATATCAAGGATGACCGAATTAGAGGTCAGTGCACAAAGCGAGTCGGAAAGACCAGCACTAACAGCAGCAAATAATCGAAGAGGACTGGCATTTTTAAAAAAGGGAGTAACCGAACGGTACAAAATTGTATTGGACAGTGCTAGGCATACAGATTTCGATACCGCCATAAAACATTTATTGGAATTGGATCCAGGTACGGAAAGGAATTCGGAAGTTGTGAGATACGTAGACAACAACAGGAAACGAAATTCCCACCAATACAATAATAATAACTGGAATTATAATAATTACCAAAATAATAATTGTAGTAATAATAATAATAATAATAATAATAGACGACATTATAATGGCCAAAATCAAAATATTAGAAGGTCACATAATAATTTTAATAATTATAATAATAACGGAAATTCTAATAATAACAATAATAATAATAATAATTATAATAGAAATAATAATGGGAATAGAAATACCAATACCAACCGGAATTTTAACGGAAACCGGAATAGAAATTATTATAACAATTCACAAAATTACAGGCAAAATAATAATTCACAAAATTACAGGCCAAATTATAATAATAATAGAACACCCAATACGGACAACTCTAGAATCCTAGCGATAACCGAAGCGGGAAACGAATAGCCCACCGAGGGGGTAGCCAACCAATCGGTAGGGGAATATACGAATTAGGCAATATCAAGGACATTATTTTTAGAGCAGGTATGACAAACGGACTTTATGTAGAAGTACAAACAAATAACATAACTACAACATTTGGACACAGGAGCATCTATATGCACCATTAAGGACAAATGTATTGGTAAAAACATTTTACAAAGGGATAAAATAGCGACAATTCAAGGAATTTCACGACATTTAGAGACATTAGGAACTTGTACTAACCAATTAAATTTTAAATCAGTAAATGTTAAATATGATTTTCACGTAGTTTCGGATAATTTTCCCGTACCAGTAGATGGTATTTTGGGAGCAAATTTCTTAAAGGATTTTCAAGGTAAAATAAATCTAGAAAATTTTTATCTCGAATTAACAATAGCGAATAAAAATGTAGTTTTACCGTTACTAAATAAAGAAAATTTAAATACAATCACACTTTCACCACGATGTGAATCCACATATTGGTTAGATACAAAATTTCAAAATGAGCGCATATTCTATCAAACGGAATTATGTGAGGGGGTTTTCATGGATGGATCTATATCCAAACCCATAAATGGTAAAATACCAATACAAATTTTAAATACACGAGAAAAAGAAGTAACATTAAAATGGATTGAACCCGAATCCTGTAGTGTAAACGAACATTATATATTAAATTACGAACTATCGAAAGAAGTGTCTATTATACGAATAGACAAACTTGTAAAAGAAATTAATTATGACACATTAAATATTGAGGAAAACAAATGTATACAGACAATCTGTACAAAATTTAACGACATTTTTCATTTAGAATTGACAGTGACAAATATTGGGACAGCAAATATTAAAATAAAAGAAGGAATTGAACCAAAGTATACTAAACCATATAGAATACCGCATACACAAAAAGAAAATATACAAGAAGAAATAGACAAAATGTTAAAAGTAAAATAGCTGAACCATCAGTTTCGGCTTGGAATTCACCTGTACTAATTGTACCAAAGAAAAGGGATCCTGTCATTACAGAAATTTCGAATGGTCATTGACTACCGGAAAGTTAACGATATTATAGAAGATGATAAATTTCCACTACCAAATATCACAGATATATATGATATGGTAGGTAGTGCAACATATTTTTCGACTATAGATCTTAGTCAGGGATATTACCAAATGGAACTAGACAAAGACAGTAGACCGTGTACCGCATTTTCGACTGAAAACGGACATTTTCAATTAACACGTTTGAAAAAACCAATGGGTTTGAAAATTTCACCCAGTGCATTTTCACAAATGATGTCAGTAGCAATGTCAGGTTTAACATATTCGAGATGTTTTGTATATTTAGACGATTTGATCATTTTTGGAAATAGTTTAGAATCGCATAATAAAAATTTAATAGAAGTTTTTCAACGACTTAGGGATGTAAATTTAAAAATTCATCCTGGTAAATGTAGTTTTCTGAGAAAAGAAGTACTATATTTAGGCCACATTATTTCGGAGAAAGGCATTTTGCCTGATCCATCAAAATCAAACGCAATTAAAAATTTTCCACAACCAAGCAATGCAGACGAAGTTCCGAGATTTGTTGCATTTGTAAATTATTATAGAAAATTTATTCCAAATTTCGTTTCAATAACCATTCCACTAAATAAATTATTAAAAAAATATGCTAAATTTAATTTTACTAAAGATTGTATAGAAGCTTTCGAAACTATAAAAGAAATTTTAATAAGTCCAAAAATTTTACAATTTCCAAATTTTGACGAAGAATTTATTTTGCGAACTGACGCATCAGGGTTTGCTCTAGGAGCTGTACTTTCTAATAATGATGATATACCAATAGAATATGCTAGTAAAACTTTAAATAATGCTGAGAAAAATTATAGTACAATAGAAAAAGAATTATTAGCCATAGTATGGGCTATTAAACATTATCGACCATATCTTTTAGGAAAACGATTTAAAATTTTAACTGATCATAGACCATTAGTCTATTTATTTTCATTAAAGGAACCTTCGTCTAGATTAACTAAATTTAGACTTTTACTGGAAGAATATAATTTTTATGTAGAATATTCACCAGGAAAAGAAAATTGCACAGCAGATGCATTAAGTAGAGTAAAAATTACATCTCACGATTTAAAATTTTTAGTTATAGCAGTAACGACTAGATCAAAAAACAAAAAGAAATGAAGAACAAATTGACACACCAAAAGAAGCGGACGAACAAATTATAAAATAATTATTACAACAACAACCAGAAGGGTTAAAACTAGTTGAGTTAAAAATAGTAGATAGTTTTAATGAAGAAATAAGCAAATTAAAAAATCAACAGGATATTATATTGGGTCCAAATAAAATATTAGCTTACATTCCAAAAAGGAATTGTATTATAATGATTAGACCAAAAGATAGCACTACAGACCAATCCGTGACATTCGGCAGATTGCTATGGACGGACGTGCAGAAAATCACTGGTCCATTAAAATTGAAAAAATTATATATTACGAAGGGAGAGTTATTAAAATTATCAGACGGCCGTCGACAAAATAATATTAATAATATAAAGAAAAAATTGAATGAAATATTTAAAAATACTAATATAAAAGTGCACATAATGAAAGAATTGATAAGGATTACTGACCCAGAGATGAAAAAACTATTACTTAACGATTATCATATATTACCAACTAGTGGACATGCAGGAATAAATCGTATGAATAAAAATATAAAATGCAAATATTTCTGGACAGGAATGCAGGAAGATATCACAACATTTGTAAAACATTGCGAATCAAAGAAATAAACATATAAATATGAAAAGACAACCAATGATTATAACATCAGCAAGTGAAACAGGTTTTGAGAAAATTTACGTAGATCTTGTAGGCCCATTAGATGAATCAACAGAGGGTTATAAATATATTTTAACAATATAAGATGAGTTAACAAAATTTATAGAAAATATGCCTCTTAAAAACAAAGAAGCTAATACTGTAGCAAAAGGACTCGTAGAACACTTCATATTAAAATATGGTGTTCCAAAGAAAATAGTTTCCGATCAAGGGGCGGAATTTATGAGTCATGTTTTTTTTAAGGACATGTATAAAATGTTAAAAATAGAACAACTGTTCTCTACAGCATATCACCATGAAAGTATAGGAGCTTTAGAAAATTCACATAAGGTACTAGGAGCGTATCTCAGGACATACGTAACTGAAAACCATACAGATTGGGATAAATGGTTGCCATACTACACATTCTGTTATAATACATCAGTACATTCAGAAACAGAATATACAGCATACGAATTAATATACGGAAAGCAATGTCAACTACCTTCAAGCTTATTAAGAAATATACAGCCAGTGTACAATTATGAAGATTTTATAATAGATTTGAAAAATAAATTACAAATAGCACATAGAGATGCTAGGGAAACATTACTTAAAAAGAAACAGGATAGGAAAACTAGGTATGATAAAGATATTAGAGTTAAATATAGTGACTATGAAGTAGGTAGTTTAGTTTTATTAAGAAATGAAAATAGGAAAAAATTAGATGCAATATACATTGGACCATACGAAGTTATAAGTAGCACAGGAGTTAACTGCGAAATAAAAACTGCAAATAAGAAAATGATGGTACATAAAAATAGATTAAATATTACGTATATCTAGCAATAGTATTAGAAAACTAAAAATTTATTAAGGGGGAAAGGGGACGCCTGGAAACCTATATATACAATAAATTAATGGAAACCTATATATATATATAAAATAAATTAATGGAAACCTATATATATATATAAAATAAACCAATAATAAATAGATAATAAATATAGTTAAGATAAGCTAAATAAAATTTTAATAAATTTTCTTAAACATATTGATAATAAATAAAAATATTAAATAAAATAAAACAAAGGATAAATAAGGTAGTAAAACGAAATAATTTAACAATGAAATAATTCAGTAACTTTTTGAAAAGAAAAAGTTGAATAAATATATATATAAATATAAAAATTGAAAAATTATACAAGAATTTGTATCTAGGAGACATTTGGAAAGAAGGAACCTTTTTACCATACGATTCCTCCTTTTCCGCTGGGAAGGGTGGTGTGAAGGAGTTAGAAATCACCCACACTATAGTATATTATAAAATAAAATAAGAATGTTATTTTTATTAATATATAATAACTGTAAACATAAAAGTAACAGAAAAATACTTTATATATTGCGTAAGGTTAGTTAAATTAAAAATATTATAAACAAATGTGGAAATATTTATAGTAAAAATATAAATAATAAATTAATTAAAACATGTGCTATATGCATAAATGTATATATGAAATTAGGTGTAAATATATATATTTATGTATATGCAATTTAATGGTAAATAACTTTATAATAAATAATAATTAAATATTGAATATTTCCACATAAGTATATTTTTGCTGAAATAGCAAAATAACCATTAGCCATAAGAATCAATGTAATATTAGGGTATAAAAGAAATGGGTTTTTAATAAAGAAACTTCACTTCAACTTGAACTTTTGAGTGTTTCAATTGCCTTTATCTGCTACTCGCTAAACAAGGACCTTAAAAAACTACCAAATAGACCTTAAAAAACTACCAAATAGAAGTCCACTGAAGCAACTAAGGCTTACGCTACGTTGTCATAACATTCGGCAAACGGCTAGTGTTTTTCAGTGAGATTTCGTAAGGTCTGTGACGTAAGGGACGCAAGACTTTACATGGAAATCTTGCCAGGAGAGAAATTAGAAGAACTATTGAAAAATCCGAAAGCTGGCCCACGACCAATCAGCATTGAGGAATATCGAAAAAGACAATCAGCATCAAAACCAGCTTCAGCATCATCACCATCAAATAACGATCTATCAGCAATAAAAATAAAGAAACGAGGAAAGGCTGCCAAAGCAAGGCAACAAATAGAGAGTTAAAACGTTTAAAGAAAATAGCTGTCACCAAGGAAGAGAAGCATTACTACGAAAACCAGAAAAAGAGAATACAAGAAGAAAAACAGCGAAAGAAGAACCAGGCGGAAAAAATCAACCAATTATTCAACAAATGTTTCGCTACCGCCGTAGGTTGTATCAACGAAAGCTAAGGAGTCAACAAATAATACATTCGTTATCTCCACTATTAATGGTGATAATAACAACCGAAGAATTGGTACTGTTAATAGAAGGATGGAGAACCATAGTATTTATTATTATTATTATTATTATTATTAGCTTGTAACACCCTTCATTTTACATTAATAATTCAAAATATTTCAAAATTTTTCTTAAATTAAATTGATAGAAAATTTAAAAGTTATTATTTAATTATAGATCAAAATTCAAAATTTAATTTAATTATTCAATTATTTTTAACTAGTATTTAATTTTAATATTTAATTTTTTATTGATTCGATTTTTAATAATTACGGGTAAAAGCCTCCCCCAAGGTTTTCCAATTATCTTTATTTTGGGCCATTATTTGCCATTGGTTGCACATTGTTTTAATTTCATCAACCCATCTTTTGCGTTGTCTACCAATTTTTCTTGTATTTTTCGGTTCCCATTTCGTTAGCTGATTTGTCCATCTTTGGTCATTCATTCTGGCAATATGACCAGCCCATCTCCATTTTAAATCTTTTGACCTTTGGATTACATCTACTATATTTGTTCTGCTTCTAATTGATGAGTTTCTATTCCTTGACCATCTATTTATTTTCAGTGTTGTTCGTTCCATAGCTCTCTGACATATCTGCAATTTTTTCATGTTTTTCGCTGTTAGGGACGATGTTTGCGCACCATAAGTTAACACAGGTAAAATAGCTATGTCGAATACATATTTTATATTTTCTTTATTTATGTGGTTGTTAAGTAGTTTTTTTATGTACCAAAATTGTCTCCATGCCTTTGTGATTCTTATATTTATTTCTTTATCTTGTCGATCACTAAATGAAATTATTTGGCCTAAGTATGTAAAATCTTTACCGTTTTCTATTAGTTCACCATCAATATATAAATCGGGCATATTAAAATTTGAAGTTAATTTGGTTTTAGTTTTGTTTAACGATAGACCAACTTGACACACCAAAAGAAGCGGACGAACAAATTATAAAATAATTATTACAACAACAACCAGAAGGGTTAAAACTAGTTGAGTTAAAAATAGTAGATAGTTTTAATGAAGAAATAAGCAAATTAAAAAATCAACAGGATATTATATTGGGTCCAAATAAAATATTAGCTTACATTCCAAAAAGGAATTGTATTATAATGATTAGACCAAAAGATAGCACTACAGACCAATCCGTGACATTCGGCAGATTGCTATGGACGGACGTGCAGAAAATCACTGGTCCATTAAAATTGAAAAAATTATATATTACGAAGGGAGAGTTATTAAAATTATCAGACGGCCGTCGACAAAATAATATTAATAATATAAAGAAAAAATTGAATGAAATATTTAAAAATACTAATATAAAAGTGCACATAATGAAAGAATTGATAAGGATTACTGACCCAGAGATGAAAAAACTATTACTTAACGATTATCATATATTACCAACTAGTGGACATGCAGGAATAAATCGTATGAATAAAAATATAAAATGCAAATATTTCTGGACAGGAATGCAGGAAGATATCACAACATTTGTAAAACATTGCGAATCAAAGAAATAAACATATAAATATGAAAAGACAACCAATGATTATAACATCAGCAAGTGAAACAGGTTTTGAGAAAATTTACGTAGATCTTGTAGGCCCATTAGATGAATCAACAGAGGGTTATAAATATATTTTAACAATATAAGATGAGTTAACAAAATTTATAGAAAATATGCCTCTTAAAAACAAAGAAGCTAATACTGTAGCAAAAGGACTCGTAGAACACTTCATATTAAAATATGGTGTTCCAAAGAAAATAGTTTCCGATCAAGGGGCGGAATTTATGAGTCATGTTTTTTTTAAGGACATGTATAAAATGTTAAAAATAGAACAACTGTTCTCTACAGCATATCACCATGAAAGTATAGGAGCTTTAGAAAATTCACATAAGGTACTAGGAGCGTATCTCAGGACATACGTAACTGAAAACCATACAGATTGGGATAAATGGTTGCCATACTACACATTCTGTTATAATACATCAGTACATTCAGAAACAGAATATACAGCATACGAATTAATATACGGAAAGCAATGTCAACTACCTTCAAGCTTATTAAGAAATATACAGCCAGTGTACAATTATGAAGATTTTATAATAGATTTGAAAAATAAATTACAAATAGCACATAGAGATGCTAGGGAAACATTACTTAAAAAGAAACAGGATAGGAAAACTAGGTATGATAAAGATATTAGAGTTAAATATAGTGACTATGAAGTAGGTAGTTTAGTTTTATTAAGAAATGAAAATAGGAAAAAATTAGATGCAATATACATTGGACCATACGAAGTTATAAGTAGCACAGGAGTTAACTGCGAAATAAAAACTGAAAATAAGAAAATGATGGTACATAAAAATAGATTAAATATTACGTATATCTAGCAATAGTATTAGAAAACTAAAAATTTATTAAGGGGGAAAGGGGACGCCTGGAAACCTATATATACAATAAATTAATGGAAACCTATATATATATATAAAATAAATTAATGGAAACCTATATATATATATAAAATAAACCAATAATAAATAGATAATAAATATAGTTAAGATAAGCTAAATAAAATTTTAATAAATTTTCTTAAACATATTGATAATAAATAAAAATATTAAATAAAATAAAACAAAGGATAAATAAGGTAGTAAAACGAAATAATTTAACAATGAAATAATTCAGTAACTTTTTGAAAAGAAAAAGTTGAATAAATATATATATAAATATAAAAATTGAAAAATTATACAAGAATTTGTATCTAGGAGACATTTGGAAAGAAGGAACCTTTTTACCATACGATTCCTCCTTTTCCGCTGGGAAGGGTGGTGTGAAGGAGTTAGAAATCACCCACACTATAGTATATTATAAAATAAAATAAGAATGTTATTTTTATTAATATATAATAACTGTAAACATAAAAGTAACAGAAAAATACTTTATATATTGCGTAAGGTTAGTTAAATTAAAAATATTGTAAACAAATGTGGAAATATTTATAGTAAAAATATAAATAATAAATTAATTAAAACATGTGCTATATGCATAAATGTATATATGAAATTAGGTGTAAATATATATATTTATGTATATGCAATTTAATGGTAAATAACTTTATAATAAATAATAATTAAATATTGAATATTTCCACATAAGTATATTTTTGCTGAAATAGCAAAATAACCATTAGCCATAAGAATCAATGTAATATTAGGGTATAAAAGAAATGGGTTTTTAATAAAGAAACTTCACTTCAACTTGAACTTTTGAGTGTTTCAATTGCCTTTATCTGCTACTCGCTAAACAAGGACCTTAAAAAACTACCAAATAGACCTTAAAAAACTACCAAATAGAAGTCCACTGAAGCAACTAAGGCTTACGCTACGTTGTCATAACATTCGGCAAACGGCTAGTGTTTTTCAGTGAGATTTCGTAAGGTCTGTGACGTAAGGGACGCAAGACTTTACATGGAAATCTTGCCAGGAGAGAAATTAGAAGAACTATTGAAAAATCCGAAAGCTGGCCCACGACCAATCAGCATTGAGGAATATCGAAAAAGACAATCAGCATCAAAACCAGCTTCAGCATCATCACCATCAAATAACGATCTATCAGCAATAAAAATAAAGAAACGAGGAAAGGCTGCCAAAGCAAGGCAACAAATAGAGAGTTAAAACGTTTAAAGAAAATAGCTGTCACCAAAGAAGAGAAGCATTACTACGAAAACCAGAAAAAGAGAATACAAGAAGAAAAACAGCGAAAGAAGAACCAGGCGGAAAAAATCAACCAATTATTCAACAAATGTTTCGCTACCGCCGTAGGTTGTATCAACGAAAGCTAAGGAGTCAACAAATAATACATTCGTTATCTCCACTATTAATGGTGATAATAACAACCGAAGAATTGGTACTGTTAATAGAAGGATGGAGAACCATAGTATTTATTATTATTATTATTATTATTATTAGCTTGTAACACCCTTCATTTTACATTAATAATTCAAAATATTTCAAAATTTTTCTTAAATTAAATTGATAGAAAATTTAAAAGTTATTATTTAATTATAGATCAAAATTCAAAATTTAATTTAATTATTCAATTATTTTTAACTAGTATTTAATTTTAATATTTAATTTTTTATTGATTCGATTTTTAATAATTACGGGTAAAAGCCTCCCCCAAGGTTTTCCAATTATCTTTATTTTGGGCCATTATTTGCCATTGGTTGCACATTGTTTTAATTTCATCAACCCATCTTTTGCGTTGTCTACCAATTTTTCTTGTATTTTTCGGTTCCCATTTCGTTAGCTGATTTGTCCATCTTTGGTCATTCATTCTGGCAATATGACCAGCCCATCTCCATTTTAAATCTTTTGACCTTTGGATTACATCTACTATATTTGTTCTGCTTCTAATTGATGAGTTTCTATTCCTTGACCATCTATTTATTTTCAGTGTTGTTCGTTCCATAGCTCTCTGACATATCTGCAATTTTTTCATGTTTTTCGCTGTTAGGGACCATGTTTGCGCACCATAAGTTAACACAGGTAAAATAGCTATGTCGAATACATATTTTATATTTTCTTTATTTATGTGGTTGTTAAGTAGTTTTTTTATGTACCAAAATTGTCTCCATGCCTTTGTGATTCTTATATTTATTTCTTTATCTTGTCGATCACTAAATGAAATTATTTGGCCTAAGTATGTAAAATCTTTACCGTTTTCTATTAGTTCACCATCAATATATAAATCGGGCATATTAAAATTTGAAGTTAATTTGGTTTTAGTTTTGTTTAACGATAGACCAACTTTTCCACTTTCTGTTTTCAGTTCTGTTAACATTATTTTTGCTTCATTATAGTTTGCAAATAAAGCTAGTCGTCTGCGAGTCTTAAATTGTTGATTTTTTCATTATTTATGTTAATTCCTACATTATTCCATTTCAGACTTTTGAACACCTCCTGTAGAACCGCAGCAAATAAGCCAGGTGATAATGGGTCACCTTGTCGCACTCCTCTGTTTATTTTAAAATAATTACCATCTCTTTCAAGTTTTATTTTTGCTTCACAGTTAGTGTAAATGTTGCGTATGATTCGAATGTATTTGTCGTGCACTTTTTGTTCTTTTAGTGATTTCCAGATGGACACATGTTAAATCTTGTGAAAAATTCTATGGTATTATTAATTTATTATTATATAAACATGTGCCTATTGTTCCTTGCTATGATACTGGAAGCATTTCATGTCCATGGGTAAGCCCTTCTATTGAAGCATTAAAAACTTTAAAAAATAATATGTATAGAAAATGGCGTAGTTCTTCTTCTACTGTTGATTTTGAATCTTACAAACGCGTTAAAACTGAAATCAAGAATGAACTTTCAATTTCTTACAACCGTTACATCCACAATATGGAGAGGGAGATAAAAACTGATACAAACAAGTTCTGGAAACATATTAAAAATCTGAACAAATCTGATGGATATGGCAACAATATGGAATATAACAATATTATCTCAGATTCTCCTAAATCTATTGCTGATATGTTTTCGGATTTTTTTCAATCAGTTTATTCGAATAATATTAACTCCAACGAGGATAATTATGATTATCTGAACTCATACTTATCGAATGCCCAAGTATCAGATTTCAATATAATTTCTATTACGGAGCATGAAGTTCTAAAACAAATTGATACACTAAAAAACAGCTATAGTCCAGGCACTGATGGGTTACCATCAGCGTTTGTAATAAATTGCTGTTCATCACTTGTCAAAATATTCAAGCACATCTTTAACCTCTCTCTAAAAACATCCTGTTACACATTACTATGGAAAACTTCATTCATTACACCTATTTTCAAGTCTGGTAACAAATATAAAATTGAAAACTACAGAGGAATCAGTAAACAATCTGTTTAACCTAAGTTACTTGTTGCCATTATCACGAATAATCTCTATTACTATTGCAATAACATAATTAGTTCAAACAAACATGGATTCATGCGTAAAAGGTCAACTTTGACAAACTTAGTTCATTTTACCAATACAATTTCACAAGAAATTGAAAATGGTGGCCAAGTTGATGCAATCTATACTGATTTTAGCAAGGCGTTTGATCGTGTGGATCATCAAATTTTGCCTCATAAACTCTCTAAGCTTGGGTTTCCTGAATCTTTTATTAATTGACTATCCTCTTTTCTAATAGGTAGAAAACAGAAAGTAAAGTTTAAAAGTTGCCTTTCTAAGAACATAATTGTTACTTCTGGTGTACCACAGTGTAGCCATATTGGCCCACTATTGTTTCTCCTATTTATAAATGATATCGTTTTTTTTTGTCACCGGCTGTAATATTCTTATGTTTGCCGATGATTTAAAACTCTTCTTGCCTATAAATGATTTGACCAATTATCGCCGGCTTAATGATGCTCTGCAACTCTTATGTACGTGGTGTCTCGAAAATTAAACACTGATAAATGCTCTCGTTTGTTCTTAAACACTGATAAATGCTCTGTTATTTCTTTCACTAGAAAAAAAAATCCTATCATTTGTGTGTATTTTATGTACAACAGCTTGCTTAAACGTGTTGACTATATTAAGGATTTGGATGTCTTACTAGACAACAAGCTTTGCTTTAACAAGCACATTGATTTTATTATCAATAAAGCTAATAAAACCTGGGGTATGGTTAGACGCTTTTCCCAGGAATTCTCAGATCCTTATATTATAAAACTTTTATTGGTTACTTTTGTAAGATCTATTCTTGAATATGCTGCGCCTTTATGGGCTCCATACTACGATAATAGAATCTCACGTATTGAATCTATTCAAAAAAGATTTCTACGTTTCGCCCTGAGAAGACTCCCATATAATTTAATTTCTAATACCATAAATTTTAATGATCCGCTTAATCTTCCCAATTATAATGATAGGCTGAAACTTATAGATATGGCTCCTCTAGAAACCAGAAGAAGAGTAAACAAAGTGCTATTCATCCATCGGATTTTGGCTGGCGACATAGATGCTCCTGAAATCCCGCACTTTCTACCAATCCATATACCTAGACCTAACCTCAGAACTAATAGATTTTTCCAAGTATGCTTCAATAGGACTAATTATGGCCAACGATCGTTGATAAATAGTTTCCTATCCGAATATAATTTAATTTCTAATACCATAAATTTTAACGACGGTGTTGCCAACTTAAAAAAAAACTATATGATCACTATGACTCCATATTGTGAGAAGTCTGAATATAGTGTCATCAGATATACTATTAAAATTAAATAAATTAAATTAAAATTAAATAAATTAATTTTTTCTTTTTAACTATTTATCCTGGCACTAATAATCTTTTTTTTATTACTCGTTTTTTATTTAAATTTTTTTTTTCTTATAATATTTTTTCTTTTGTCGTAATATTTAATAAGGTTCTACTTTGTAATATTCTAAAATCAATCAAATCAAATCAAATAAATAAAAAATTATTTTCTTTTGTATGTACCCACACTTTAAATTTGGAATATATTTTAATTATATATAAATATAAATAAAAAAAGGTTTCTTAAAAATACTTTCCCTTAAAGAAAAATTCAACTAAAAAGTAATAAACAAGCAAATAATACCACATCAATGTACTTTCCCGTTGAGTTTGAGCCACTGTCAGCAATAGTAAGGGAAAGTAGACCTTATCAGAATTAATGCCATTTATAAGGAGGTCTACTTACCCTTACTATTTATAAGGAGGTCTACTTACCCTTACTATAGATATATTCTTCAAGACCTTTATTTGATACCCTTTTGTATAATGGGCCCAACATGACCCAATTGGGGGTCCCCTTTAACCGAATTTGCCCCACGGACTACCCTCATTGACATGTACTCTTCAAGACCTTTCATTTGATTACCCACATGATTTTTTGTATTATGGGGCCCCACATTGCCCCCGTTTTGGGCTCGAGATGACTCATGGCGCCATCCGGGTTACTACCCATTGAGATGTACTGTTGAAGTGAAGTACATGACACATGGTGCCCCACGAAATACACCCCATTGAGATGTATACTTCAAAACCTTTCATTTGATACCCCTCATGATTTTTTGTAATATGGGGTCCAACATGGCCCCCGTTTTGGGCCCCGGCATGACCCTCGTCGCCGCCCGACTACCCTCATTGAGATGTACTCTTCAAGACCTTTCATTTAATACCCCACATGATATATATATTTGAATTAGAAATAGACAATTTGGAAAAATTAATTAAAAATTAAAAAAAAAACACCGAATAGAGAGTCGCAATATATACTACAAAAATTAGCGAATGTTGAAAAAGTAAAGGAAACCTGTAGCAATAGTTGGCGAGAATTATATAAGGAAGACTCGGATTTAGCACTTGTTTATATGGAAAAATTTGAAAGAGTCTATGTAGCTGTAACGGATATTTTAGATAAAAAGTCTAAGGAATTTTTAGACAAAATTATTATTAAATATAGTGAATAAGAAGAAAGCGATACAGAGAATACTGATATAAAAGGAAAAATAAAAATGGCGAGTTTTGATTTCAATGTAGCACAAAAGCTACCATCATTAATAATTGAAAGGGAAGATACCAGAGAAGAGAAAATCAGAGATTTTTTGAATGGTATAGAATTTTACTATGACTTATTGAAAACGCAAGACTACCAATTTTGGTAGACAAACCAATTTTGGTACAAATTTTGATTGAGTGTTCAAGGGAAGGCACGAACTAAATTGGGAACTGTAACTACTAGAGATTTCGCCGAATTAAAAAGGCAAATAAAATCAAAATGTGGATGCAAAGACTCCATAGAAATAATACAAACTAAGTTAGGCAATACACGCCAAGGAAATAGACCGATGCGGGAATTTATAACCGAAATCGAAAGTCTAATTTCAAGGATGACCGAATTAGAGGTCAGTGCACAAAGCGAGTCGGAAAGACCAGCACTAACAGCAGCAAATAATCGAAGAGGACTGGCATTTTTAAAAAAGGGAGTAACCGAACGGTACAAAATTGTATTGGACAGTGCTAGGCATAGACGACATTATAATGGCCAAAATCAAAATATTAGAAGGTCACATAATAATTTTAATAATTATAATAATAACGGAAATTCTAATAATAACAATAATAATAATAATAATTATAATAGAAATAATAATGGGAATAGAAATACCAATACCAACCGGAATTTTAACGGAAACTGGAATAGAAATTATTATAACAATTCACAAAATTACAGGCAAAATAATAATTCACAAAATTACAGGCCAAATTATAATAATAATAGAACACCCAATACGGACAACTCTAGAGTCCTAGCGATAACCGAAGCGGGAAACGAACAGCCCACCGAGGGGGTAGCCAACCAATCTGTAGGGGAGTATACGAATTAGGCAATATCAAGGACATTATTTTTACAGCAGGTATGACAAACGGACTTTATGTAGAAGTACAAACAAATAACATAACTACAACATTTTTAGTGGACACAGGAGCATCTATATGCACCATTAAGGACAAATGTAGGGGTAAAAATATTTTACAAAGGGATAAAATAGCGACAATTCAAGGAATTTCACGACATTTAGAGACATTAGGAACTTGTACTAACCAATTAAATTTTAAATCAGTAAATGTTAAATATGATTTTCACGTAGTTTCGGATAATTTTCCCGTACCAGTAGATGGTATTTTGGGAGCAAATTTCTGAAAGGATTTTCAAGGTAAAATAAATCTAGAAAATTTTTATCTCGAATTAACAATAGCGAATAAAAAGGTAGTTTTACCGATACTAAATAAAGAAAATTTAAATACAATCACACTTTCACCACGATGTGAATCCACATATTGGTTAGATACAAAATTTCAAAATGAGCGCATATTCTATCAAACGGAATTATGTGAGGGGGTTTTCATGGCTGGATCTATATCCAAACCCATAAATGGTAAAATACCAATACAAATTTTAAATACACGAGAAAAAGAAGTAAAATTAAAATGGATTGAACCCGAATCCTGTAGTGTAAACGAACATTATATATTAAATTACGAACTATCGAAAGAAGCGTCTATTATACGAATAGACAAACTTTTAAAAGAAATTAATTATGACACATTAAATATTGAGGAAAACAAATGTATACAGACAATCTGTACAAAATTTAACGACATTTTTCATTTAGAATTGACAGTGACAAATATTGGGACAGCAAATATTAAAATAAAAGAAGGAATTGAACCAAAGTATACTAAACCATATAGAATACCGCATACACAAAAAGAAAATATACAAGAAGAAATAGACAAAATGTTAAAAGATAAAATAGCTGAACCATCAGTTTCGGCTTGGAATTCACCTGTACTAATTGTACCAAAGAAAAAGGATCCTGTCATTACAGAAATTTCGAATGGTCATTGACTACCGGAAAGTTAACGATATTATAGAAGATGATAAATTTCCACTACCAAATATCACAGATATATATGATATGGTAGGTACTGCAACATATTTTTCGACTATAGATCTTAGTCAGGGATATTACCAAATGGAACTACACAAAGACAGTAGTCCGTGTACCGCATTTTCGACTGAAAACGGACATTTTCAATTAACACGTTTGAAAAAACCAATGGGTTTGAAAATTTCACCCAGTGCATTTTCACAAATGATGTCAGTAGCAATGTCAGGTTTAACATATTCGAGATGTTTTGTATATTTAGACGATTTGATCATTTTTGGAAATAGTTTAGAATCGCATAATAAAAATTTAATAGAAGTTTTTCAACGACTTAGGGATGTAAATTTAAAAATTCATCCTGCTAAATGTAGTTTTCTGAGAAAAGAAGTACTATATTTAGGCCACATTATTTCGGAGAAAGGTATTTTGCCTGATCCATCAAAATCAAACGCAATTAAAAATTTTCCACAACCAAGCAATGCAGACGAAGTTCCGAGATTTGTTGCATTTGTAAATTATTATAGAAAATTTATTCCAAATTTCGTTTAATACCCGGGACACACCAAAATTGAAAACCTAAGTTTTCGCGAAAACTAGATCTAAAAACTTTTTTAGTGACACACCAAAAATGGAGCGCGTTTTCGAATGTCAAATTATGAAAATTATTTATTTAAACAACTCTACGTAAAAACCAAAAAAATTAAAAATAGTAATTATTTGTTTTTAATGTCAAATTTTGATTTAATTATATTAAAAATTATTTAATAAAAATTAATTTTTTATGTTTTTTTTTTTAAATTTTCGATTTTTTTTTGATTTTTCACAAAAATGGCTACTTTTGTATGGAAACTTAGCTATGCCTACTTCAAAAATACATATCTTCTATTTTGTAATAGATGGCGCTAAAATATATTTTCGTGAAAACCTTAAAAATTTGTAGATTTCGTGTTTTCAATTTATTCCTGAAAACTGTACTAAACCTTATGAATTTCCATTTTTGAACTTTGAAAACACTAAAACTGAGTTTTCGGTCCTGTGTGTCCCGGGTATCAATAACCATTCCACTAAATAAATTATTAAAAAAATATGCTAAATTTAATTTTACTAAAGATTGTATAGAAGCTTTCGAAACTATAAAAGAAATTTTAATAAGTCCAAAAATTTAACAATTTCCAAATTTTGACGAAGAATTTATTTTGCGAACTGACGCATCAGGTTTGCTCTAGGAGCAGTACTTTCTAATAATGATGATAGACCAATAGAATATGCTAGTAAAACTTTAAATAATGCTGAGAAAAATTATAGTACAATAGAAAAAGAATTATTAGCCATAGTATGGGCTATTAAACATTATCGACCATATCTTTTCGGAAGACGATTTAAAATTTTAACTGATCATAGACCATTAGTCTATTTATTTTCATTAAAGGAACCTTCGTCTAGATTAACTAAATTTAGACTGGAAGAATATAATTTTTATGTAGAATATTCACCAGGAAAAGAAAATTGCACAGCAGATGCATTAAGTAGAGTAAAAATTACATCTCACGATTTAAAATTTTTAGTTATAGCAGTAACGACTAGATCAAAAACAAAAAGAAATGAAGAACAAATTGACACACCAAAAGAAGCGGACGAACAAATTATAAAATAATTATTACAACCACAACCAGAAGGGTTAAAACTAGTTGAGTTAAAAATAGTAGATAGTTTTAATGAAGAAATAAGCAAATTAAAAAATCAACAGGATATTATATTGGGTCCAAATAAAATATTAGCTTACATTCCAAAAAGGAATTGTATTATAATGATTAGACCAAAAGATAGCACTACAGACCAATCCGTGACATTCGGCAGATTGCTATGGACGGACGTGCAGAAAATCACTGGTCCATTAAAATTGAAAAAATTATATATTACGAAGGGAGAGTTATTAAAATTATCAGACGGCCGTCGACAAAATAGTATTAATAATATAAAGAAAAAATTGAATGAAATATTTAAAAATACTAATATAAAAGTGCACATAATGAAAGAATTGATAAGAATTACTGACCCAGGGATGAAAAAATTATTACTTAACGATTATCATATATTACCAACTAGTGGACATGCAGGAATAAATCGTATGAATAAAAATATAAAATGCAAATATTTCTGGACAGGAATGCAGGAAGATATCACAACATTTGTAAAACATTGCGAATCTTGTCAAAGAAATAAACATATAAATATGAAAAGACAACCAATGATTATAACATCAGCAAGTGAAACAGGTTTTGAGAAAATGTACGTAGATCTTGTAGGCCCATTAGATGAACCAACAGAGGGTTATAAATATATTTTAACAATACAAGATGAGTTAACAAAATTTATAGAAAATATACCTCTTAAAAACAAAGAAGCTAATACTGTAGCAAAAGGACTCGTAAAACACTTCATATTAAAATATGGTGTTCCAAAGAAAATAGTTTCCGATCAAGGGACGGAATTTATGAGTCATGTTTTTAAGGACATGTATAAAATGTTAAAAATAGAACAACTGTTCTCTACAGCATATCACCATGAAAGTATAGGAGCTTTAGAAAATTCACATAAGGTACTAGGAGCGTATCTCAGGAAATACGTAACTCAAAACCATACAGATTGGGATAAATGGTTGCCATACTACACATTCTGTTATAATACATCAGTACATTCAGAAACAGAATATACACCATACGAATTAATATACGGAAAGCAATGTCAACTACCTTCAAGCTTATTAAGAAATATACAGCCAGTGTACAATTATGAAGATTTTATAATAGATTTGAAAAATAAATTACAAATAGCACATAGAGATGCTAGGGAAACATTACTTAAAAAGAAACAGGATAGGAAAACTAGGTATGATAAAGATATTAGAGTTAAAGATAGTAACTATGAAGTAGGTAGTTTAGTTTTATTAAGAAATGAAAATAGGAAAAAATTAGATCCAATATACATTGGACCATACGAAGTTATAAGTAGCACAGGAGTTAACTGCGAAATAAAAACTGAAAATAAGAAAATGATGGTACATAAAAATAGATTAAATATTACGTATATCTAGCAATAGAATTAGAAAACTAAAAATTTATTAAGGGGGAAAGGGGACGCCTGGAAACCTATATATATATATAAAATAAATTAATGGAAACCTATATATATATATATATAAAATAAATTAATGGAAACCTATATATATATAAAATAAACCAATAATAAATAGATAATAAATATAGTTAAGATAAGCTAAATAAATTTTTAAAAAATTTTCTTAAACATATTGATAATAAATAAAAATATTAAATAAAATAAAACAAAGGATAAATAAGGTAGTAAAACGAAATAATTTAACAATGAAATAATTCAGTAACATTTTGAAAAGAAAAAGTTGAATAAATATATATATAAATATAAAAATTGAAAAATTATACAAGAATTTGTATCTAGGAGACATTTGGAAAGAAGGAACCTTTTTACCATACGATTCCTCCTTTTCCGCTGGGAAGGGTGGTGTGAAGGAGTTAGAAATCACCCACACTATAGTAATATACCCACACTATAGTAATATATAAAATAAAATAAGAATGTTATTCTTATTAATATATAATAACTGTAAACATAAAAGTAACAGAAAAATACTTTATATATTGCGTAAGGTTAGTTAAATTAAAAATATTGTAAACAAATGTGGAAATATTTATAGTAAAAATATAAATAATAAATTAATTAAAACACATAAATGTATATATGAAATTAGGTGTAAATATATATATTTATGTATATGCAATTTAATGGTAAATAACTTTATAATAAATAATAATTAAATATTGAATATTTCCACATAAGTATATTTTTGCTGAAATAGCAAAATAACCATTAGCCATAAGAATCAATGTAATTTTAGGGTATAAAAGAAATGGGTTTTTAATAAAGAAACTTCACTTCAACTTGAACTTTTGAGTGTTTCAATTGCCTTTATCTGCTACTCGGTAAACAAGGAAGAAACCTTAAAAAACTACCAAATAGAAGTCCACTGAAGCAACTGAGGCTTACGCTACGTTGTCATAACATTCGGCCAACGGCTAGTGGTTTTCAGTGAGATTTCGTAAGGTCTGTGACGTAAGGGACGCAAGACTTTACAGTATAATTGAATAAGTGCTTGTACCTACTTCTCCGAAGGTTTTTTTTAAAACACTTTGTAGCTCAGTGACTTCCCTTCCATACGATTTTTTGCTTATAATGAACCAAGGAACCACCCCTTAACGGATTAGCATCCCAAACCAGGACACCCTGTATATATATAGTATAACAGCAGAGAAAAAAAAACTTATATTAGAGACTAGAAATTTCCTTTACAACTTAAAGTACTAAACTAATCATACTATTTGAAGGAAAAATTTTAGATAAAAACCTTACTGAACTAAGAATAACTAACGTATACTTAAAACTAAATAGACTAAAAACTTAAAACTATGAACCCTTACGTAACCCTACCCAAATCCACAAATAAGGTCTTTAAGCTTATAAAGTGCCTAAAATGAACTGAAGCAATCTTACTTATACCTGAAGCTATAACAGCCACATTTGTATTAAATTGTTATTGAGCATAAAACACGAATCATTAAATTTTATTTGTGAAGATCGTATTCTATCATCGATTACCCCAGTGGTGTCGTGCAGGAAGGACGTGCGAAAAAACCAAGGCAAATCAAGCATCATCTTGAGAATTTTGTTTTGCTTTACCTGAAGCTTTTTCAAATCAGTAATGGCACTACTGCCCCAAACCGGCTAACCATATAACAAAATACTTTGAAACACTACTTTATAAATTAAAATTTTATTTGCAATTGCAAGCTTTGATTTTCTATTGATAATAGGATAAATTAAATTGATAATTTTGTCACATTTTTTTATCGTTAAGTCAATTTGAGTTTTAAATTTTAACTTTTTGTTAAAGTGTGTAAACCCAGGTATTTAATTGATTCATTCCACGGCACAAGTTGAACATTAAGATTCAGCTCATTAGAAGGAATATATACCGGTTTCCTTTTCCTCGTGAAGAATAGGGCTTGCGTTTTCGCAGCATTAATATTTATTTTCCATTTACTGAAATAGGTGGATAATGTATTAAATGCATCAATTAGATTGGACGTAATCGCGGTGTTGTGAATTGAAGCACCCAGTACTTCAATTCACAACCAAAAAACAGCTAACTAAATTATTTTGAAATAATATAAAATTATTAATTAAATTTGCAAAATAATGAAGAGTTGATTGGCTAACCAAAATATCGCATGCGATATTTTGGAAAACCAAAAAGCTCTTCAACCAAATAAATTGGCTGTTTTTTGGTAGTAAAAATTAAGTTTAATTTGGGTGTCAAGAAGACACCAACTAAAAAGATTAAGTCTACTTTGAGGTGTCAAGTAGACACCAATTAAATTAATTAAAAAGTTTACTTCGGGGTGTCAAGAAGACACCAACTAATTAAAGAAAAAAAAAGTCTAATTTGGGTTTCAATTAGATACTATAAATTGTAATAATAAAAGTATAATAAAAATAGCTGTTTTAATTCAAGTTTAAAGAATTTATTGAATAAAGTCAAAGTAATTCAAACCAGTTAAAATTGTATAATTGGTTTTAAATGAATAAATAAAAATCTAAAGTAATTAATAAAATAAATTTATAACTATAAATAAATTAATAAATTAATAAATAGGAAATATTAATGGTGAATAAATAAAAATAAATTTAACAGAACAAGATTAGTGTTTTTATTTGGTAATAAGAAAAAAAAGAAAACAATTATAAAAGGTAACTTTTATAACATTGGCGCTGCGGACAGGATAGGAACTACGTTTCCTATCTAAAAAAAACTTGTGTGCGGTAAAACGTTTCGATTTAAAAAAAAAAAAAACTACACAAAAATTAAATTTTTTTTGTTAAAAAATATACATGTTCAATACTAAAAGTGAAATAAAAACAAAAAATCAGATCAAATAACAACAGAGCAAACAACAGTAGCAGTATCAACAAACAACAGTAGCAGTATCAACAAACAATAGTAGCAGTATCAACGAAGGCAGTGAAAAACAAAAACAACAACAGAAGAATAAAATCAATAAATTTACTATGTAAGTCAAAAAATCTTAAGGAAAATTATTATATTTATTAATAAAAAGAAGGAAGTTTTTAAAATCATAAAAAAAAAATTTTTCAAATTAAATTTCTAAAAATTCAAATTGATTGTTTAATTAATTATCAAAAAAAAAATAAAAAAAAATCGGATTCAAAAATGTATCAAATTAAATGTTAAATAATTATCAAAAACAATTTTTTTTTCCAAATTTTATTCAAAAAAGTATACAAAAAATCAAATTCCTATATACGGCACATAAATATAAAAAAAAAGTCATATTTTTTTTCGTAAAATCCAACAAAACTTGTAAACAAAGTTTATGGATATATATGGATATATATAAATTGTATATAATTTTTTTGTTAAACAAATTTCCCAACCTTTCCCAATAGTTACCCTAATTTTTTTTATACAAATATAATAAATATTATAAATAAATGCATATCAACAAAGCACACATTAATACATATGGTGCAATTATATAAGTTTTTTTTTACTATAAGTCGACCATATATACATATGTATATACATATTTCTTTTTTGGTGCATTATAATAATTGTGCGTTTTCAGCAATTATATAAAGTTTTTTTTCTCTGTTGCCTAAATTTTTATTAGCATTGAAATTTTATACTTGGTAGTGTATAAAAAATATATAAGGTAATAAAAACAATGAAAGGCATTATGTGTTGAATTTAATTACAAAAATACTAGGGTTCGTTGATTTTATACTAAAACTGTGTAAAGAAAATACAAATGCACAGTTTGTATTAAGTTAACTCAGGGCTGTATAAAATCAAGTAACCTGGTATAAAGTTTTTTTTTCCTATGTAATAATAAAAAATTGGGATACAAATTTTCTTTGTTACCCAATATTTGTCTTTTCACCCTATATAACTTTGAAAAATTTTTTTTTGTCCTCTTATGACAAAATAATATATATACATACATACTTATAATTAAAATTAGCAAATTTTCTTGTTGAAAATAAATAATTTCGTAATTTTTTGTTTTTAAAATTTATAATAAATTTTTTTTTAAAGGTAATTAACCGCAATTTCAATTTATCATTGCGAAACAAAGTCAACCAAAATATTTTTTTTAATCAAACTTACTTAACAAAAATATTTTATAATCATTGCATACCTTTAGGAGATAAATAAAACATTTTTGGGTTTTTTAAAAAAAGTGAACTTTTAGAAGTACCTATAATAATAAAATTTAAAAAAAAAAATTATATATATTCATCAGCTTTGGATTGGTTTTCATAATAAAATTTAAAAAAAAAATGTATTAATAAAATTTTATAACTATATTGAATATGATTTCTTTTTTTTTCGACCCCTAAAAAATAATTATACTAAATTTACATTTTATATCAAAATTTCATTAATTTTTTTTGTTTTTTCGTAATAATGAAAATTATATATACATATATATAAAGGGATATATATATATATTTTCAAAATACGTTTGATCATTTTTATATAAAATATTGTTGTCAACTTAATTGATATTAATATAAATATTTTAAATGACGTACGTAAGTTTCATTAGAACAAAGCGCGTTTTTTTTGTAAAAGCATTCATATTATGAAAATTTACTAACAATTTTTTTTTGGTATTGAATAAAAATTTTATTGCATAATTTTAGGAGTTAGGGAATTTCTATTTTTTTTATGTCGAAAAAAAAAAATTTTTATTGCATATATACAGGAATAAAAATAAAATAAATAAAAATGAGAATTTTATTTTAAATAATTTTATTAAATTGGAATGATGTTCGTTAAATAAGATAAAATTTAAATTAAAAATAATTTTTAGGAAAAATACAAACACAATTTTTCGAGCTTATTTTTTTCAGAATAAAAAATTCGACCCCTAAAAAATAAGTATACAAATTTTTTTTTCACTTTTTACTGAAATTTAATAAAATTATGACCGCTAAATCATAATATAAAAAAAGGCGTATTTACATTGTTGTTGTTGTAATTTAATAAGGAAACTAATGTCGCAAAAATCAAAAACTCCAACTTTAGCGCAATCTATTTTAAAATTTTCGAAGCGAATTTCTACTTTTTCATTTCTAAATTCAAGTCCAGAATTTGAAGATTCGGACGAAAAAACTAAAACAAACATCGAAAATATAGAAGAAGAACCAAATTTAGAAGTTTTAAATAAAAACAAGTTTTCTGATTTTTTACACCAAGTGCAGGAAGACAGAGTGTCGGAAAACAGAAAAAGCTTTAGAACATTAAGATCCGGGGTAAAATATAATAGAATTGGTCCAATAAGAAGACCTAAAAAAGCAAGGAAAAATAAAGTGATTATTACTAAAACGGAAAGAAGAAGTTTAAATATTAAAAAATCCGACAAAATGAATCCAGTAAATGACCCTCATTTCTTTAGCAACAGAACAATAAATAGGCCAGGACCGTCAGGGTTAAATTCGACCCCTATTCCGCCTCCACCACCACGTCAGTTACCCGTACAACATGAGTACAACGCGGAAAATTTCACTAATGACAACTCTTACCATTTGGAACCAACGCTCTTGCCGGTTGAAAAAATTATTAAGACATTTTTGGTACACGTTCCAACATTTTCAGGTGTAGGGTTGGACATTGAAAACGAACTAAACAATTTTCTGGAATTGGCTCATCAATCATACGAGTTAAAGGGGTGGGCAAAAAGGCATACTTTTACGGATTTTAATTACCAGTAAATTAACAGGTGCGGCCAACGCTCTCTTTAGATATGCCAACGTCGAAAATTTTACACAATACAAGGATATTTTAAGAAACCGTTTCATAGAAAGTAAAGATATGGCTACTTTAGCCTCGGAAATTATGGGAATGTACCAATATGAAACGGAAATTGTACAACTTTTTGGAGAACGAATATCTGAAAAATTGGCCGCGTATCGGAACAGGGTAAATGAGAGATATAACAACGAGGGACGAGCATTGATAAACGAGATGGAGATCACAGCAAAGAGAGTGTTTTTGGGAGGACTGCGATCAGCAGAGTTAAAACAATATCTATTATTTAAAAATCCGTAAAATTTACGAGTCTCTATAGGAGCAGCTCGACAATATCTGAATGAAACTCGAAATTTAGGCGGCATTGGAAGTTCTAATACATCAAGCAACAATCAAACAGATCAAATGCTAACATTAATTACAACGATGATGAAAAAATTAAACGAAAATGGACTACAAGCAGAACAACCCAACAAAAACAAATTTAGTAATGGCAATAATCAGAGAAATTTTAGCAATAATAATAACTTTAATAAAAACCAGCAACACAATAATAACATGCGCAATAATTTCAACGCTGGAAGTAGAAATCTAAATAACAACAACAACAACAACAATTTTAGTAATAATTATAAGCAATTTTCAAATAATAATAATAATAATTTTAATAACAATAAGACCCCGTTCAATAACTATAATAAGACCCCTAATAGATTGAACAATAATAATGGTAGTATGTTTAACGGAGATAACTACCAATCTAATTATAATAGTAATAATAATAATCATAATAATATTAGGAATACAAATATTGCTAACAGAGGACCTAATTCAAATCCTCTTATAACATGTTTCAAATGTGGTAAACAAGGCCACATAAGTAGAGATTGTACAATGCAATTTCATTTAAATAAGGAAGTAAAACATTGTGCCAAATGCGGAATTTACGGACACGAATCCGCTAGTTGTTTAAAACCACGTGCAGGGAATAAAGGCGCAAGCCCACAAAGAGTTTTAACAGTAACCAACACGGAAACCACTTGTGAATGGTGTGCAAGGGAAGGTCACAAAATATTGAATTGCGAAGCACGTCAATCTTATGAATCTAGAATGGCGTTAGTCTCGGGAAACGAGAGTGGAGTGAACTAAAAAAGCCCAGCTCATTCCATACGGAGGGCACAACAACCACCTTACAGGAGCTTATAGTTCAATTGGCTTTAGATATAGCCAAAACAGACAAAGTAAAGTTATTAGTAGACACAGGAGCTCAGGTTAGTTTAATAAAAAAATCAACATTAAAAAAAGGAACACAAATATGTACAGATAATAAGGTACAAATAAGTTCAATAAACAATGTGAGCTCCACTTAAGGTTCCTGTGAGGGTAAATTTTTATTAGGGCAAAATTTTAAATGCGATTTCCAAGTTACAGATAATGATATTAAGTTACCAGTTGATGGTATTTTAGGGAACAATTTTTTGTCCCCTAATTGTAATATTTTAGGAGCCCAAAAACAATTACAATTTCCAAAAACAAATAATTCGGAATTTTATATTCCATTTTCACAAAAACAAAATGAAAAAATAAATATGCATTGTATTAAAGATTCAAATCAATTAAACGCGGTAAAGATACAACAATTACGAGAAATTTATGATAACGTACAGGAGAGTTTTAAGGAAAATAATGGAGTTATGGAAGTAATAGAAAATAAAGAGGAAGTTATTGAAGAAACTAAGGAGGTATTAAGTGAAAATAGTAGTAAATTAAAGGAGGAGGATATTATTGTAGTGAATGCGGAAGTTATGAAAGTAAATGATGAGGTTAGTAATGAGGAATATAATAATAATTATGACGTAGAAGTAGAGGTAGTAGTAAATGAGGACGTAAATAATGAGGAATATAATAATAGTTATGACATAGAAAATAAAAATTTGGAAAATATTGAAAGTATCAATGAAGAAGTAATGAATAATGATGTAATAATTGGTTTAAATAATAATGTAATAGCAGACGAAATTAAAGTGTATAAAATGGACAATGCAATGGAAATTAAAATAAAGAAGTATCTGAATCTAATAATGTTAAATGTGAAAAAATGGAAATTAATGGAATAATAAAATCAACGAAAATTATAGTACCAGCACGCATGGAAAAGGCAATCAGTCCACCTACAACGGAAGAGGGAGAATTCTTTTGTGAAGCTCAACAAATAAAACCAGGCGTGTTTTTAGGAAATTGTTTGGTAAAAGGTAAAAAAAATACTGTAACTGTTTGTGTAGTTAACGTAAACACGGAAAATGTAGAAATTGAAAACGTAAAAGTAAAATTGAACCCTATTCAAAATTTTGAAATAAAACCCCTAAAAAATGACCCCCAAAACATACCAAAAATAAAAGAAAGAGTTAATTTTATTTTTAAAAAACAAAAGAAAACCATTAGTTTTGGTTTATAAAAATGACTTAAAGAAATTTAAAAAAAATATATATATTGTATACGTATATAGAGTTCCACAAAAAAAAGGGGAGGGATCCCTACACAAAATTCATATAAAAAAACGATTTTTTTAATAAATTTTTAGTATATTAAACTCACTAGTTTTTATTTACAAATATATTTTAAAATTTACCTATTAATTTCCCACTAAAAGTACCTATGTCCAATAATCTAACTAAAAACCTTAATTTCAATTTCCCAAAAACATAACTTTGATACAAAATATTCAAAATCTAAAATAAAAAATTATATACAAATAAATATTAAATTAAAATATTTAAAAAAGCAATTTGAGAGTATAAATAAAACAGGACGGAATTTGATTTTTTTTTAAACAAAAAAAAATATACAAAGATGTATATTGTAATTTAAAAGGGAATTTGATTTCTTTTTCATATTGAGATAAGAAAATTTTTTTTTAAAAAAAATTTAAAAAAAAAAAATTGTTTTTAAATATTTGAACAAAAACCAAAAAAAAATAATAAATATTAAAATTGAAAATAATTAATAAAAAACAAACAAAGTAAATTGATTTTTTAAATACAATATATGTTAAATTCAAGTATTTATTATAAAAAAAATCTATTAAATCTTATGCACATATGAAAATATCTAAATAAAATAAATTTTCAAAATACTATATAGTAAATTAAAATCTTTATAATTATTTAATCTTATATTTAAATAAAATAAATTTGAATTCTATACCATTAAGAAAAAAAAAATATGTATAATAACTTAGATACTATAAATTGTAATAATAAAAAGTATAATAAAAATAGCTGTTTTAATTAAAGTTTAAAGAATTTATTGAATAAAGTCAAAGTAATTCAATCCAGTTAAAATTGTATAATTGGTTTTAAATAAATAAATAAAAATCTAAAGTAATTAATAAAATAAATTTATAACTATAAATAAATTAATAAATTAATAAATATTAATGGTGAATAAATAAAAATAAATTTAACAGAACAAGATTAGTGTTTTTATTTGGTAATAAGAAAAAAAAGAAAACAATTATAAAAGGTAAGCTTTTTCAAATCAGTAATGGCACTACTGCCCCAAACCGGCTAACCATACAACAAAATACTTTGAAACACTACTTTATAAATTAAAATTTTATTTGCAATTGAAAGCTTTGATTTTCTATTGATAATAGGATAAATTAAATTGATAATTTTGTCACATTTTTTTATCGTTAAGTCAATTTGAGTTTTAAATTTTAACTTTTTGTTAAGGTGTGTAAACCCAGGTATTTAATTGATTCATTCCACGGCACAAGTTGACCATTAAGAATCAGCTCATTAGAAGGAATATATAGCGGTTTCCTTTTCCTCGTGAAGAATAGGGCTTGAGTTTTCGCAGCATTAATATTTATTTTCCATTTACTGAAATAGGTGGAAAATGTATTAAATGCATCAATTAGATTGGACGTAATCGCGGTAACAGATACCACAGCAGATATAATGGCAGTATCATCAGCGTGCGACTCCACATGTTGAGTGATTGGCACATCTGAATATTAAAGAGACTTGGATTGAGCGATGATCCCTGGGGAACTCCTGCTGGAATTCCAAAACAATTTGATTTGGCGTTCTTAGTAGAAACACTAAATTTCCTGTTATGTAGAAAACTTTTATTTATTTTTACAATATATTTCGGAAATCCAAGTATAAAAATTTTGTGCACTAATCCGTCGTGCACCGAGTTAAATGCGTTTTCTATATCTAGAACTATCATGTCTGTAGATAATTTATTTTTAAAATTGTTTTGTATAATATTTTTAATTCTATACAATTGATGGCAAGTAGAGTAGCCCGCGCGAAAGCCGAATTGTACGTCAGGAATAATATCTGCTGTTTCAATATAATCATAAATTCTAGATTTGATGCATTTTTTAAATATTTTACCCAAGCTGTCTAGAAGACTGATTGGTCTGTATCGATCGAAAGATTCTGGAAAGTAGCTAATTGTTAAGCAAGCGTTAAACAAATGAGTTATATATATACACAACTTAATGGGTGATTTTTTAAGTAAAATGTGGGGAATTCCGTTTGGACCAGAAGCTTTTTTATTTTTACAGCCGCGGATGATACATTTGATTTCCGAAGGTATAATTAATTTAAAATTTGTGAAATTAGTTGCATTTAATTTGGAAATACTATTGTCAACACTATTTTCTCTTATAACATCAGCTGAAGAAGAGTTATGATATTGAGAAGCAAAAAATTTATCAAATTCATCAGCTTTTTCTTGGTTGGTAAGAAGAACACCATTGGCAGTTTGAATAGGGGGAGTGTTTTTATTCCTATTTTTTTAAATTTTGGTCAAATTCAAAAAAGGTTTATTACTTTTCTCGAGTAATGTAATCATAAAAAAGTTTGCTAATATAATTTATATCACGTTTGTGAGAACGTTGCCAACGACGTCTCATAGAATTTCTAGTTTGAATTAAACTGGTAATATACGGTGGTAACATGTTAATATTGTGTTGTCGGTTATTATTTTTTTTGGAATAGTAAATTGTTTAGCTTCTTCAATTATACAAATTTTCAATACCACGGTCAATATCATGAAATGTACAAAAACTATTAATGGATATATCAGTAGTATAGATATGTTCCTTCTGGCACAGTTTCCATACAAAACTACAAAATAATCAAGTTTTTTGAAAATTTAAAATTGTCTCAGTTGAGCCAGAAAATCCATATACTTTTCAATATAAAATCTTCACAACACAACTTTTTTTCATTTTGCTTTGTCTCAATATCCACATATATTTTTTACACAATTCACGCACATATACTTTTTCGAATTCTCTTCGATGGTATATAATCCGAATATAAGTTTCACTTTCAATTTAATAAAATAAAAATCGCGCACATTAACTTTTTCGAATTCTCTGCGACGGCATATAATCCGAATATAAGTTTCACATTCAATTTAAAAAAAAATAAAATTTACTACACCACAATAAATTCACGCATAGTAACTTTTTTTTCGCTTTTGTGGTCTACCATATAGATATGTTCCTTCTGGGACAAAGCAAAATACAAATTTTCCACACAAAATACAATTTTTTTTGAAAATTAAAAATTGCTTCAGTTGGCCCAGAAAATCCATATACTTTTCAATATAAAATCTTCACAACACAACTTTTTTTCATTTTGCTTTGTCCCAATATCCACATATATTTGTTACACAATTCACGCACATATACTTTTTCGAATTCTCTTCGATGGTATATAATCCGAATATAAGTTTCACTTTCAATTAAATAAAATAAAAATCACGCACATTAACTTTTTCGAATTCTCTGCGACGGCATATAATCCGAATATAAGTTTCACATTCAATTTAAAAAAAAATAAAATTTACTACACCACAATAAATTCACGCATAGTAACTTTTTTTTCGCTTTTGTGGTCTACCATATAGATATGTTCCTTCTGGGACAAAGCAAAATACAAATTTTCTACACAAAATACAATTTTTTTTGAAAATTAAAAATTGCTTCAGTTGGCCCAGAAAATCCATATACTTTTCAATATAAAATCTTTACAACACAACTTTTTTCATTTTGCTTTGTCCCAATATCCACATATATTTTTTGCACAATTCACGCACATATACTTTTTCGAATTCTCTTCGACGGTATATAATCCGAATATAAGTTTCACTTTCACTTTATAAAATAAAAATCGCGCACATTAACTTTTTCGAAATTCTCTTCGACGGTATATAATCCGAATATAAGTTTCACTTTCAATTTTAATAAAATAAAATTTACTACACCACAATAAATTCACGCTAAGTAACTTTTTTGCATATTCTTTTGTGATTTCCATATAAAAAATATTAACTTTTTTACATTTTCTGTTTTGACCTTCCATATAAAAAGTATTTAATTTTTTTACATTTTGTGTTTTGATCTTAAACCTACATATTTTAATACAAAATAAAATTATTTTTTGTGATCTATAGTCCGAATATAGGTTTAATTTTCAATTTTAATAAAATAAAATTGCCACAATAATTTATACACCACAATAAATTCCCGCATAGTAATTTTTTTCTATTCTCTTTTGTGGTCTTCCAGATAAAACTTTGGCACATTTGGTTTATTAAAAATTATTTCATTTCAATTTTGTAAAACGAAAAACTTGTTTTAATTTGCATTATCAAAAATTGTATTCAAGATTTTTTATTTATTTTTATATTTATGATTTTTTAAAATCGATATTGAACTTGAATTTAAAAATTATGAAATTGTAATCAATAGCCCTGTTTTTTTGTAGACGGGTATATTGTATTGCAAAATTTTTGCAAAAAAACGATTCACTGAAAATAAGGCGACAATTTTTTTTATTTCAATCACAATTGAATTTATCAGCTGATAATTTTTTTTAAATCACATTAACTTTGAGTTTTATAAAACTAAAAAAAAAAAATCATTAAAAAATATAAAACTTGCTTTTTTTCTTTAATAAATTGCCATTTTTTAATGTAAAAAAAAAACATAGGCTATGCCTTTTTGGTTCAATGTATTTGAAATAAATGAAATAAAATGAAATGAAACAGAATATTGACAACAGAGTCATCTACATGTCATATTATTAACTATTTATCAATTACAATTCATTTGCATGATATAAATAACTACTGTAATTCTCATTTTTGTGCCAACAAATTGTTGTTGTCTTCAATGTAAAAATTTGCTGTACAATGTACCCGTCTACAAAAAAACAGGGCTAATATTATTTTATAAATACTGATTTAAATTGTATTTATATATAAACAAAAAATAATAACAATATTTTCATTGGTAATTTTAATTTATTTTATTTGTATTAATATAATAAAATATATATTTTACAAGTATTATTATATATTTGAAAACATTGAAATTTATTGATTTATAATTCTGAAAATATTTATAAAATAAAAGTGAACAGAAAATATATAATTGATTCAATATTATCTTATTAATATTGAACTAATATTGGATATTTGAAAAACAGATTTTTATATCTGAAAATTAATATATATATATTATATATTTCAAATAATTAAAAAGCATTTGCTAGTAATTTAAAAAAAATTTATATTTAAGTACAATTATTTTATAAACAAAAAATTTACATTTATTTTTAATTTTCATTTATTTGCATTTTTTTTAAATAATTTTTTTTTTTATGTTGTGGTGAACAATATCACTTCATCATCATCTTCTACATAATATTCACCATCTTCTTCACCATTATCATATTTTTCACTATCTTCAGCTTCTTCACTATCCTCAGCTTCTTCATGTTCTGAATCTTCCTCATCATTCTATGATTCTATTATCGCAGGACAATAAACTGGTGACGACTCCTCTTCTGATGTAAGATCTATAATATAGTCAAATGTATTACAGGTGGACAAATGATTAATATTTTTGTGATACTGAAATTATAATTTTTGCATAGTTTGTATACCCAAAATGCAGACTTTTAAAAAGAAATACTTCTCAATTTTTCGAAATGAAAAACTATTAATGATATAAATAAAATTGATAAACATATCAGCCAAAGAATGCAAGATCAAAAATATTTAAATTACAATATGCTAATCTTTTTGCGTAAAGTGAATTTAACCTAATAATATAAATTTCTTATTATCAGTCAGATTATTTTAATTTGTATTATTTTAAATTTTTTAATATATAATTTTAAATTTTATAAATAAAAGGATGCATTAACTTAAAATCCTAAGTATCTACTTTTATTATTTTAATAAATTCTACTGTATTTTACAATTTAAGATATCGATTTAAATTTAAAAATCGATAATTTCGAATGTGGCGCCGGACAGTATCTGGATGTTATTCCCAATTCACTTGTGAGATTATCAGCAATTTTAACAGCGCTTACTCTAGGATTTTCATTAATTTCTCTTAAAATTACTTGGGAGTTTCTATTAGTTACTATTGAAGGCCTGCCAGGTCTTGGTTTATTTTCATATTTACCGGTGGTATTTAAGTTTGTTACAACTTTCAACACTTGATTTGCTTAATCCAAAAATATTTAAAAAAAATTGTAGTGGTTTTTTTTATTTTTTAGCTTTATTATTAATTTTCTAAATTTGTTTTCTTATACCATTCATTTTTTACTTAAATAAATGTAAACACATTTTTTTAAATATGTACCATATTTCTCTGGCGATTCAAAATACGCTAACTTATATTTTAAAATAAAAAAAAATAATAATATCGCAATAACTAAGCTAATGTATTTTTAACCACTCCATGATTTTCTTACGTAGGCCTTTGTTGGATAAAACAGATTTTTATATTTAGTTCTAGATTTGTTCTTAATTTTCGCTTTTTGTTACAAAATTGTAAAATTATAACATCTTATTATATAACAAAATAAAAGAGTTTAATATACCTGAAATATTATTTTAACCCTTCGTTTTTAAATGTTACATACCGTACGTAGACTTTTGTGAGTAAATGTATCTTCTTCTTTTATACTGTTAATATACAGTATAAAAGATATCAGCTTGAAACATAATCTGTGGATTAATTTCCTTGTTTTTTTGACTTGCTTTAATATCCTGGTCATGAACTTCAGAAATGAAAGCTTCTTCATATATATAACTGCGGTACTTCCATTCATATCGTTTTAGACACCACAAAATAAATTTTTCCATGTCTTCGAGAGTTTTTATCAAACTTTCAAGTTTCAAAACATGTTCACACAATTGTGGCACAATTTGGTACAATAATAACAGTATAAAATTTAAGGAATTATTATCACTTTCAATTTGTTTTAAAATGTAAAACTAAAAATGATCAGATATACATGGATGAAAATTATTAAATTAATTTGAAATAATTTTGTTATCAAATATAAAATTTAACAGAATTATTATCATTTTAATTTTGTTTTAAAATGGAAGCTAAAAATGATCACAAAAGTACATTTGATAAACGATATTTACCAAATTGTTCAACTGAAATTTTCAAAATTTATAAAATTCAATTAACCAATCCTGTAACCTACGTGTTGGAAGATTACAAAAAGCAAATACTAAAAAGTGGGTTCTAACGCAATTATTATCAGTTTTTTTTTTTTTAAATGGAAACTAAAAATGATCAGATATACATGGACAAAAATTATTAAATTAATATATTAACGCAATTATTATCATTTTTTTTTTTTAAATGGAAACTAAAAATGATCAGATATACATGGACAAAAATTATTAAATTAATATATTAATAATTTAAAATAATTTTGTTATCAAATATAAAATTTAACAGAATTATTATCATTTTTATTTTGTTTTGAAATGGAAACTAAAAATGATCAGATATACATGGACGAAAATTAATAAATTAATATATTAATAATTTGAAATAATTTTGTTATCAAATATAAAATTTAACAGAATTATTATCATTTTAATTTTCTTTTAAAATGGAAACTAGAAATGATCAGATATATACATGGACGAAAATTCTTAAATTAATATATTAATAATTTGAAATAATTTTGTTATCAAATATAAAATTTAACAGAATTATTATCATTTTAATTTTCTTTTAAAATGGAAACTAAAAATGATCACATATACATGGACGAAAATTATTAAATTAATATATTAATAATTTGAAATAATTTTGTTATCAAATATAAAATTTAACGGAATTATTATTTTAATTTTCTTTTAAAATGGAAACTAAAAATGATCAGATATACATGGACGCAAATTCTTAAATTAATATATTAATAATTTGAAATAATTTTGTTATCAAATATAAAATTTAACAGAATTATTATCATTTTCATTTAGTTTATAGCAGGCCAAAAATTTTTAAAAAGTGGAAATTTAAAGTTGGTGACTTCGTTAGAATATTAAAACACAAAAGTACATTTGATAAACGATATTTACCAAATTGTTCAACTGAAATTTACAAAATTTATAAAATTTAATTAACCAATCCTGTAACCTACGTGTTGGAAGATTACAAAAAGCAAATACTAAAAAGTGGGTTCTAACGCAATTATTATCATTTTTTGTTTTTTTAAATGGAAACTAAAAATGATCAGATATACATGGACAAAAATTATTAAATTAATATACTAACGCAATTATTATCATTTTTTTTTTTTAAATGGAAACTAAAAATGATCAGATATACATGGACAAAAATTATTAAATTAATATATTAATAATTTGAAATAATTTTGTTATCAAATATAAAATTTAACAGAATTATTATCATTTTAATTTTCTTTTAAAATGGAAACTAAAAATGATCAGATATACATGGACAAAAATTAATAAATTAATATATTAATAATTTGAAATAATTTTGTTATCAAATATAAAATTTAACAGAATTATTATCATTTTAATTTTCTTTTAAAATGGAAACTAAAAATGATCAGATATACATGGACGAAAATTCTTAAATTAATATATTAATAATTTCAAATAATTTTGTTATCAAATATAAAATTTAACAGAATTATTATCATTTTAATTTTGTTTTAAAATGGAAACTAAAAATGATCACATATACATGGACGAAAATTATTAAATTAATATATTAATAATTTGAAATAATTTTGTTATCAAATATAAAATTTAACGGAATTATCATTTTCATTTAGTTTATAGCAGGCCAAAAATTTTTAAAAAGTGGAAATTTACAGTTGGTGACTTCGTTAGAATATTAAAACACAAAAGTACATTTGATAAACGATATTTACCAAATTGTTCAACTGAAATTTACAAAATTTATAAAATTCAATTAACCAATCCTGTAACATACGTGTTGGAAGATTACAAAAAGCAAATACTAAAAGGTGGGTTCTATGAGTACGAATTGCAGAAGGTCGCACACAAACATATTTATTTGGTTGAAAGAGTAATCCACAAGAGAGGGGACATGGTCTATGTGAAATGGCTAGGTTTTGATGAGAGTCACAATTCCTGGATTAAAAATACTGAATTATTATTGAACTTAGATATTATAAAATAAATGTTTTAATTTGTTTTTAAACTAGTTTAGTTATTTTGTTGATTTTGAATGGATGCAGTTAACAATAACAAGGAACGAGTAAATTTACTATTGGCTTATCATTATTTTTTAAATGATGAACACACAGCAAAGATATCAACAGGAATCAATCCTTCTACATTTCAGTCGACAATCATTATATACAAAGCTGAAAGTTCACCAATGATGTTTACGTACAATTTTTGGAACTTTTTCACACAAATAATCTCAACTGAAGCTGACATTGAAAATTTAGATTTTTTGTTAAGTATTGATGAGTGGAAAAAATTGTATGAAATAAAAGATTTTATTAGTTCGTATGCGTATTCGAATTATATTAGTGAGCCGTACATAAAAGCTTATGTATTCGAATATTTTAATAAATGTAAACAATTAAATTATAATAAGTTAAGCAATGATTTGTTTTTTTTTACCTAGTTACACTGCATTATTTAACTTTTCCAAGCTATTTGCTGAAATTCCATTATTTTGTAAAAATAATATACCTAATAATAATAGTAAATAAGTGTTCTCAATGTATAAAAAATTAATCGTTTTATTTCCAAAAGTACAAAAGGATAATTTTAAATGTCAGGTTTTATATAATCATTGCTTAACTTATTACAATTTAATTGATTACATTTATTAAAATATTCGAATACATAAGCTTTTATGTACGGCTCACTTATATAATTCGAATAGGCATACGAACTAATAAAATCTTTTATTTCATACAACTTTTTCCACTCATCAATACTTAACAAAAAGTCTATATTTTCAATATCCGCTTCAGTTGAGATGTTTTGTGTGAAAAAGTTCCAAAAATTGTACGTAAACATCATTGGTGAACTTTCAGCTTTGTCTATAATAATGGTCGACTGAAATGTAGAAGGATTGATTCCTGTTGATATCTTTGCTGTGTGTTCATCATTTAAAAAATAATGATAAGCCAATAGTAAATTTACTCGTTCCTTGTTATTGTTAACTGCATCCATTCAAAATCAACAAAATAACTAAACTAGTTTAAAAAAAATTAAAACATTTATTTTATAATACCTTAGTTCAATAATAATTCAGTATTTTTAATCCATGCATTGTGACTCTCATCAAAACCTAGCCATTTCACATAGACCATGTCCCCTCTCTTGTGGATTACTCTTTCAACCAAATAAATATGTTTGTTTGCGACCTTCTGCAATTCGTACTCATAGAACCCACCTTTTAGTATTTGCTTTTTGTAATCTTCCAACACGTAGGTTACAGGATTGGTTAATTGAATTTTATAAATTTTGTAAATTTCAGTTGAACAATTTGGTAAATATCGTTTATCAAATGTACTTTTGTGTTTTAATATTCTAACGAAGTCACCAACTTTAAATTTCCTCTTTTTAAAAATTTTTGGCCTGCTATAAACTAAATGAAAATGATAATTCCGTTAAATTTTATATTTGATAACAAAATTATTTCAAATTATTAATATATTAATTTAATAATTTTCGTCCATGTATATGTGATCATTTTTAGTTTCCATTTTAAAACAAAATTAAAATGATAATAATTCTGTTAAATTTTATAGTTGATAACAAAATTATTTCAAATTATTAATATATTAATTTAAGAATTTTCGTCCATGTATATCTGATCATTTTTAGTTTCCATTTTAAAAGAAAATTAAAATGATAATAATTCTGTTAAATTTTATATTTCATAACAAAATTATTTCAAATTATTAATATATTAATTTAATAATTTTTGTCCATGTATATCTGATCATTTTTAGTTTCCATTTAAAAAAAAAATGATAATAATTGCGTTAGAACCCACCTTTTAGTATTTGCTTTTTGTAATCTTCCAACACGTAGGTTACAGGATTGGTTAATTGAATTTTATAAATTTTGAAAATTTCAGTTGAACAATTTGGTAAATATCGTTTATCAAATGTACTTTTGTGATCATTTTTAGTTTCCATTTTAAAACAAAATTAAAATGATAATAATTCTATTAAATTTTATATTTGATAACAAAAGTATTTCAAATTAATTTAATAATTTTCATCCATGTATATCTGATCATTTTTAGTTTTACATTTTAAAACAAAATGAAAGTGATAATAATTCCTTAAATTTTATACTGTTATTATTGTACCAAATTGTGCCACAATTGTGTGAACATGTTTTGAAACTTGAAAGTTTGATAAAAACTTTCGAAGATATGGAAAAATTTATTTTGTGGTGTCTAAAAGGTTATGAATGGAAGTACCGCTGTTATATATATGAAGAAGCTTTCATTTCTGAAGTTCATGACCAGGATATTAAAGCAAGTAAAAAAAACAAGGAAATAAATCCACAGATTATGTTTCAAGCTGATATTGAAAATTTTATTAACAGTATAAAAGAAGAAGATACACTTACTCACAAAAGTCTACTTACGGTATGTAAAATTTAAAAACGAAGGGTTAAATTAAAATAATATTTCAGGTGTATTAAACTCTTTTATTTTGTTATATAATAAGATGTTATAATTGTACAATTTTAATTTTACGTAAGAAAATCATGGAGTGGTTAAAAATGCATTAGTTTAGTTATTGCAATATTAATATTTTTTTTTATTTTAAAATAGAAGTTAGCGTATTTTGAATCTCCAGAGAAATATGGTATTTAAAAAAATGTGTTTACATTTATTTTAGTAAAAAATGAATGGTATAAGAAAACAAAGTTCAGTAGAAGTTAGAAAATTAATAATAAAGCTAAAAAATAAAAAAAAAACACTACAAAAAATTGTAAATATTTTTGGATTAAGCAAATCAAGTGTTGAAAGTTGTAACAAACTTAAATACCACCGGTAAATATGAAAATAAACCAAGATCTGGCAGGCCTTCAATAGTAATTAATAGAAACTCCCAAGTAATTTTAAGAGAAATTAATGAAAATCCTAGATAATTTTATAAATAAATTTTATAAATAAAATTTAAAATTATATATTAAAAAATTTAAAATAATAGCGCTGTTAAAATTGCTGATAATCTCACAAGTGAATTGGGAATAAGTGTTCATCCAGATACTGTCCGGCGCCACATTCGAAATTCTATCGATATCTTAAATTGTAAATTACAGTAGAATTTATTAAAATAATAAAAGTAGATACTTTGGATTTTAAGTTAATGCATCCTTTTATTTATAAAATTTAAAATTATATATTAAAAAATTTAAAATAATACAAATTAAAATAATCTGACTGATAATAAGAAATTTATATTATTAGGTTAAATTCGCTTTACGCAAAAAGATTAGCATATTGTAATTTAAATATTTTTGAACTTGCTTTCTTAGGCTGATATGTTTATCAATTTTATTTATATCATTAATAGTTTTTCATTTCGAAAAATTGAGAAGGATTTTTTTTTAAAAGTCTGCATTTTGGGTATAAAAACTATGCAAAAATTATAATTTCAGTATGTCAGTTTCAAATTTCCATGTTTCAACCAACTAAATCACAAAAATATTAATCATTTGTCCACCTGTAATACATTTGTCTATATTATAGATCTTACATCAGAAGAGGAGTCGTCACCAGTTTATTGTCCTGCGATAATAGAATCATCGAATGATGAGGAAGATTCAGAACATGAAGAAGCTGAGGATAGTGAAGAAGCTGAAGATAGTGAAAAATATGATAATGGTGAAGAAGATGGTAAATATTATGTAGAAGATGATGATGAAGTGATATTGTTCACCACAACATAAAAAAAAAATTATTTAAAAAAAAATGAAAATAAATGAAAATTAAAAATAAATGTAAATTTTTTCAATTTTTTAAATTACTAGCAAATGCTTTTTATTTATTTGAAATATATAATATATATATGTATATTAATTTTCAGATAAAGTTCAATATTAATAAGATAATATTGAATCAATTATATATTTTCTGTTCACTTTTATTTTATAAATATTTTCAGAATTATAAATCAATAAATTTAAATTTTTTCAAATATATAATAATACTTGTAAAATTTATATTTTATTATATTAGTACAAAAAAATAAATTAAAATTACCAATGAAAATATTGTTATTATTTTTTGTTTATATATAAATACAATTTAAATCAGTATTTATAAGATAATATTGAATACAATTTCATAATTTTTAAATTCAAGTTCAATATCGATTTTAAAAAATCATAAATATAAAAATAAATAAAAAATCTTGAATACAATTTTTGATAATGCAAATTAAAACAAGTTTTTCGTTTTATAAAATTGAAATGAAATAATTTTTAATAAACCAAATGTGTCAAAGTTTTATTTGGAAGACCACAAAAGAGAATAGAAAAAATTTACTATGCGGGAATTTATTGTGGTGTATAAATTATTGTGACAATTTTATTTTATTAAAATTGAAAATTAAACTTATATTCGGACTATAGATCACAAAAAATAATTTTATTTTGTATAAAAATGTGTAGGTTTAAGATCAAAACACAAAATGTAAAAAAATTAAATACTTTTTATATAGAAGGTCAAAACAGAAAATGTAAAAAAGTTAAATATTTTTTATATGGAAAATCACAAAAGAATATGCAAAAAAGTTACTTAGCGTGAATTTATTGTGGTGTAGTAAATTTTATTTTATTAAAATTGAAAGTGAAACTTATATTCGGATTATATACCGTCGAAGAGAATTCGGAAAAGTATATGTGCGTGAATTGTGCAAAAAATATATGTGGATATTGGGACAAAGCAAAATGAAAAAAAATTGTATTGTGAAGATTTTATATTGAAAAGTATATGGATTTTCTGGGCCAACTGAAGCAATTTTTAATTTTCAAAAAAAATTGTATTTTGTATGGAAAATTTGTATTTTGTTTTGTCCCAGAAGGAACATATCTATATGGTAGACCACAAAAGCGAAAAAAAAGTTACTATGCGTGAATTTATTGCGGTGTAGTAAATTTTATTTTTTTTTTTAATTGAAAGTGAAACTTATGTTCGGATTATATTATAAAGTATATTTGCGTGAATTTATTATGGTGTAGTAAATTTTATTTTTTTAAAATTGAAAGTGAAACTTGTATTCGGATTATATGCCGTCGCAGAGAATTCGAAAAAGTTAATGTGCGCGATTTTTATTTTATTAAATTGAAAGTGAAACTTATATTCGGATTATATACCATCGAAGAGAATTCGAAAAAGTATATGTGCGTGAATTGTGTAAAAAATATATGTGGATATTGAGACAAAGCAAAATGAAAAAAGTTGTGTTGTGAAGATTTTATATTGAAAAGTATATGGATTTTCTGGCTCAACTGAGACAATTTTAAATTTTCAAAAGACTTGATTATGTTGTAGTTTTGTATGGAAAAAACTGTGCCCGAAGGAACATATCTATACTACTTATATCATATAGGTTTAATAAATCCTTATTTTTTTTGGAGTAATTTAACCATTTAGCTTTTTTGTACTCGAACCGATAGCAAAGCGGATTGAATAAGCACTGGTTATTGATTTCAAATTGAATTTGTGAATGGTCAGAATTAAGTTTTTGTAAAACCTTCAGTGGTGTAATATTTTACGAGCAATTGGTAAGAAATATATCAATGGTGGATGGTAAACGCCCCATAGCTCTAGGAAAATGTGTTGGCGAGGGTGGTGACATTAACTCATAATTACTAGTTGAGAGTTTATCAAAAAGAAATTTACCCCAAGAGTTTTGTGTAGTACAATTCCAAAAACTGTGTACAATTAAAATCACCAGCTATAATATAATTATATGGCAATCTATTACACAAATTAAGATCGAATAAGAATTCTTCCTTCCGCCGGTCCCGCGAAAATATACGCCAATTAATATAATTTTTGAATTGTTAAAAAATAATTTTATTGATAGTGTTTCAAAAGTTTTTGTTTTTAGTGAAGGCAATAATTCATGTTTAATGTTATTTTTACTACTAGTGCAATTCCACCAGGAATTCCATCAATACGATCATCACGGTGACAAACGTAATTCTCATCGTATAGTTTATTTTTGAATTTTAGCCATGATTCTGTTATTATGCCAATATCAATATTATCTTCTTTCAAAAAGTTAAAAAATTCAACCGATTTACTTTTAGCGGAAATGTTTTACGCATTCCAAAAAACAACTTTAACATTATTATTGCTAGACGACATAAACATATTTAATTGAGCAAGAACATTTATTGGATCTTCTTTAGATTTACAATTTTTGAGACTAATAAGCATTAATTTACAATTTTTGAGACTAATAAGCATATTTCATTAAATAAAGTTAATAATTCATTACCAGAAAAAAGGTTATTATTATTATTCTTTGTAATATTAGCGTAACTAAAATTACTATTAATAAAATTTGCATACTTTTGGGCACTGCTATTAAAATTACCAATTGTTAAAATACGAAAGTTAGTAGCGTTGAATTCAGGATTCTTATGTTGGGTGTTTACTTTGTTACGAGCCCCTTGCGTACGTTTGCGAAGTGCAGCTTGTAGCTGCCCATAATCTGCTCTTGCTGGTCATTTGATATCGCTTGATGGATGACTGCCATGACAATTACCACATTTCATATTTGAAGACTTCTCAGCTTGTTTGGTTTTATCAAATTCTGGACACTTAGACTTGTGGTCCTTAGCACATAAATTACATTTAGTTTTAAGGTAACAACATTTAGAGCCATGGCCAAAAGTTTGGCAGTTAAAATATCGTGTAGTATCTATAGAGGACGGACGATAAAAATCCCATTTCACCAAAGTATGAAACAGACCTCTGCAATTTTTCTTTAGTTAATTCAGTTGCATGGAACCACGAGCAAAATATAAAAGATATTTAGCATGATTAGCATATCTTTGATTTTTAATGTTCATTTTCTTAGCCTCAATACAGTAGATGATGTTTTTAGCTTTCAATTCGTTGAACAAATCGTTAATTTCCACAGAATGTAATCCATAGAGGACAAATTTGAAAGTTTTAGCAATGGCGCTATCAACGATATAGAAGATATATGGATAGGGCATAAATGTTCCCTCTCTTTTTAACACATTAAAATTTTAATATATTGAAAAATTGTTTATGAAGCCACGATTTTGGTAGTTCTCTTTCCTTTTGCTCGCCGATGTGTCAAATTAATAATATGAAAAATATTATAACAGCTGATTTTAGATTTACAGGGTTGGCTTATTTTTTTAAGTTTAAGAGTCTCAATATAAATTAACAATATTAACTAGCTAAACAAATTACTCTATTTTACTTTCCATTTGTATAATTATCGTTGCGCGACCTAAAATATTCCTTAGGATGATCTTTACTTGTATTTTTCAAAAAAAAAAAAAAATCTCCTTAAAAATTGATGCCCGAATTAAAAAAAACCTAATCCGCCCCTAATTTCTCATTTTTATATTTTGACAATTCGGCTAGCAAAAAAAGAGACAACTATACCCGGCGTGGCTTCAAATTTTTATATTTATGCCCTATCCATATATCTTCTATATCGTTGGGCGCTATCATGACCAAAGAATTTAATATTTTTTCCTTTTAGTGATTCGAACATACTCTCATATTCAGCTCAATTAATACAATATACTTGGATACCAATACTTGTAATTTTGATGTGATAAGCTGCAATATTTTTTGATTTTAGATGATTATGATTCAAATTCGATAATTATTTCACGTTCGTATTCAAATTCGATAATTATTTCACGTTTTTATGAGATATATTAGTTTTAAACAAATTAAACTATACTTATGAAATAATATTACAACTATATGATATATTTTTTTCTCCAGAAGTATCCATTTTATTTAGGTTTTATTATATTCACTACATCTTTTACATATAGAGACTTTCTTATAAGTACATTTACATATTTTTTACAACCAACACAGATATTCGTGGTTTGAACTTTATATTACATTACGCTTAGCATATCCTGTAGGTCCAGCTGTTTCTTTGAAAAGGGTATTTGGTGATCTTCTTCCCGGAGTTTCAGTTTGCTGATCGTCACTCTCACCAGAATATGATGGCATCTTATAGCCTTTCTTGGTCTATCTCTATATACATTGAAGATGTTCTCAGTATCATTATAACTATCTGAGAATAATTATTCTTCTTCTATTTTCAATTGATTGCAAGGAATATTTGATTGTCCAGCATCAGCATCAAACTCAACTTCATCGATAGTGGAAAATTCTTCGATATTTGTTATATCTTCCAATATTCTGGGTTTTTTCGAACGTCTCTTTGGCATTTTTGGGGTCGAATTTTACAGCTGTTCTTTGATAAAACATGTAAAATATATTTTTCCAATAATAATAAAAATATTTATTCACAATTTACATACTTACGTGTACAACAATAAAGTAAAATTATAAAGTCAACGAAATAGTTGTTCACAAAATAAATCTAATACGTATAATTTCAAATTTTCTCAACAATCCTCAATAAGAAACTAAATAATTATTTCAAAACACTGCCAAATCATGAAAGTTATTTCCAATGTTACTGTTTTATAAAAATCAAGGATTCCCCAAGATATTTTATAATGCTTTCATATTATAATAAGAATTCACTAATTATTGTTCGAACAGAATGGTTAACTTTTCAAACTGGGTCAAAATTACCGGTCGGTATATTTAGATATACCACTACCACATACGAATCTCAACAAATTGGGAGGGGAGGACCAAATAATGTATAATATTATTGAATGCATAGAGTTAGAAAAAGTCATAATATTTCAGAAAATATTAAATGAAATTCAAAGTAAAAATCTAGTGAAGAATTTTAGGAACTGGTAATTTTGACCGGTTGGTACTTCTATATAGTGTTAATTATTATAATAAGAATTCACTAATTATCGTTCGAATAAGTATTATTATTACAAAAAGTATTATACTAACTAAACTTACAAAAGAAGTTAGAGAAAGAAGTTAGTTAAAGCTTTAATTGCTGCTCAGACGACTTGTTTGATTAAAACCAGACTAAGACTGATAAAGTGTATTCTGTAATGTTTTTTCCCAGTAATTATGTCTGGTAAGTTTTTTAATAATAAATTTGGTATTTTATCAATACCAGTTGATTTTTTATTATTTCTATTTCTAAATATTTCCTTAAATTTTTTAAAGGTGACTAGATACCCATTTGTTTGGTCAAACTTAATTGATTCTGATTTTAATTCATCACAAAGGGTGCGTCTAAATTGGTTAAAAAGATTTTTGGTTTAAAAAAAGGTGAAATAAATTTGACCGTGGTGAATGAAATTTAATCGTGGTAAGTATTTTTAACGATTTTGCCGTCTAAATTGGTTAAAAATTTGACAGCTAAATTTAAATTTTTATTCAAAATGAATACAATTTGCAAAATATATTTCCCAATAATATTAACAATTTTATTGGAATATTTAAAAATAATTAATGGAGATTTAGATATTATAGTACAAAATTATAAAAAAAAACAGAGAAAGGTAAAAATTATATTGTACCATTATCATAAATTAAATAATTTATACCATTTTTTCCCATACATATAGCTTGTGCCATATTGCCATTTAAGAGTAATATCAGAGGATATTATTGAAATATTAAATTATAATGATGATATTACGAAAAAACATCTGAGAATAACCTCTAATAGCTTCAGAAGAATCATTCAACTGTTACCATTAAAAAGTCATGGCTGGTCAAATGAGTATGAATTGATTGTTTTCCTGTTTTGGATGGCGAGTGGGTGCAGCTACAGAGTTGCTGGTGTGTTTATTGGAATTAGCAAGTAAAAATTTATATTTTTCTTTTAACATAATTTTGTAATTTTACATAAAACAATTTAGGTCTACTGTCAACTTTATAGTTCACAAAATGCTGGACAATTTCATAAACAAAATGAGATGTATGATTAAACCACCAACCATCGATGAATATGACCAAATTGCTGAAAAATTTTGTAAAAGAGCTAAAACAAATATATTTAAAGAAGTTATTGGTGCAATTGATGGTACTCATATACGAATTGCGTGCCCCGTAAAGAAACACGACGAATATATTAATTACAAACAATTTTATTCCATACAATGTCAAGCAGTGGTAAATAGTAATCATATGTTCAGTGATGTTTTTGTTGGTTATCCTGGCTCTGTTCATGATACTCGCGTGTTTCGCAATAGTCCACTTTATAAAAATGGAACATTTACTCCTGATAATCATTATATATTAGGAGATAGTGGCTATCCATGTCAGTTAAGTCCAGTGGCAGTTATAACACCATTTAAAAATCCCACTGTTGTTCAAAAAAAATTTAACTCGGCTCTTAGTAAAGCTAGAAATATTGTGGAGTGCAGTTTTGGTTTAATGAAAATTAGATGGAGGAATATTTTCAATAAATCATTAGAGCTGAAAATATCTAACTCCATAAAAACAGTATTTGTAGCTTGTATTTTGCATAATATTTGTGTGTCAGGAGGTGATTTTGGACCAGCAGATGAAGTGGAAGCATTACTAAATGCTGAAGTTGAATTTTTTAATGATGATGATGAACACATCCAAATTGTTAGTGATTCACCTGATGCTATAATATTTAGAAATAATTTATTACAAAATTTAATTAACAATCGATAATGGTTATTAAAATAAAGGTGTTATTTATTTAAAATTTTTCTGTATAATATTTATTTTCACATATATTTTCATACCCCTATTTTGGACATTCGTGTCGTCTTGTATCGACATTGCTGTATACCAAATAACTGTGGACCCAAAATAGCTAACAGCAAATTTTTAACCAAATAATTGTGACACCAAAAACACAATTATTTGGTTATAAATTTGCTGTTAGCTATTTTAGGTTCACAGTTATTTGCTATACAACAATGTCGATACAAGACGACACGACTGTCCAGAATAGGCCTATCATTTAAAATAATTCCTGATGCTATATCAACACAAATCCACTTATTATTCAACTATTATTTTAATCAGAATCTGAATCAGAGCCAATAATTAGTGCATTCACGTCAATATTTGGATGTTCTTCTTTTACAACTTGACCAAAAACTGCCATTAATGCACTAATATTTTTGGTTATTTTTTTATCTCTTTTGATGACATGCTTTTCAAAAGCAGAAAAATTATTAATTTTAAAACTAGATGTTGGTGGTGTTGGTGGTGTTGATCCAGGAAATGAAGATGATAATGAAAAACTTTCTTCATCCATTATATCACTTTCTATTCTATTGCTATTTGATTGAAGCGCTCCTTCTGAGTTACTTAGTAAATATGGTGGATGATAATTGTGTTTCTTTAATGCATATTCATGTAAAATGTTATAGTAAGGCCAATTTTCTTTGGCTTCTTTTTTTTCTGAGGCATCATCTCCGACACCTTCACCTGTACTTATTTCGCAAAAAGTCTAAAATAAATAAAAATTATGTCATATATTAAATAATATAATATAATTATATAAATACATACTTTATATTTCTTAAGTAATGATGCCCATTGGGTTTTACAATTTTTATAATTTTTCCCAACTCCTATATTTCCAGAACATGCTACCATCCTAAAAAATAAAATAAAATAAAATTTCATATGTTCATATACATATTAATATAATGTTATGCAAAATTACCTCCACCCTTCATTTGAATTAGCATTTTTATTTGTGAATAGATGGTCTAATTCAATTCTTTTTTTTAAAAGATTACTTCGTTCTTCGGTATTCCCTTTAAAAAAATAAATTTAGTAAAATAAAAATATATTTGTTAAAAATTCAATTACATGTGACATATGATTTATCTACTTTTCTTTGTTTTTTTGGATGTTCTTCACCTTCTTCAACCACAAACTCAATATCTTGATATTGTTGAAACGCCATTTTTTATAATTTTATTATAATTGCAGCACAGCCAGCACATACATATTACTAATATAATATGTACCTGAACTGAACAAGTAACTTTTAAATTAAATATTTGTTTTTGTATAACTAATTCAAAATCAATTTTAGCCTACTCTTATACAAAAATCCTAAATTTTTTTGAATGGCTACTTTGTAACATATTTTTTTTTTATTGGAATGAATAAAAAAAAGAATATACAAGAGTTTTTCGCGAATAGTATTTTATTAGGTTAGATTGAAATTTAACTATTGTGTCAAAATTTCATGACGGTCTGGACCGTCATGAAATTTTGACGTAAAAGTTAAATTTTCGGCGCCTGTAAAAGGTGAATATTAATGTCAGAAATTCGAATTTCTATGTCAAAATTTCAAATTTTAACCAATTTTTAACCAATTTAGACGCACCCTAAATACACAATAAGTTTCATTATATTGACGAATATTTAATAAATTATTTCTAAATTGGGATATTCTAGTATGTACATTTTGTTCAGTAATTATAGCTTCATTAATTACGTTTTCATTATATGTGTGTAGTTTTTCAAAAATATTTTCCTAGTACATATATTTAGTTTTTGTGTTTTATTTGTTATAATTTTATAGTGAATTTCGTCATTTTGTAAAATGTTGGTATCCATATTCAGATCATTAAACATATAAGTTCCAGTTTGTTGTATTTTTAAATTTTCAATTTCTTCATTATTATTTTTTCTAAAAAAATTATTAATTTTTTTACAAATATTTTTGTCACCTACTTTAATATTTTTTAATGTTTTTTCCCAGTATTCATTGGTTTTTAATTTTATGTTATCATATATCGATTTTTTTGTGTTACTCATTAGTTATTTTATTCTGCTCATTTTGTTTATTCTCACTGGATCTAATCTATTTTCATTTCTTATATTTCTATTTAGTTAGCTCAATAATTTAGACTTGATATAATATAATTTATTAATTAATGGTGAATTATATGAATTATTATGGTTATTAATAGATTTATATTTAGGCACAGCATTTTTTATACCTCTTTTTATAATATCATTAATTTTATCAAGCTTTATTTCTATTTCTTCGTTAGTCATGTTTCTGTTATTTGGACATACCGTATATATCTTTGGTTTGTTCTGTTTTGTTTTTCGGTGTTATGTATTTTAGCTACTTTATTTCTAAATCATACCCAATTAGTTTTGTCAAAATTATATGAATCTTTATTTGTATTTAAAATTAGATTAAAAATATCGTGATCTTTTTTATAAACCTTCATATAAATTACAGTATGATTACTATCATAATCAAAGTTTTCTAGCTCTGATTTTGTTTATACTTGTAGCTACTTTTAGTCTATCATCTGATATACATAAGTCCAGAAAGGAACCAGTTTTAGGATACGATGGATATTCAGAATTGTACAGTTTCCATCTATATTGAAACTCATTGATTTGTAAGCAGTTATGTAATAAATTTCCTCTTGTATTGTTGTAAGTATTTTTCCAACTAGTATGTTTCGAATTTAGGTCACCCGCTAGCATATATTAGTTTTCCTTTTTTTCTAATTTTAATTTTTTGAATATATAACTAAATTCTGCTATAAATCTTTGATCATCCTCTTGTGCTGAATATGTTGCTATTATATTTAGTTTTTCACTATTACTTATTTTAATTTCTATTACAGTAGTTTCAATTTTCTGCATTTGTTTACTATCATTTAATTCAATTTTATTCACTTTTATGTCTTCGAATTATTATTGCTGCTCCTACACCTGATTCGTCAATCCTATCGTTTCTATATATGTTGTAGTTGATGTACTGTATTGTATTTTATTTATTTTTTATTTTTGTTTCATTCAACAGGACTATGTCTGGTTTATGTATGTTTATAAATTTTTGTAAGTTTAATCTTCTGATTTGGCTAACAATAGAGTTAACATTTCTTGTTAACTCTATTAACTTTCTAAACTATTTTTCATCTGGGATTTTCTTTCTATTGTTCTAAATTTGGTAAACACATTTAAATTAGTGGTCTGAATGAAATGATGAATTGCCATATTTTCATGTGGGATTTTCTCTGGTACCTCTGCATGGATTGGGCTGATATTTGGTAAACACGTTCATTATAGTGTTCTATAGTTAATTATGCTAGTGCTCCTTCATTAGCTCTACTTGGAAGATGGTTATATGATGAAAACGTGATTTCTGAGATTTTGTGGGAAATAATGGAGGAGCACTGGCATAGTTAACTATAGAACACTATAATAAATGAATACTATCTGATGGATTTTGGCGCCCTCAAGATTTCTTAAATTTTAGCGCCCCGTCGAGCTGTTCATACTGTTCTATGGAAGCGCCGGCCCTGACTGCTATGTATATTTTCGAAAATTTTAGGAAAACTTATTTTAGCAAGACTGACAAAGTTTGAAAAATCAAAAAAAAATATTATAAATGAACAATTCAGTTTCCGTCCAAATCATTCGACATCCCATCAAATATGCGATTATGTGAAGTGAAGAAATAACAGCCAACTTCAACAAAAATAGTAGCACAGGTCTCTTATTAATTGACATAGAAAAAGCATTCGACAATGTCTGGCACAATGGTATCTTGCATAAACTTCTAACATATAAATTTCCAATATATATGATCAAAATTATAAAATCATTCCTAGCAAATAGAAAAACTGTTGTGCAAATAAATGATGTAAAATCGAATTATTTTTACCCGAGTTCTGGAGTTCCTCAGGGTTCTTCATTATCTACCCACTTATTTAATATTTTCCTCAACGATATCCCACTACCCCAACATTGTAAACTGCCAATTTATGAAGAAGATAGTGGCTATAATATGTACTAAACATAATCATGAATTTAAATAAATTAAAAAGCGATTTAGAAAAAGGTATGATAATCTTGGAAAAATTTTATCATAAGTGGAAAATTAAATTAGGTGATGAAAAAACAGAAGCTATTCTTTTTAGCCATTCAAGAATTGCGAAAAAAGAAAGTGAAACTAACCTGTTAAAAATATGCAATCTAAATATATCATGGAAACAAAATGTTAAATATCTTGGACTAATCCTTGATACAAAACAAATTGATACAAAACAAATCATCACATAGAAATGAAACAATTAGAAAATGTAATTAAATAATTTCACTATTATATAATAGTAGTTATAGGGCCACGTTGTGCAGGAAACTGAATCGGCCATATATCACCAGAGTTTGGGTGTGGTCAATGGGTGCCAGGTTTCATTAGGTTAAATGGAGTGGTTAATTGGTGCGGTTAAGGGTGTGGTTAATGGTGTTCAATGGTGTGGTTAATAGGTGCCATTAATGAGGCGCCATTGATTAATTAGTGATTAATGGTTTTGTATATATGCATATAGTATGCAATGGAGCTACAAAAGTGAAAGGCGATATTTTGTAATTTTGTGTATGCGATCGAAAAGATCATCGTGTACAATTATTTACAATTATTAAAATTAAAAGATACAATTATTTGCATAGAATTGTTTTATATATGAGATTTTGACGAATGAATAATATGACCTTGGTTTTTTTTGTGTTTTGTTTTGTAAACGATACTATGCATTAAGGTATTTTTATTTAGTTTTTTTTTGCAAAGAGGTTTAATATACGAGATTATATTTTTATTTAGCTTGTGGATATGCATAGGGTTTATGTACCATTATTTCTTGCATCCACAAAATATAGTATATATATATACATATTACATATATTGTAAAAAATTTTGCCACAACAGTGAAAGGCAATATGTGGTAATTTGTATATGCAATCGAAAAGATGATTGTGTACAATTATTTACAATTATTAAAATTAAGAGATACAATTATTTGCATAGTATATATGAGATTTCTTTGAATGAATAATATAATTTTTGTATTATGCATTTGTATACAAGAAAAGTAAAATTAGAATGGACTTAATGGAAAAAAAAACTTGTTGTATATATATATATATATATATATATATATATATATATATATATATATATGATATATATAAATATAAACAACAAAAGAACATAGTAGTTTTTATTTGCCGATTTCTTTATGTATACAAGAAACTTGATATCAGTATATATTGTATATATTATATAGCATCATGGTCGAATAGCGTGTATTTGTTTTTGTAAAATTGCAACAACCAATACGGTATATTTTTCTTATGAACGCTTTTGTGTACACAAAAATTTTGTATCGAAAAGAATTGCTAATTATATATGTTATTGATAAAACAACAAGAAAACAAAAATTGCATGGCTGCTTGACAGCTTTTTTAATGCTCCGCCTTTGTAAACAAAAGTTTTGTTTGCAAAATAAAAACAAAACTTGTTAGCAAAAATAAAAAACACGTGTCTATAGAAAACAACTTGTAAATAAATTAAACTTGATTTTTATATTTCAAGGTTTCCTTATCAAAGTTTATTAACATTATTTTTTACATGTTCAAATTATGCAATGATAATACTGATACTCATGTTATTAAATTGAACTTGATTTTTAATTCAAGGGCATATTATTAAAGGTTATTAACATTATTTTGTACATGAAAAAATTTTGCAACAAAAAGTTTTCATATATGAAGTTATTTTATAAATAGGATAAATTATAAAAATGAATTTGACCGAAAAATAGTATGTATTATATTTTTTTACACAAATTTGCAAATATCCTAAGTCCATGCAAATGAAGTAATTTAATTTTGATTTCCCATAAATTATTTTTAATATCAGGCAAAAAAAGTTTATAATTACGGCTTGAATTTAATTTCATTTTTTTTTTGCGCGTGTTTATTTTTTTTTTTGCGTGTGAAAATTTTGTGCGCGTTTTTCCTGAGTATTACAAAATAATATTGAATATGTCTAGAATTATTTTTTGAAGCACAAAGATTATTTTAATATGATATTTTATATAATTTTTTTAAAATATATTAATATATATTATTATGAATATTATATATGTATATACATATATTAAACATAAAGATTTTTTTTTGCACATTCAGTATAAATGTAATAAATTAAATTAAATATTTTTTTTAAAAACGTGTGAATAATATATTGCAAAGGTAAGCATTTATAGGGTATAAATTCGAAATTTAAATTTATTTCTAATCACTTCAAAAGTTTATTCCAAAGTTATTGTTTATAATTTAACAAAAAAAAATTCAAGATGAAATTTATGAATATACTGTTTTACATTCTTACATGTGTACTTTCATCATCTTTCGGTCAGGAGACCAAAGATGTTAAAATGGAGTTCTTGACTGATTTTTCTTTTTTGTAAAAAAGAAAAACACCTTTTTTATGTTTTTTTTTTTTTTTTTATTGAACTTGATAATTGAATCAAGCTAAAACAATAGAAAAGCAGAAAAATATTTACGAAAACACAAAAACCCCAACAACACAGAAAAATCTTTAAAGGAAATCTGAAATTTTTTTTAAAGAGAACACACATTTTTAAGCTGCAAAAAAAACCCCAACAAAAACAGAAAAATCTTAAAAGGAAATCTGAAATTTTTTTAAAACAAATAAAACATTTTGTTATAATTTTTTTTGTATTTTATTATTATTCAAAATATAATTAGTTTTATTATAATGAAAATGATTTTTTTGTTAATTTAAATCAGTTTTAAAATCTATAAAAGCCATATTTCTTTTATTGGGATCCCGTCCGCGGAAGATTAGGGAATATCCCGCTTTGTTTAACTTGTCCAGCTCTTCTTCTGAAGTTATCTTTTCTGCTATTCTTACAGGCAGGTATACAAGCAGCTCCGGTGGACCATCGACATTTACTAGAGACACCGTTACCTCTTTTCCATATTTTGTCTCCTTAAAGCTGAACTGTGTTATCTGATAAACCCTTCCTACAATAAGTTCGTCCAGTTTTGAGTATTTCCTTTCAATCCCTGCAGCAGTTGCTTCGAAAGATTTCAAAAAATTCTAAGAAAAATATAAAATTAAAATAAAAAAAATTAGCAACAACAACAAAAAATATAAAATATAATAAAATAAATATTCTTACCATGTCGAAAATGTGTATTGTTAGACTTTGTGTTTGCAAATGACAACTAAAATGAAATTTGTGAAACTATTTATACTCTTCTTACAAGAGTAGCAAGATCCAACTTAATGTCCTCAATTTCAAAATATTCACTTCGTTGCCAGTAGGATAGAAGATCACGTATTGTGTATTGTTGAAAATGGTTCCTTTCACTGTCAAATATTTTACAACAGGAATAATCACATACAAAATACTTGTGTTCGTCTATCAAATATTGACCTTTTAGACTCTTGTGGTTAAGTAATTCCATCCAATATTCGTAATTGTACATATGAGAGTTGAAAGCAACTCTCAATGCTAATGAGCCAAGGTATGTGTCTGAAATTGAAAGTTATGATGACCATCCTGTTGTAGATCCATCGCTATTGTATAGAACATTTGATAATATAAAGCTCTTTTATACACAAATATATACCTATATGCCTTCCATTTTTCCGACAAGGTAAAAAATTATTATTTTGTGTCGAATATTATTATTACTTTATTGCGAAGAAAACCACAAATTCCTTTTACTTTTTTATTTGTTTTATATTACTATTTTTCTTTACATTATCTAGTTTATAATTTTTTTGCTATATACATGATATGGAAATTTTTTTTTGGTCCAGCACAGACAAACTTATTTATATGGCTTTCGACACAAGATTTACAAAAAAGGATGAAAAGTAAAAGGTATTTGTTTGGTTTCCTTTGCAATAACGTAATAATAATAATAATTGACATAAAAATAAATTAATGAAATCAATAGGCATAATTGCTGTTTACATTATATGGAAAAATTTTGGTCCATTACAGAAAAACTCATTTATATGGCTACTTTTGATTTCAATTAATTTATTTTTATGTTGAATATTATTATTACTTTATTGCGAAGAAAACCACAAATACCTTTTACTTTTTTTATTTGTTTTATAGTACTATTTTTCTTTACATTATCTAGATTATAATTTTTATGGTTTTCGAGACTATATTTACAAAAAAGGATGAAAAATAAAAGGTAATTGTTTGGTTTCCTTTGCAATAAAGTAATAACAATAAATAACATAAAAATAAATTAAGTGAAATCAATAAATATCAGTTTCATTTATATTTTTAAAAAATTCCATTTGTTTTGCAACAAAGTAATAATAATAATCGAAAATTTTAAAATTATATATAGTTATTTATTTTCAAAAATAATTGTTACATGTTTTTTACATATATAACTAATCTTAATTCTAGTTTTTAAATTTATTTAAAACCCTTAGGTTTTTAAATTTATTTATTTTTTGTTATATTTTTATGTATTGACATTTTTGTCTTATCCTAATTTAATTTAAAAACAACATATTAACATAAAAATATTATATAAGAAAATTTAAAATAATTAAAAAATAGTCAACAATAATAAAATTTTTATCTTAAATTTAAGTTTTTTATATCCATATGGCACTGAATCAAAATCATCTAAAAATTTTCGTTTTGTCGAGGATGGTTTGTATAGCTTTGTTTCAGGAACCGAAATTACTTGATGATCTTTTGTTCGCTGTATATTTCTGGAAACAATTAATATTGGCTCGATATCAGCTTCTTCTTGCAGGATCATTTGTTTGATAGAATCAAAATTTATCAAAGTGGCATTTTGGTAATTTAAACAAATAACTTTAACTTTACATCTAGTATTTAAATTTTCGTTTTTGTGCTAAATACCTGGTATGCATAATTTTTGGGCCCACCACAGACAAACTCAGTTATATAGCTTCCAATACCAAATTCCTGCTCTAATTCATCAGTCATACATCCAATAAAATCACCTGTTGGTGGATCGTATTCATCTTCGCGACTTATGTATATTACAGAGTCTGTATCATAATACAAAACTCTGATATCAAGCTTTTCTAAATACTCATAAAGTTTAAGGCGCGCTTGTGCAGTTGTATATGAAGCAATACATACGTTAACAGTTGAAAGTGGTGTGCATGCCTCCTCTATATATTCCCAGTTTACAATTAAAGTGTCTTCGTTAACAGGTAAAATTTGATTTACACTTATAGATGCATCTGTTACTAAATCATATAAAACATTAGGCTAAAAAACAATTGTAGTCTTTGGCTGATTTTCTCTTTGACCGAATTTTCCCCAGAAAGAATTTAACATTAATTTGGCCAAAGATCTTAAACCAATATTTTGAATTATATCAGGAAAATTTTGCTGAACATTTTCATTTTTTAAAAAATCAACAATATATTCTTCTTTTTGTTTTTGGGTTTCACACCATGTAGGAAAACCGCTGGCAGATTGTTTCATTTTTATGAATTTATTCATCATTTCTGTGAATAAGCCAGATATATTTGAAATTTTATCATACTTTTCTAGAGTATTGAAAAAATGTGGAAAATACCCTTTTTTAAATGTATCTGGTAAATCAAAAGCTTTGGGTAATTTAGACAAAGCCATTGGAAAGTAATTTATTGAATCAATAAATTTAATATTCTGAACTTTCATCATTATAATTTTGGTTCCTTGCATAATTAAATTTGGAGTGAAGTCAGTTTTTGTAATGATGTAGTTCAATATAAACTGATGATCAAAAGATTTTCCATTATGCGCAATTACAATTATATTTTTAAATTTTTTCCTCATTGTTAAAATATTCTTAAAGAAAAGATCTATTACATTTTCCCTGTATATAATTTGTCTAAAGCCACAATTTTGACAAAATACTAAATTATTTATTTCAATACATATATCACAGCGTTTATTAAATACACATAAGTTTGATTCCTGTAATTTAACAACTGTATTTTCTTCAAATATTTTCTACTGTCGAGTTTCCAAATCGTAAAAAATAAATAATTTATTTTTAAAATCAGGTGTATTTGTGTTTTGTTGAATGAAACACAAATGTTCTTGCAATACATATTTCTGGCAGGTTGTGCAAAAAAATTCACCACAAATGTGAATTCTGTCGGTACGAGTGGTTTTCAGACAACTAAGACACTTTTTGATGTATGCACAAATACTAATTTTTCCAGATCCTGTAGCCAGATGATTGTTATAACAAGACTGACCTCTAAATTTTCTATTACAATTTGTACATGGTATTTCGGGAAAAACTTTTTCACAAATTGATAATTTTTAGCAACAAGGACATTGTCCATTACAATGATGATAATTTTTGTTATTATACGGTATATGGCATGTTTGACAAAAATAGCGACAACAGAAAGCTGATGTTAATGACGATATCACGTTAAAATGATTTTTATGGAACAGTAAATTTAAATTTTTTCCATCTCTTTTCCCTTCGTATATTATAGATCTACCTTTATATCCGTATTCATATACAACGATATTATAATTTGTAAGATGATGTTGAAATTGCTGAATCTACAATTGAACAAAAAAAAGATACACTTGTCAAATATTTTCCAAGAACAACAAAGATTGTAGATTTAAATCTGGACATTCCTGGATTACACGATTTGCAAAATTATGCTATATATTGTCCTACCCACTCTACAACGGATGGCCAAAATTTAAAAAGATGTGCTATAAAAAATTGTTTTATATGTACAGTATATGTATATGTTAAAATCTAATAAAATTGATTTCTAATGATGAAAAATTTCTTTGATTGAATATTTTTTTAAAAAGTTTTTTATTTAGTTATAATTGTATTGGCAGAATGGAAGCACATATATATAAAGATACTGATAATTTGCTTCTCGCATATCATTATTTTCTAAATCCAGATCACACAGCAAAAATCTCATCTGGTTTTCATCCATGTACGTTAAAACCAATAGTAATTATATCAAAAATTGGCCAATCACCAATGAAATTCAGCTACAGGCTTTGGATATTGTTTGTTCATAACATTTATGTAATGATCAAGAAATTGACCAATTAAAGTTTTTACTCAATACTGAAGAATGGAAAAAAGTAAACGATATCAGGGATTTTATAAGTAGTCATGCATATTTCAACTACATAAATGAAATATATGTAAGGGATTATGTATACATGTATTTCAAAAAGAGTAAAACTTATAGCGTCACTAAACTATCAACAGAGCTACTATTTTTACCAAAATTTAACAAATCATTTAATTTTTCAAAACTTTTTGTAGAAATACCATTGTTATGTACTGAAAATATAATAATAATAAATGAATAAAAACAATATTTAAATGTTTTTTATTAGTTTTGTATTTTTCAAATTCTTTTCCAATATACAGATCTGTTATACTTATTAAATAAACTTAAAATTTAAAAATTTTATAAAACATTTTTGAAATTAATTTATCATTGTAGATGAAATCATTAGAACTAAAGATGTTCAAAAATTTCTGCATTGAAACTCCCCTACAGCGAAAATATAAAAAAACACAGCAATAGTATCCACATACAGTTGAATAGTCTGATTGTAAACGTTTTGAATTTTGTATAAAACATTTTTGCTTAGAATTCTGATTGATTTTTTTTATAATATTTGTTTTTATTGTTTGATTTCCATAAGAATCAAAATATTCGGCACATCCTCCTTTTGGAAAATTTAATACAAACCAGTGTAAGCCAGGCTTTGTGTCTGGATCTGCATTAACAACAATACAAAATGGTTTCTTCTTTATTTCTTTTGGAATTCGATTAAAGGCAAACACGCCTCTAAAACAAGTTTTTGTGTATTTATTCTTCCGAAGAATTTTTGCAATTTGTTGTGTATTCATGCTGTTCTGTTAGGTTAGAAATATCGTAAATTTTTGAGTTACACTTAACATATTGTGTTAAAAATTCTTTTTTGTCTTTTCCATTAACCAATAGGCAATAGCACATCGAATTTGTTTAATTTTTTGTTTAAATTAAGTGTGATATTCTCATTGTATATATTTCCATTAGTAGCACAATTTTGAATTTCTGTTGTTAATTTTGCTGTGGGATATAAATATTTGAATTCGTAATGTACTATTTTATTTGATTCTTTGATTCCTGCAATGGTAATTTTATGTCCGAAACGTATAAATTTATCACGTACGAATGAAACGTCCACCAAGGCATATGACGGTACTCTGTTGTTATTAGATGACATTTTTATGTAGTATCACGTAACACATGCGAATGTGTAATAAGAATTATTATTATTTGTAGCAATATTTATAAGTTTGTGTAAACATTTCTATTCCTGTCAATTTCTAATGACGCATCAAACTCTCCATAAATAATACATGTTAATGTTGACGTTAGTGCGGAACTTAATTTTGCCTCAATTCTTATAATACCTTGATTTAACAGGTTTTGACATGTTTCGTTACCCGATCCATCAGCTGATAAATCGAAAGCTAATACTGTGTAGCCTTTTTCAAAATATTCTCTTGTAATTTGATGACCTTTATCGGAATGATTTATTCCTGTACCTTTGAATAATGATAAATATGCTCTGGTATTACAATATATCGCAGATTTTGTTTCAATTGGAGAATTAGGGACTTGTACACCGTTTACCTATAGTTGAAATTGTGTTAAATTATTGTGATCAAAATTATATGGATTTTTTGATCGTTTTCCATTAAAGTTTTCATTATTTACCATACAAAATAATAATGTATATTATCAATGACCAATAAATACATTATCCAATGAAATGTTTGAAGTATTTGCTGGTATTGTAAACGTTTTTAATTCACCTCTTTTGTGGTGGTATTATGCATTGGCTTTTGCAAGAATGGTGTTATGAGCTAATAAAATATTAGGATTGACTGTTTCATGCTTCATGTATAGTGTTGCTTCATGAATTTTTAAATAGCTGTCGTCCGTATCAGAGCAAAATAAATAAAATTCCGGTTTTTCCAAAGTTAATGCAATTCTCACATCAACATTATTTAAAAGCAAAGTAGGTGTGTTAAAAAAATCTACATGTAGTTTGCCCATTAGCTCAACAGTAGAAGAGTTATTATATTGTTTTTGTCTTAGTTTGGAACCGCCATTATTAATATCATGAACATTTGGTTTATCTAACTTCCATCCAGAGCCCTCTAGATGTGTTGTGCTAGCATCTTTTCCATAGCTTACCAGGGAAATTAAATAGCTTTTATAATTATAAAAAGAATCGGATGGTGTTACATTTTTTCCATTTAATGTTACATTTACTTGTTTTATTATCGAATGTAACAAATTGTTTACTACACTAGGTTGCGCTATATACTTTTTATCAGCACGTGCCCCTGTTGAATCATTATTCCATTTTGATCCATCTTGTTTTAATATCTGAACTTTAAATTTGATATATGTTGAAGCTAAATCTCTATATGTATCTCCATGACCAAGTGAAACAAATTCTATCGTAGAAGGCGAGGCTTCTAATGAAGCTAATGGATTATACACTACTTCTTCGGTATGTAAAATACTAGTTTGTATTGGTGGTGTCGTGAAAAGATCCAGCTCTGACTTCATGCATTCTACTATAGTCATTTTTAATTAAAAATATCCAGAATGCGTGACGTTTTTTTTTTCTTTCCTACTCTTCGTCTACTTTTTCTACCAATTGAATAAAGTTTCGGTTTTACACGTCTTTTTATAGTTTTTCGTTTACTTCTTTTTATATGAATTATTTTTTTACTACTTCTCTTTCTCTTTCTGCCACTACCATACATCGAATGCAATTGGTTTACTGCTGAAGTTCTTAAATTTTTAATGCCTGCTTTAGCTTGTTCTTCAAATACTTCTTTAGGATTTGCCCCTGACGCAATATCAGACAAAATATTGGCACCTGTTTTCAAAACCTCGTTTTTTATCAAATTTAAGCCAGTAAATAATGATGGTTTTAGAAAACGAAAAAAACTTCCAAATAAATTTCCTAGACCACGCCCTCTTTGAATTGTTGGATAGGCCTGTTACAATTGTCCAATTTCATTTATATTACCACCAGCTTGTGATGAATAATATTTAATGTATTCGCGATGCATGTTAAAGTAAAACAACAAAGCTTCAAGAAATGGTTTTATTTATATACTTTTTTTAAAAAATTAAAATATCTTAAAATGTAATACAATTTTTGTCGGAAAGTAGTTTGGTACAAAATCAATTTTTTTACCATACTGATCGGAAATATTAATAGCAATAGTTTCAAAAATCTTTTTTTCTAATGGAACGTATTGTATATTTGTAAATTCTATATTATTTTGTCTTCTACAGTTGGCAATATTTATTGCACGCAACGCTCTTATATTATTATTACCAAACAGTATATAAAGTACCTGGTTTTAAATAGAAACTGTCTTGATTAAAAGATTTTGATATACGTATAAATTTTAGGCTATCTGAATCTGAAACAGTTTTGTACTCAACCTTATAGGTCTCATCATTGGTTAGAGTGCTTAACAGCTCATTATAAAACTCATGTAATACTTCGGTACGTGTGCACCCCTCAGATGGTGTTATATTGTTAATGAGTGTAGGTAAAAGATTTCGTTTCCAATCATCGTGCATAAATTTCGCATTATCTTCATGGTAAAATGTATTAACGACTACCTACTAAAACTTCATGTACCCCCAATGAAATAGTAACAGATTTTTGTTTTTCATATTTATCAGTTTGTAGGTAGTCGTTAACAAAAATTTCCGAAAGACCAACCTTCCAATCAGCTTTAGTTAAATCTAAATGTGTTGGTATTCTATTTTCAAAAGTTGATCAAGTATTATTGGGGAAAACATTTGTTGAATCATTACTAAATAAAGTAATATAGAAATCATCTCGTGAATTCATAATTGTGATTGGTAAATTGAACCTGTTAACGCTTATTTATAACTTTCCCAGTGAGGCGGTGTATTATATGGTTTATATTGTTTTGGTGGTGATTTGTGAATTGTTGTTTGTTTCCTTTTATATTTGTTCTCTTTAGGATATCTTGACAAAATACTCTGCCTTCATAATGAACCACTTGCTTGTACATGTTGTCTTGTATTTATAGGTGACAAAATATTTTGGTTAAAAAATGAACTATCTGAATTTGTACGTTGTCTTGTAGGCGACTTTTCAGGTAATGCTGCTGTGATAATACCACCTGTATCTGTATTATACATTTTTATATTGGAATTAGAAGACAATCTTCTCCAAGGCAATTTCATCAAAATCCATATTTATATCGTCCTCATCACTATCATTATTATGCTCTCTATATTGCGACCGTTGTTTTTGTTCTTGTTCTTCTTTTTCAGGGTCAAAACCAAAAACATTATCACTTCATAAAATTCTTGTTGTTTAATATTTGTAAAATCAGGTGCGTATTGCGTTTCCTGATTTTTGGTAAAATAATATTTTGTTTGTGTTGAGGCATTTTCGGTATCCTGTTCAACATTATTTCTTTTTTCATACTTTGTAGGTAACTCTGCAGCTGTTCGCTTTTGGTTAGAATATTTTATTAAATTCTGTCTTAACATATACCATTTCTGCGTGGGATTTAGTTTTTTATTATTTAAAAAAATTTCAATGTTATGATTTAAAATATTTAAACTCTTTTCATTTTCTATTAACTTTTTGAATTTTGTAAAAACTTCAGGCGGTATAACAATCATACGCTGCATATTACTCATTGTTTGCCTGATAATCTCCTATTAATTTGCCAATAATGCATGATAAAACTGTTCCAATTAAAACGGGTAACAAGCCACCTTTTTGTATAAGCATTCGACGTTTTGCTTTCAAACTACTTTTAGTACTGACTAAACACCTTAATACTTTTTTATGTGTTTTTAAAAATTTAAACTTTTTTTTAATATTTTATTATTGCCATTTAAAGTATTAATTGCGATTTCAATCAGAGTCTTTATAACGTCATCATCACATGACTTCAATATACTATTACGTGGGTTTTTATTCGGATTTTTTAACAATCGTAATATATGATGGTTTTTCTGCAATCGTTTCATATTTGTCACAGTAAATTCTGTTATTTAATTCATTTGAGGTACAATAACAAACGCAATAATTTTTTTCAAATATATTACAACGTATACGGTACAATTCATTGATGTTTTGTGTTAAATCTAACACAATATAACCGTGAGGACGCGATGTGACCTCATTATATACTTTTGTAAATTCTCTTGTTTTTTCTGGAAAAATTTGACGTGCTAAAGGTGTAATCTGTGATTTGTCGCGGGGGTTCTTAAACAAAACAAGATATTTAGCATTCAATGAAATATCTCGACAATATATACCCTGATGAAAAATATTTTGTATTAACAAAATAATTGACAAATTTTTGTGATGTGAACCTTTTGTAAAGAATTCACATACTTGTTTATTATAGGTCTCAAGCATTAAATCATCCAATACTATTAATATGTTGTCATTACATTCATTATTTATTTCCTCAGGTATATTAGCTAGAAACTCAATATTTTTAAAAGGTAAATTTTTAGGTACAGCCGACAGCTCAGGATTGCACCAAATTATTTTGGTTATGTTTGGTTTGATTAAATCTGCATGTTGGTAAATTATATTACAAACAAAAGTTGTGTTTCCACACCCAGAAGGGCCTGCTATTATCATAGTAAATGGGTGTAGGAATGGTAACATATTTACAATTTTAATTCATCATTTTTTCTTACTAAAATTTCGTAATTATTTTTAAAACCTTTTATCACCTTTAAAGCGTCTCTATATTTATATGTTATTGATATACAAACACATGTATCAGGCCCCGATGTTGCATTATTATTGGCCCAAATACAATTACTATAATGTTCACCGAATTGCGACTTTTTCACACCATTTTCAACTAGTAACTTTAATGTCTCAACAAGATTTTCTAATTTTGTTATATGATACTCGGACAAAAACGGTTTATATTCGCTTCAAAAATTAGAAATTACTACTATATCAGACTTAGTCAGTGACATTTTATAGACTGATCAGAATATTATAATTTAACAAAGTAATAAATGTAATAATATGAATATTATTAAGTTTAACAAGAATTTAACAATAAATATTTTCAAAAACAAAATTATCAAGATCATCCATTCACCTTTTGTCGCCAAACAACCAAATACAACATATATGCACATATACATACAAAGCTATTAACCACTAATTTAAATCAATGGCACCTATTAACCGCACCATTGAACACCATTTAACACCATTAACCACTCATATATACAACAATACTATGCAAATATACACACAATGATTGCATCGATTGCATACACAAAATTACCAAATATTGCCTTTCACTTTTGTGGCAAAAATTTTTACAATATAATGTAATATATATATATATATGTATATACTATATTTTGTGGATGCAAGAAAACTTCTTTGCATATACAAAAAAAAAGCAGGTTTTCAACTAAGAAAAATTAAATAAAAAATACCTTAATGCATAGTATCGTTTATAAAACAAAACACAAAAAAAACCAAGGTCATATTATTCATTCACCGAAATCTCATATATAAAAAATACTATGCAAATAATTGTATCTTTTAACTTTAATAATTGTAAATAATTGTACACAATGATCTTTTCAATCGCATACACAAAATTACAAAATATCAAAAAACTAAATAAAAACACGTTAATGCATAGTATCGTTTACAAAACAAAACACAAAAAACCAAGGTCATATTATTCATTCACCATATGACGATTTTCAATCAAAAATTTCTATGTTCAAATAGTCAAGAATATAAATTTAAAATTTGGTAAGAAATTTCTAACCCAAAAATGATAATACTAATACCAAAGCGTATTAATATTATAAAAATTCTTACTCTTCCACCTTCCCCCTTTTTACAAACCTGAAATTAAGTTATCTTAGGCAGAAAAAGGAAATAGAAAGCATTTTCCAAAAAAAAAATGGCTGCCATAATTATTTTCTATTTTACTTAAATATGCAAACCAACTTATTAATTATGCAAACCAAGTTATTAATTATGCAAACCACTTATAAAAAAAAAAGTTAGTACATGTGCTGCCACTGCATACATTTGGCGTAGAATTTCTGAATCGGGAATACTATATGATTCTATATACAAATGTATTATGTAAATTAAATTTTTTTTGCTGGTGAGTTTTTTTAATATTTACTATCAAGTTTGCTGTGCCAATTGGTTTAATTTTTAAAAAAAGATGGATGAAAATTTTCTTTTTTTTTGCTCTCTAATTTTTTTAAAAAAATTAAAAATTTTTTTTAAATTTTTTTAATAATAAAATTATAAATATGTACGAGCCCTATCTCATATGTATTGATCCATTACAGTACTTTATAATTTATATAACATTTTTTTTAATCCTTTTTTATTATTATTAATATTTCTTTAATTTCTTGTAAAAAAATAAATTTATTTTTATTAATAATTCTAGTATAAAACATTAAAAAAAATCATAAAATATTGGAATGTATCAATACATATAAGATAGGGCTCGTAAATAAAAAATCTGATATATGAATATTAAATAAATCAAAATTTAATCTGAAGTGTCAAATTTAACGAGGTCTGGAAGGTCGTTAAATTTTGACTTTCTATATTCACCACGCTAGTGTCATAATTTAATTTCATCAGTCATAATTTAATTTTAAACTACAAATTTAAACCCTTTGGCACACAGCGTAACTAAATAAAATTAAATTTGAAAAGTTTTAAACATTATTGGAGAAAAATGAATAAAATGAATAATAATTTTGTATACAAATTTACCTATATTTAATTTTAAAAGATTTAGTTTTAGTTTTTATAGTTAAGATTTAAAAAAAAATAAAAATATGACAGTTTTTGTTAAAAAATTTTTCTGTCGAAATACAAAAATAAAGAAAATGTAAAGATTAGAATACTGGCAAAGTCTACCAATGACTTTTTTATATTAGATTAAAACCTGAAAATGGTTAATACTAGATAACTAAATTAAGATTTATGTTTATATAAATGAAAGAGCAAATAAATGAGTTAATATATATAAAAAAAAATGTGGGATATAAATTTTTAACATATAACCAAAACTCTTCAAGGGAATGCTCATTTAAAGCCAATCTGTATGAGCTATCTCATTATAATTCTGTGAGTTCATCTTGCTCTGAAATTATCAAACTCTGCACTTCTAAATTTTTGCATTTTACTTTCACTATTATGATTCGTAAACTGATTTAATCGGAAAATTATCTTATAGAAAAACTAATATTTAAAAGTATCGTAGACGTAGATGAATATGCTTTTTAAATAATTTTTTTTCTATGCTTACTATTACCATTTCGTTTCATTCTTGCCGTTTTACCAATTTATTAGAATTAAGAAAAAATAATACCAATAACGTTAATTTTTCTTATTATTTTTTAATAAAAATGCGAGGAAAATGCGAGGAAATGCGGCAGCTGGTGGACCCCCAGGTGTCCAAGGACCCCAGTTTAAAAACCGCTGATCTAGAATAATAATAAATGCACTTACCCTGGTATTTTAAACGATTTATCACAAAATAAATGAGATGAAATGTCGGCATTTCATCTGTCAAACCGAATAATATAATTTCATCTGTCATTTCATCTATCTAACCGAAAACTATATAACTTAATTCCAGTTTACATATTGATCAAATTCAGTCAACGGGTCGCAAAATGTGGGGCTTCATTAAAAGGAGATCAAAGGAGTTTGATGATCCTTATATAACTAAAATATTATATTGTTCCTTAGTCCGTCCAATTCTTGAATATGGTAGCGTTATATGGTATCCCCACCTTTTCAAAGATATAAAAAATATTGAATCAATTCAGAAACAATTATTGTTATTCGCTTTGAGAAGTCTGAATTGGAATAATAACACAAACTCATATAAGTTACCTGCTTACGAGAGTAGACTAAAATTATTAAATCTACATTCACTATAATATCGTAGAAATATGGCGGAAGCAGTTTTCGCTTTTGATTTGATTTAGTCAATAACAATATAGATTGTTGCCAATTAAAACAGGGCTCGGATTCTCTGGGTCGATATCGCGTAGAACGATAATCGAGTAAATATTTCGATCACGATTCTCGAAAAAAAAAATTGGAATCATGACAATCGATTGATATCGTATCGAAATTATTTGAAAAAGTAGTAGATTTTACTTCAATAATAATTCAATAATAATGTCAAATTATATATGACAAATATAATTCCAAATTATATTTCAAATTATATAGTAAAGCTTGGTACGCTGCTCTTGCTAAACTAAATTTTCCATATAATATTTTACTTCAATTATTAAATATTAATAAGTAATTAATTATTAATTAATAATTAATAATATTTAATTACTAATTATTAAAACTTCATTATTTTTTTCTACTATTTAATTTAGTTTAGCAAGAGCAGCGTACTAGGGTTTACTATATAATTTGAAATATAATTTGATTTCGATTTAATTATTTTGATAAATAATTTCATTCGATAACAAAATACCTATCGAATGAAATTTATCGTTTTATACTCGATCAATCGTATGATAGAATTTCAAATAGCAAATTTGTCGTTAGATTTCGATATTGTGTATTCGATATCGACTCAGAGAATCCGAGCCCAGATGATTAGAATAAACGCAAACTGCCGAAATTTAAGGAACATTAATTTTCTACTTGTGGATAGGCATAGGACAAATTATGCTAACAGCGAACTTATTACAAGAATCAGCAGCAGATTTAATGAATTCAACTCCTATTAGAATAAGTTATAAAAACAACATGAATAATGGAAGAAATCATGAATAATATTATAATAATCGAACTATATAATATAGAACCAATTTATTAGAATTAAGAAAAAATAATACCAATAACGTTAATTTTTCTTATTATTTTTTAATAAAAATGCGAGGAAAATGCGAGGAAATGCGGCAGCTGGTGGACCCCCAGGTGTCCAAGGACCTATAGAACTATATAATATAGAAGCCTAAAGAGGTTATGTTTTCATATAAATGCTTGGTCCCATCATCTAACAGCATATCAGGGATAAAATGACAGTTGGCGGATATAAATTTAATAATAAAGCCATGTACGATTTGGTGTAAAAAGAAAAGTCGTGACGTCAGTCTGGTTTATCCAATTTTTTATTGCTTTCTAAGAAAAAATTAAATATTAAAAATTAAATAGCAATAAAAATGATAAATTATACAATAAAAAATTTGATAAGCGCGAATGACGTCACGACTTCTATTATTACATCACAAAATAGTACATGGCTTAGTTAGTAAATTTAAATCCGCCAACTGTCATTTTACCCCAGCGACGCTGTGAGATATTGGAACACGAATTCTAACCTCTTAAGAACTCTATATTATATAGTTCGTTGGTTATATATCTATTATTAATATGCATCCATTTCATTTAAAATTGTTATTGCAATCATGTGAAAATTGTATAAAAATTTACATTTTAAAAATATGTCTGTAATAAGATATTAAGAAATAAATAAATATGAAATTAATATAATGCGAAACTTCATATTGTGTGCATGACAGTGTACAGTAAAAAAAGTTTTCGCGATCTTAATTAAAATATTAGAAAACGCGTAAAACGCTCAAAATTAATCTATTCACAAATTAACAACTTAACAACTGATTTGACATTTGTGATAACAAGAGCCATAACAAGCAATCGTAAAAATTCTATTCACAAAAATGGTGAATATGAACACTTGTTAAAAATTATGAGGTGAATTTAACTTGTTAAAATTGAATGAAAAATAGTCAAATTGTGAATAAACTTTCTAAGAAACCAATGTACGCCATAATTTTCTGAACAATGTCCATAATTTTCTCACCCTTAACTTGACCACAACAACTCGTGTTTATACCCTTAAATTCGTTGTGGGCCACACTTACTCGAATTTTTTATATTTATACCCTTTTCTCTTATTGTCCCACTCTCACTTATACAAGTTCCTAATTTAACTTAAAACGCTTATAGCCTTATTCACAAACCGACTTGTTATCTTCTTAAGCTCTTAAATCGTTATTTAACAAGCAAAATTGAAAATAGCTATTCACAAATTGTTAACAAAATTGTTAATAAAATGACAATTCCTACAGTATAAAAAACTGTCTTTGTTATTTAACAAATTGGGATATTATAAAAATTCACAATATCAAAATTTGGTGTGAAAAAATTCACAATATGGATAAAAATTCACCACGGCTTGTTAAAATTGCTATTCAGAAATTCTTATGATAATTGTTAAGTTGTTAAATTTCTATATTGACACTTGGTATTTAACAACCAGATTTGAGTAGTTGTTATTTAACAATTCCATAAAAAAGTGACTTTCTTTTTTATTAAATTTTTTTAATAAAAAGTAGTTTGAAAAAAATTTAAGCGTTTTTTATTTAAATTTTTTAGATGTTTCTAGGTAGCAATTATGAAAATGAAAAGAACGAAAATAGATAGCTAAACATGTTTATCTATTTATCTATTACACTGAAAGAACGGAACTAGTGAATTCACTATATTACCCCTGATGAATGGAACTGGTGAATTCTCTTATGACCTCAATATAGGCTCGGTGAAAAAATTCACCACTTTTATCAATGAACGACCTATGAATGGTCACCATATATTTCCTCATATAGTGAAGGAACGAGTTCCATGCACTAGTGAAGTAAGTAGTGCATGGAACTGGTGTGGTTTTGGTGCATATTCACCTAAAAGCATACCAGTTCCTTGCACTAGTGAGATAACTAGTGAATTCATGTAATGAAATAACCAGTGTAATTCATATGTTTTGTTATAAAATTATTTATTTAAATAAAAATAACATTTCATTCAAAAAATATAAAATATAATAGTATAAACAAATTACTGTGTTTTTTTTCTTCTTGCTCCCCGGCTCAGATGAAGATGTTCTATCGTATCGTGATGGCTCGGATGAATGATATTCTAAGGTGATTTTTTGTTGTTTGTGTATCAGTGGTGTTGTTTGTATATTGTATTGGCGATATGATGAGACGATGATAATTAACAATTAACGCGGCATTTCCTCCATGCCATCAATTTTCGTTAAAATGTCTAAGCTTTTTTGGGCTGCGGCTCATCTCGCAGTACATATCGTAGTACAATAACATCAGTGATTCATGAAAAAAATAAAAAAAGAAAGAAAAAATAATAAATAAAAGGTATATGAATGTGTTGTGTTGTGTTTTGTTTATATATTATTTGATAGGTCTATTTGTGACCCATATTAATTGTGGCCCAATTGGCTCATTGTGTTGAATTGAGCATCTTTTTTTTAATGAATTATATTAAGAAGTGCACCTTATTATTATATTTTGAGTGGTTTAATATTTTTTTTATGTTTGTTTATGTTTATTTGGGGGTTTATTATAATTTGTGTTTGTTTATATTTATTTGTGGGTTTATTTTAATTTGTTTGTTTATGAGTATTTGTGGGTTTATTATAATTTGTGTTTGTTTATATTTATTTGTGGGTTTATTATAATTTGTGTTTGTTTATATTTATTTGTGGGTTTATTATTATTGTTTTGTTTATGAAATATCGTAATATTTTATTTGATAATATTAAATTGTGGTTGAAATTTGATATAATCATACGTATATTATTAATTTTTTATATTTGTAGATCGTGATATTTGTAGATCATTGTTCTCTCTAATTGGGAGAAGACAAATTTTTGTGATTGAACGTTTGAACTCTGAGTTCTGCGTTTTCAGAGTTACGACGCGTATCAATCTATCTGCTCCTGGATGGATTTGAGTTACTCTGGCTAATGGCCAATGTGATGGTGGAAATCTGGCGTCCTTTAATAACACTAGATTACCTATATTAATGTTTTGTTGTTGGGTTGCCCATTTTGAACGTGACTGTAATCTAGATAGGTATTCGGTACTCCATTGACACCAGAAGTCTTGATACAATTGGTGTATATATTTCCACCTATCAAGTTGATTTAATTTGCTGTCAGTGACATCGATTTTTGGTGGCGTTAATGGCGCTTCTCCTATAAGAAAATGACCTGGCGTTAATATCGACGTGTCGTTGGGGTTTGTCATTAAGGCACAATAGTGGACGTGAATTTAGACACGCTTCAATTTGTGTTAGCAACGTGGTCTGTTCTTCAAAAGTGAGACGGAAATACCAACTATTCTCTTTAAATGGTGTTTGACAGATTTGACACCTGCCTCCCAGAGTCCACCAAAGTGAGGCGCTGATGGCGGATTAAAATGCCGTTGTGTATTGTTTTTTGACAATAAATCGGCAATTTCGTGAGTTGCATGTTTTTGTTCTTTTTGTTCCAATGAAATTCATTGCTCCAATGAAAAATTTTTTTGCTCCAATGAAATTCGTGCCGCAATCGCTATATTGATTGGCAGTAAATCGTCGAAATGCAGCTATGAATGCGGCTGTGCTAAGGTCGCTAATAAGTTCTAAGTGGATTGCTTTGGTAGGCATACATACAAAGACACAAATATATCCTTTATGTATTTTGCTGCATCTACCTTTCCATGCCTTAATATCAGTTGGCCCTGCGTAAACAACACCAGTGTTGGTGAAGGCTCTGTTGATTCGAACACGATTGGCTGGTAGATTGCCAATTAACTGTGTAGGTGTGGTTGACTCTTGACTGATATCGGAAACAAGTGACACATTTCGTAAGTTCTTTTTTGATTTCAATTTTGGCATTAATTATCCAATATTTAAATTTTAGAAATGATGTGGTGAGCTGGAATCCACCGTGTAGAGTGTTAAGATGTGCGAATCTAACAAGTAACGTGGTGAGATGGTTGTTCGCTGGAATAATTATGGGGTGGCATTTTTCGAAACGTAATGTCGAATTTTGTAATCGTCCACCCACTCTTAATAATCCATTGTCATCTAGGAATGGATTTAAATTAGTAAGTTTGCTGTTTTTCAATGTAAGATTTTGTGACAATGTTTGTTTTGGGTTTTTATTAACAGATTTTGATTGTTCTTGTAGTAGCTTGATTTCGGTGCTGAAAATTTAACCTTGTACTGCTAAAAATATTCTTCTTAGTGCAGTGTTCAATTCCAGTGTTGACAAAGGCTGTAGAATTTGCGGTCCTTGTTCAAAGGTGGTGTTCTTGTACTTTGCAGTTATTTCGAAAACGTAGGATGTATGCGGTACAACGAATCAATGTCGTAAGTGATGAAAATTTATCGAACTGTTTTATTTCTAGATTTGTGTCTAACTTTGATGCCGAATTTCTTGAGTTTGAAATGGGTAGATGCAGGAAGTCTGGACCGGACCACCACATTTTGCTGTGTACTAGTTCGTCAGGTAATAATCCTTGTGATCCTAAATCTGCTGGATTGTCCTTGGATTTAATGTGTTTCCAACATGCAGGATTCGTGAGTTTTTGGATTTCTGAGACTCTATTGGCTACGAAGCATTCCCATTTTGATGGATTAGCTTGAATCCATGCCAAAATAATCATGGAGTTAGACCAAGCAAATGTTGGTACTAATTCCAAGTGCATTGCTGTACACACCGTGTGAGTAATTTGGCTAACATTACAGCGCCACATAGTTCTAAACGTGCTAATGTTATCCTTTTTAGTGGTGCAACCTTGGTTTTTGATGTGATCAGTTGCACGAAGATTTGTCAATTCTCATCTTGGACGCGTAAGTATATTACGGCTGAGTAGACTCGCCTTATCGCATCTCAAAACCCATGAATTTCTATTTTATATTGCTCAGACGTTTGCTCAGACCAACGTGGGATCTGTATGCTTTCTAACTCAACCAGCGTATTTCTGAAGGTATTCCAACGTAGTTCGAGTGATGAAGTAATTGGATCTTCCCATTCTGATTTATTAAGCCAGAGTTCTTGGATCATGAATTTGGCCAATATTATGCAAGGTGAGATCCAACCCAGTGGATCATAGAGTTTGGCAATATCTGATAATATTGTCCGTTTTGTTATTTTTGTGATCGTGTTTGCTGCTATTTTGAAGATAAATTGATAGTTTGCTGGATTCCACTAAATTCCTACTGTTTTTATGGTATCATTCGACTTCAGGACTTCACGCAGCTGAGATTGGCCATTAATAGCTTCCTCCAAGGTATGTGCACCATATAGTAAATCATCGACGTAAAAATTATTTCTTAACATTTGTGCAGCTAGTGGGTATGCCAAAAGTTACTGTCTTCAGCAAAAAGTTACTGTCTTCAGCACATGGGGTTTAATTGCAGCGTTACCATCTCTCCATAATATTAGCTGGTATGGTTGATCGGTAGGATAATCATGGAGTTAATCATGGAGTTAGAGGATCGAGCCAGATCTGGCGATACATCTTTTCCATGTCAGCGGTGTACGCATATTGGTACTTTCTCCACTACATGATAATACTGGTTATGTCATCTTGAAATCTAGGACCAATCATGAGATTGTCATTTAAGGACTTTCCAGTGGAATCCTTACATGAGGCGTCGAATACTACTCGCACTATTCTTCCATTTAATTTAGTGCACTATATTCTTCTACGCAGGTAATATAATTCTTCCATTTAATATATTCTTCCTCTTCCATTTAATTTAGTGCACTATATTCTTCTATGCAGGTAATATAAGCTTTTTCTAATTCTTTATTGGTTTTAAATCTTTTTTCTACTTGTAGAAGACGTATTAACGCTGCGCGATAAGAGGTTTCAAAGAGTGGTCTTTGATTTTCTTTGAAAGGAAGAGATACTTCGTATCGACCATCAGTACTGTCGTTCGCATTCTTCGTCTTCCGAGGTGAGTTTTCTCTTTTTTGGACATTCCTCAATTTCCCAAAATTTTCTTAGATCATTTTCTAGTGTAATTTGTGAGTGCATTGCCACCACTGTCTTTCTTGTTGGATGTATGCTGCCTGATATGATCCATTCCAACTGCGTTTGTTGTGATATTAGACATCAACTGGGACCGCGCTTCAAACCTTCCATTATAATTGATGAGTAAATGTCAGCGCCCAGTAATAAATCACTTTGTCCAGGCTTATTGTATAATGGATCCGCGAGCTCTAAGTCTTGCAGATGATCCCAGTTGGCATCCGAAAAGGCTTTGTTTGGCAACAGACCAATCAGCTTCTTGAATACGTAGGCCTCTACCGTTAAGCTGAACGCTAATTTCAGAATGGAGGTAATGTTTATATTGACCAGGTGTTGTGATTGTCCTGCATTATTTTCCCCAAATCCTGTGACTTGTACTAATGTTTTAATTTTTTTTAGGTTTAGTAGTTGTGCTGCTGCTTCCGTGATAAATGAGGCTTCGAAACCGGGATCGGTGAGTGCTCGTAGCTTTAATTTGGTACCTGTCCTGGAGGTGGCAGCCACCAAAGCTGTAGCTAGAATCACCGAGGACTTATGTGTTTGTGCCGGTTTGGTTCGTGTTTGTCCTATGGTAACATACCGTTCGATCTTCGTGTGGTAACACATTATTAGTTTCCTGGTGGTCTAACATGCTTATTCCAACATTTTGCTGATGATTCGACGTAGATGCGTGATGAGCTACTGTGTTAAAATTATTATTTTGGTGAGTATAAAAATCCGATTTATTGCGACCATTTGCTTCATTCTGTAAGTGTAACAATGAATTATGTCGTTCATTGCAATGGTAAAATTTTTTTGTGCTTGGACATTTTGTATGGCTTTGTGCGAGTCGTTTATTGCAATGGTAACAATTTTTTGTGCTTGGTCATTTTGTATGGCTTTGTGCGAGACAATTTATGCAGGCCTATATTCTTTTTATTGCTTCAAAAATTAAAGAATGTTTAATTTTAAAAACTTATTACATTTTCTTATAGGAAGCGCGTGGAGTTACAAATCTGGCAGTTTATTGTGTCGTTGGATTGAACATGAAATGTTCCAGTCGAACTTCAAATACTTCAGGCGTTCTGAGTGAATTTTTATTGAGTGAGTGTGACCCTTGTATTGACTCAAGCGCACGAAAGCGTGTTTCCAGAAAATCGCGAAAACTTATAAATTCAGGCAACTGTTTTGCAGTACCTAATTTTTCTTACCACAACTGCTGAGTTTTGAATAGTAATTTTTGCAGTAATAAAAAAATTAATATACTGCTCCAACTTTAAATTAAAAAATCTAAGTTTTTCAGAGAATGACAGGCGGCATTTGTAGTATCTAACATTTGTTTGAAGGCAGACGATGATTCACCGTGTATTTGAGGTTGGTTTATTAGTAGTTTTAATTGTGCGTTACCTAACACCCTTTTATTCTCGTAGCGGTCGCAGAGAATTGTCATGGCTGATTGAAAACTAGAGTCTTCAATTGACAGGTGTTGAATTAGGATGGTGGCATCACCTTCAACTTTATATTTTAATACATTTAATTTCTGGACATTGGACATTGTGGGATACTGTTTGTAATATGCATCCAGCTTATTTTTGAAAGATGTCCAGTTCTCATACGTCCTTGGAAAGGAACATGCGGGGGGGTTTAAAATCATTTGAAATTGACATTGTGGAAATATTTAATTGGGATTCGCTTAGAATTTTTTCGCGCGCTTCTTTCAGATCACCACCAAAATCAAAATATATAAGTTTTAATTCATGTAAACTTATTTTTTAGGTATTCTTGAGGAGAATCGTGTTCTGAATCTTTTATGAAAGCATAATGTAATGCTTTGGCTTCATTAAAGTTGGCTTTAAGATCCTTGAACCTGTCGTCGATATGAGCTAGTTTTCTTTTACCGGTAAATTCTTCAAATGATTTTCTATTGGCCAGAACTGCTGCAAGTATAGCAGCAAGCTCTGCTATGGCTTCTGTAATTTTTTTTGGAGCCATGGTAAATTATATATATATATATATTTTTGTTTTTAAATAAAACAAAAAAAATTGTTTTTAATAATAAAAAACCCACAATTTTAATATTTTTTATTGTTATATTGTTATATTTATTTTATAAATATTTTATTATCTTATTGTAATTTTAAATTCTTATATTAATAATGAAGTAATATGTATTATTTTCAATTGTTGTATTATTTTCAATTGTTTGTACTATTTTAATTACTCGAATTTATATTTGTTAAAATTGGTAATATTTAAATTTATAAATTTATATTGATATCAGATTTATATTAATTATAATATTGTATTATGATATGTAATCTATGATTTAATATTCATTGTACTATTGTGACTGTTTAGTAAGATCGTTAGTTGGTGATCAACATCACCAAATTTAATAAATCGAAAACTAAAATTACAAAAATAAAAATGTATTTCTTTATTGTAAATATTAACTAACTATTTACGTCATAGACTAATTTTTAAGTAATTCACACTAATACCCACATCATTATCATCTGCTGGAATGAAAGTATATAATTAAAGGGCAATGACCGGTAAAACTTGGTCAATATCATGTATATATAATGTTATGAATTTTCTTCTTAACAAAAATGAAATTTTGAACCACTTCTTTTATAGATCATCATACTAACGAGTTAAAAAATAAATCTATAAGTATTATAACGAATTGAAAAGCCGTTTTTCATTTTGCGAATATAATTTAAATTTTTGATCGTAATATTGTAATTAAAAAAAAGGGGTTTTATTAAAAGTAAATTATTTCTTATTTCCTACATAAGAAACAGCTACTCTTAAACAAGGTTCATTACTACAATGGGGAATGGGGAAGTGGCGTAATTGAGTACAACTGTCTTCCTTTTATTTTGCAAAATTTTGGAAATATATACTATATATGTATGTAAAAGGCAAGCCAAAAAGAGATGTGCTTGTAAAATATTTACCAGGTACAACAAAGGTTGTTGATTTAGATACCGATATACCTAGATTATATGATCTGACAGATTATGATTCTTACTGTCTATATCATACTATATATGTATGTAAAAGGCAAGCCAAAAAGAGATGTGCTTGTAAAATATTTACCAGTACAACAAAGGTTGTTGATTTAGATACCGATATACCTAGATTATACGATCTGACAGATTATGATTCCTACTGTCTATATCATTCCGTAAAACAGCAAAATAAAAAAGGTGTGCGTTGAAAAATTGATTTAATATGTATATGTATACATATATGCTGAAACATAAAAGTTAATTTCTAAATTTCTAAAATAACAAATTTATTGTTTTAATTTAAATCGTAGCTAAGTTATAAGAGTTCTAGCGCAGATTTACGTGTATTTTTAAAGGGGGTTCCAAAAGTACTTTTCCACCACATTTTTCACACACATATCGCTATCTCTTTCGCATACTTATTAATATATGACACAGCTTAAATTATTTAGTTTAGTTATAGCTTTATTGTTAAAGAAGAAAAAAATTTGCTTTTGGCATATCACTATTTCCTGGACCATGAAAATACAGCCAAATTTCATCAGTTTTCTGCCCTATTACATTGCAACCAATAGTAGTAATTTCCAAAATTGGAAAAAGCCCAATGAAATTTAATTACAACCATTGGATATTGTTTGCTCAGAATATATGCTGCAATAACAAAATGGAAAATTTATCAATTTTATTGGCCAGTGACGAATGGAAAAGGGTCAACGACATTCAAGATTTTATTTCAAGCCACGCCATCAAGTCAAGCCATTTATCATTTTGATTGAAATCCTTAGAGCTAAATATGTTTAAAAAATTCTGCATTGAAATTCCTCTGCAACGGTAATATAAAAATACACAACAATAATATCCGCATACATTTGAATTATCTGCTTGTAGACGTTTTTTGTTACGGATAAAAAATTTTTGCTTAGAATATTTTTTTTTATAACATTTTTTTTTATTGTTTGATCTCCGTAAGAATCAAAATATTCAGCACACGCTTTTTAGGAAAGTTGATTACGAACCAATGCAATCCAGGTCTGTTATCAAGATCAGAATTGACAACAATACAAAGTGGTTTTTTTCTTATATATTTATCTAGGTATACGTTTATAAGCGTAAACACAAAACCAACACTACTAAAAGCCCTGATGTCAACTTTTGATTTTCCTAAAGATCAGGATTTAAAAGATAAGTGGACAGGCGCTATTCACAGAAGTGACTGGCAGCCAACAAAATGTTCTGCTTTTTGAGCGATTCATTTTCGAGAAGAAGATTATATAAAAAGCGAAAATAATAAATTTAATAAATTAAATGTCGGTGCTATACCTTCCATTTTTCCAAATTATCCGCAGTAAGTACCTATAGAAAACATTCAAAGATGGGCGGGATCCGTCAAAAAAATTCGATAAATTAAATATTTTATTATAAAAAAGGTCGAATGATTTTTTTGCATCTGACATTATTAGATTGTTGTATTTTTAAAAATAATTTCAAAGAATAAATCGATTGTCAAATTTAACTTCTTTTCGAAAATGAGGAAAAATGTGTATTTGTTTTACTCGAAAATAGCGACGATTTAGAATGCAATATTTCTGTCCGAATTAGTATTAATAAATATTTAGTATTAAATGTTATTTTACATGGATCCGAAGTTCCATATAATGATTTGCAATGGATTTTACCAAATAGTAGTAAAAAATTAAAATTGAAAATTTACTCTCGAGATACAGAAATATTGAGCAAATATTGAGCAAACGAAATAAACCGGGCAATTTTATATTTAAAAAAAGCACAAAACTGTCAAAACGATTTTAATCACTGTGGCAAGCTAGATATTTTAAAAAATCAAGTAGAATTATTAAATAACCTAAAACCCAAATATGATACGGAAACTATAATAATGTCTTTTGTAATTTTTGCACATTCTGCTGCCACTTACAAAATTTTTAATTTTACCAACCAGATTCTAGTTACAAGAAGATACTTACAATGTTTATCTTCTAGCATGCACATATCGCCAACTTTAAGGTACCAACTAATGACGAGCATTATTGAACTCACGTATCTAAATCTTAAAATGATCGCGAAAAATTTGTTGCCATTTTAATTGATGAAATTTATATTGAGCAAGGATTGCAGTATAAGGCCAATAATCTAGTGGGCATGGCTGAAAACAGTCCTACTCAGTGCGCGAGAACTTTAATGACATTCATGATAAAATCAGTTTTTGGTAGTTTTAAAGAAGTAGTTAGGCTTATACCAGTTCTTCGTCCGCCAGGTCAAAATATTTATGAGCTTACTAAGAATGTGATTCAATTGGTACAAAAAATTGGTTTCCAAATTATTGTTATTATCACAGATAATAATAGAATAATCTGAATATGTTTAAATTATTTAGTTCATCCGATAATCCAAATTTTTTTTTCAAATCCCTATTTTCCTGGTAATAAGATTCATTTACAATATGATACTGTACATTTATTTAAAAATATTAGAAATAATTGGTTAAATTTACAAAATTTAGATAATACATTTGTTTTTCCGGATTTCGAAACTTGTGAAATTAAACATGCATCTTTTAAGCATTTTAAAACTTTGTATGACACTGAAAATAATTTGCCAATTAAAAAAGCCTACAAATTGAATCATCAAACTTTATATCCGAATAGTTTAGAAAGGCAAAATGTTTTGTTAGTAGACAACATATTTCACCATTCCAATATTGCATAGCTTAGAGATCTTAATGAAATGATTGAAACTGCTGAATTATGCGAAATCATAAGGAAGTGGTGGGATATTGTTAATACAAAAACTTTTTTGAGCGGTATTATTAAAAGATATAATTTGTGCCATCCAATTAGAGCAGGTTTAGATAATATTAGTATTACATTTTTAGTGGTTTAAATAATTGTGGCACACTAACGAAAGACACTTTCTCTGCTCTTTTATTAACAACAAAATCACTTGTTTCTTTAGTTAAATTTTCATTATTAGAATTAAAAGTAGATTATATTTTATTAGGAAAATTTCAAACTGATTATTTAGAGGGTAGGTTTAGATTATATCGATCATTAGCTGGTTGTAATTATAGAGTATCTTATAGTGAGGCTGTTGAATGTGAGAAAAAAATTAGAATGTATAATGTTTTTGCTCACAATAAAAAAGATTTTCAAAAATTAGTAGAATCTGGTAGCGATAATTCATTAAAAGAATTTTTAGATTTAGCTCAATTTGATGAAATTTTAGATAATGATTTTAATTTAGTAAATGCAAGTACAGTTAATTCAGCTTATCTATATGCAGGGGTGTATGCTTATCACAAAGCTATACAAACAATTTCTTGCAGTGCTTGCAAAGAATTATTTCTTATGGAAAAAGGACATCAATCTCAATATAACTATTTTAATTATTTACAGAGAGGAGGGTTGTCAGTACCGTCCGACCAAGTTAATTATATTTTATTTCATATGTCAGCTATATTTCAGGAGATTTTAAATCAAGTAGAACTTAAAAAAACATTTTTAGAAAGTAGAAATCATAAAGGTAATCTTATTAATTTAACTATTGACAGTATTAGAAAGGGTGAATTAATGGATATAGACTTAGATTATGAATGTCACTGTGGTGTCTCCGCATTTAATATATATTTTAAAATTTATAAATGTTTAGCTAATATTTTTTTAAATAATTATTGTAAGTCAATTAAGGATTTAGAGCATAAAAAAACAAATATAACAAATCGAAAAATTCTTACATTTAAATAATTTTTGGTTTTGTTATATTTATTTTTATTTAATATAATAAGTAATATATATAACAAATATAACTTTTTTTGTTTTTAATGTAAATATTTTTTTATTTATTTTTTTATTTTTTCCTTTATCACCCCACTTGGGAGCATAGCAATGCTGTTGTTTTGCAATGCTGTTGTTGTTGTTGCTATTTGCAATGCTGTTGTTGTTGCATTTATGCGCATGGCTCTTGTTTCTTGATGTTTACCTCCAGTCCCACTGCTTGGAATTTCTACTAGATGTTCAACTTTTGCTTGCATGTCGCTGTATTTGTGTGATAAGAGGCAAATATTATCGGCGTGATCTAAGTCTTCTAGGTGACGACTAAGACTCCAGGTTATGCCGCACTTATATTGACTTACTTCCAGCACTATGGTGAACAGTAACGGTGAAAGTGGGCATCCTTGCTTTACGCCAGTATTTGTGGTGAAACTTGTGCTGATATTGCCATTGAGCAGTACCGAAAGCTCCGAGTTCTCGTACATTACTCTTATAATTTTGATGATTTTTTCGGGTACTCCTTTTTTACTCAATGCTGTCCAGATTGCAGTTCGTCTTATCCTATCAAATGCCTTCTGGAAGTCAATGTATAGAACATATAGAGGAGTTCGCCATTGTTCGATTATTATTCTAAGTGTATTGGCTTGATCGAGGCAGCTTCTGTTTGGACGGAAGCCTGCTTGTTCATCTCTTAGTTTGAACACGATTCCCTTTCTTATCATGTTCTCTATAATTGTTGCCACTATCTTATATATTGTGTTCAGCAGAGTTATTCCCCTCCAGTCGCCTTTCTTCGGTATTTTAACTATGATGCCATTTGTCCATGAAGCCGGCGGTCATTCTTCTTCCCATGCCTTTGAGATGTGTGGTAGCAGTATTTCGGCCATAAGTTGATTGTCAACACGCATTGGTTCAGTTGGTATACCATCTTCAGCTGGTGTTTTGTTGGTTTTCAACTTTGCAATTACCTCTTTTATCTCTGTTAGGCTAGGAGGAGAGCATGTTATTCTTAAGTTGTGTTCTGGGCTTCTATTATTGAATATTTCAACAACATTACTGATCTCTTCGAAATATTCCTTCTATCTACGTGTTTGGGCATCACTATTCGCCAGAAGCACACCGTTTTGATCTCTGATTGGATGATTAGTGTTGCGTGTGCGGTTCGTAAGTTTCCTTATTATCTGGTGTAGTTCTCGTATATTATTTTGACCAGCCGCAGCTTATGCTTTTGTTGCCAAATTTTCCAGGAACTTTTTCTTATCTCTTTTGGCTGCTTACTTTACTTGCTTAGCGATGACGGAGTACTCTAAGCGGGAGCTGGTGTTGTTTTTCACTTGCAGCTTCACGATTCTTCTTTGAGATATTAAGTTGCGATGTTGTTGCATTTCTGATTTTTGCTATTAGGTCATTTTTTGTAGACTCATTGTGGATTTGTTGGATGTTGAGACGTTTTTTCCTTCTATGCCCAGTTCGTCTTTGTACTTTCAGTTTAATCATTAGATCACCAGTTAATAGTTCATGGTCGCTATTGATGTCTGAACCTCTTCTGCATCTTACAGCTAGTAATGAACTTCTCCATTTTCTGCTCACACATATGTGGTCGATTTGATTGCGCGTGCGGCTGTTTGGTGAAGTCCATGTGTATTTATGAATGTTTTTGTGCGGAAAAGTGGTACCTCCAATGATTAGCTGATACGTTTGACATAGATTTACAAGAAAATTTCGATTCCTTCAGTTCTTTTTATTTCGGTATTCCCGATTCCCGAGCAAAATTATTAGTAAACTCGGTAAATTTGGAATTTTTAAAAAAAGCAGTAAATTTATTTTTATTTCCCTTATTTTTCATTTTTATTGTTTTATTACCTAAAAAAACTAAACAGAATAAAATAAGATGTACTAGTTATTTTTATATTCACTTATAGATGTCAATTATATAGAATATCTTATGCGCAAACCTACGAAATAACAGAAATTAATTTGTCTAGTGGCAATTTTTCTATTGACTTATTAAATTCTGCAAAGTGGAGTCGAGTAGTGAGAAAAAAATGTAACTAAACTTGTATGTTTTTAGCCATAACATTGTTGTTGTTGTCAAAATCGCAAATTCAAATTTTTGGCAGTTTTTCAAAATCGCGAATCAAAGTTGGCAGTTTTTCTATTCAAATTACAAAAGTATCATTCTATAATAGAAAAGTATCATTCTATAATTCAAATTACAAAAGTGTCTTTCTATATTCTATTCAAAAACAAGTAAAACGTACAAAATAAAACAAAATAAAAAGAAGTGAACAAGTACAAAAACATTTTTAGTTTTTAAGCTTTAATTCAGTTTATACAAATATATATATTTTTTAGAAATTGTTAAGGGTAAAATGAGTGAAACCGATTATGAAGATGTTTGGAAATACCACACAAGAAATGGAAATGCTGCAGAATGTAAATTTTGTAAAAAAAAACTTGTTTGTAAGGCATCATCAACATCAGGACTACATCGCCATTTAGTAAGTATGCATAAAATGAAACGGAAGTTTGCAGAGGCACAAAATTCACCGAATGCCTTAAAAAAAGTAAAAACTGTTGATGGGTATTTTGTCACAGAGAAGAAAATTTTAGAAGAAATAGTTGCAAAACTTGCAGCAAAATATGGAATTCCTATTCTTACTATATGTAAAAGTCAATTTATTCGTCGAAGTCTTAAATTGCTAGGCTTTAACTTGCCACAACAACCATCTGATGCAATGACTTTAGTTCATAAATATTACAACAATGTCAAAATTGAAATTATGTCTAAAATTAACAGATTAAAATCCGACAATAAAAAATTTAGCATTTCTTTAGACGAATGGACGAATTTTCGTAACCGCCGATATTTGAATGATGAAAGTGGTGATGGTGGCGAAGAAAGTTCTGATAATGAATTTATGAAACGATTAAAAAATACGAAAAATCGTGCTATTATTCAAAAGATCGCCAGTACGCAACAGTATTTTGCTGAGCTATGTCAAACTAGTTGAAAAACAAGAACTACAGCTCCTGTTGGATTGCCGAACGCGATGGAACACGATTGTAGCTATGATTGAAAGGTTTTTGCGTATCAAAGATCCGATACTAAAATCCTTAATTGATTTGAACTTGAACATTCAGTGGCTAGAAGAAGATGAAACTAATGCTGTAAATATAGTGGAATGTTTAAACGCATGTAGAGTTGCGATAGAAGCATTAAGTCGGTTAAATGCTAATTTTTTGACGGCAGAGGGCGTGTTAAAGTTTTTATTCAAGACCCTTGCGAAGAAAAATACAGAAATTAGCAATAACTTATTAAATAATTTAATGAATCAGATAGAAAAACGGCGAGATACATCACTTATATCTTTATTAAAATTTCTTCAAGTTCCTCAAACTTTAAAAAAAGTTGAAGAAAACGTTTTCTTCAAAAGTACTTCAAAATATGATATATTAAATTTGGCAAAAAGTATAATGAATAGATTGCATAATAATAGCAATTTGAATACTACTATTGCGAATACTTCACCAGATGTTATTGAGGTTGATAGTCCTGATCCTGATCCTGAACATAAACTAAGTTTGGCTGAGCAATTGGAGGAATCAATTCAAGAAAGCTTGGCGCCTACCAAAACTATTGAGGATGATTTCCGTTCATTATCAAAGGAGCTAAATATTTATGAGGCATCAGGTAAAATAACTTCAAATTTAGAAATGCTAAAAACTACACTGTTTTGCATAAGGCCGACATCAACGCAAAACGAGAGAAACTTCTCAATTTCTGGAAATTTCGTGTCCAAACGCAGAACTCGTTTATCTGATAAATCAGTAGACGGTTTATGTGTGTTGAAAAGTTATTTTAATAAAAACTCTCAGTAACTCTGTATTGTATTACAAAACACTACCTATAATTTTATGAATATAATTAAAGTTTAAATAATATAAAACAAACCAATATTTTCTGTTTATATTTGCATGATTTATTTTGCCTTATTTTAATTTTTTTTTGTTATAAACAGGTATTTTTTTAACTGGACAATTTTCTTTAATTTTCGAGATTCTCGAGAATTGCTGAAAAGGAATCTTTAATCTCGAGAAATGAATTTATTGCAGATTCGGAAATTCCCGAATCTCGAGAATTTAAAAAGTTCGTGAAAACACAATCACTACTATAATGTCTCTTCGTTGAGTCGTGTTGAGAGTTGCTGTTAGTTGTTCGTAGAATTCGTGTCATGATGTCATCTGCGTCTTCCGTGGGTGCATAGTTGTTCGTAGAATTCGTGTCATGATGTCATCTGCGTCTTCCGTGGGTGCATAGCATTGTATTATGGTAATGTTTCTAACTTCTCCTCGTAAACGTAAGGTTATTATTCGGTCTGATACTGGGGTCCATGCTAAGAGGGATTTACGAATGTTCTTTGTTACTATAATTCCAACTCCGCTCTCGCTTCCACTTACTTTACTTGAGTACAATACCATATTACCATTAGATGTACTTTGTTCGCCATTGTTATTCCATCTCATTTCGCTAATGCCAAGGATGTGTATTTTGTATTGTGTCATCTGTTGTTCTAATTGGGCCATGTTTCCCTAAGTGTTCTGGATGTTTCCCTAAGTGTTCTGAGATTCCATTGTGCTATTCGTAAGCCTTTGTTCATTGCCGTAATGTTCAATCAAAGCCGTATATAATATAAAGATATTCAAAATTTCAAAAAGACTTAAAAAACTGAAAACATTAGGACGCCAACATGAGTTCCCGTGGTGAATATAATATCTTTGTTATGAAAGTTGAAATAACGAGTTTGTGGATAAGACGTAGAAATTGTATAGAGACGACAGAAGGTACACACATTTTTCGTGGTGAAATTTAATAATATGCGCTCATTTATTTTCTGTATTCTATAATAAGGAAAAGGAATAAAGGAAGAAAAAATAGAGACAAAGGAAAAAATTTGCATGAGATAGAAAGGGAAATGAAATATATGTATATTTCTGCTTATTTTGATCTATTTTAACAAAAATTTGGATACTCATATTTGGAATCTTATATTTATTTTCAATTTTGTACTGAAAAAAAAAATATTCTTTATATGAAGCAAAAATTCTACCTGTTTTGGGTTTTTTAAACCAAAGGATTTTAAAGGATACAAATTTCTTTTATTTTTACAAATTTCAATTTTGTATTTTTACTTATTTTTAGTTAAAGATCAACGAACTTGCGATCGTAGTAAAATTTTATGAATGATTTATTTTGTAGGAAATACAATAACAATAATTGTATATTGATTTTTTGTTTAAAACTATTCCATTATTAATTTGTCTTTACGTGTTTAGTTTTTTAGCGCCTATCTATCTACGTCTTATCCACAAACTCGTTATTTCAACTTTCATAACAAAGATATTATATTCACCACGGGAACTCATGTTGGCGTCCTAATGTTTTCAGTTTTTTAAGTCTTTTTGAAATTTTGAATATCTTTATATTATATACGGCTTTGGTTCAATCCTTTGTTTTGCCTTGTATTAGTGTCGTAACTGTGGCGGAATTTTGAGATTGTCGAAAATTCGATAATCGATACTCGACAGCGTTGCGGTATTTTAAGATATCACTCGACGGTCGAGTTTCACTAAAAATATCATGTATGTTTTATCATTGTGATAGAGTAGTGTAAGTAAAATAAACAATAATAAAAATGTAAGTAAAATAAACATTATTTGACAATTTATATGTTAATATTTTTATATAATTATTTTTTCTTCAAGGAATAACTTAAAGAAAATAACAACTCAAACGCAGTTCAATATAATGTTGGATTTTTTTGAAGAAAACATACAAATGGTAAGGGGAAACTTTGTTAAAAGTAACCAAAATAAAGCAAAGGTGGGTGAACTGTGGGAACAGCTCATGGTAAAATTAAATTCTGAAGGTTTGCCCAATCGAAACAGCGACGGTTGGAAAAAGGTTAGTACATATATAAAAATTTAAAATTTTATTTAAAATAAGTTTTAATTATAGGTGTGGTTTGATTTGAAAAATAAAACTAAAAAAAAAACTACGGAAACAATGTGTGGAAAGAAAGAAAGAAGGAAACATAGCGTTAAATGTAGCAGGTGAAGGTACTGAAAGCGTACCTAGTGGAAGTCTACCTAGTGGAAGCCGACACACGCTAACGACCCGCAATAGATCAACAACACAAACGAGGGTTTTCCTTGAGGTGCAGGAGCAAGGCAGGAAAAATGAAATGTTTCAACAACACATTGTTGCAATAATGAGGGAGCAACTAGAAATAAATAAAAGAAAATTAGAAATACAAGAAGAAATGTTAACTTTAAAAAAAGCAAAAAAAAATAATGATTTTTAAAAAAGTATTTATTTACAATAAATGAAATTTAATAAAATTACACTAAGATTTTATTTTATGTAATTACATTTAAGAGGTTTAGACGAATTTGGGCTGCAGTTTCATCTTCTTCATCTAAATATTCCACTTCTTCAAATTCTTCATCACTTATGTGTTCATTGTTGGGTACTTCAAAATTATTAATTATTTGATCAGCATTTTCAATACTATTTAAAGTTTCATTTAAAAAATCTTGGTTATAGTAGCTTGATATGTTGAATAAAGCGCAACATACATTAATAATTTTTATTATTTTTGATGCTGAGTAACGTAAGACTCGTTCTCCAAGCAAGCAGCGGTATATTACTTTTAAAACGCGAGTTTAACCTCTCTATAGGATTCCTTGCTGGGCGTGTATATGGTTAAATTGCTTTTGGGATTCTGTTGCATTATTACTTCTAAATGGTGTTATAAGCCATTTTTCCAATGGGTATCCAGAGTCACCAAGCAGCCACATATTTCTAGTTCTTCCACTCATATATTCTTCTTCTAATTTTCTTCTTTCTGCTGACATAGCCCAAATTGCAGAATCATGAACAGATCCCGGGAAAGAAGCATTAACTGCCAAAATCTTTAAATCATAATTGCATATCTAAAAAAACATATCAATATAGCCAAAATGTTTCATTTAAAGAAAAACTTAATAAATATTTACCAACTGAACATTCAAGGATTATTTGACAATAGCATAGAACCAGTAGCATAGAAATTTAAAACTGCAGCCAATCTTGTGGATAAATTAACTTTTGTAGATGTTGTTCTTATAAATTCAGATTCTGATTGAAGTTCTCCTGACAAATAGTTAAATACTTCTTTTGAAACCCGAAAAGATTCCTGAAACCTAAATGCTTGTGGTTATATTAAAACTTAAGTACAAAATAAAATAATTACTTTTTTGTTGGTAAATTCAAAACATCATAGCGTTCTCTTAAAAAGCGTCTTTCTGATAAATAATTAATTTCATCTTCATTTTCAGAATTTTCTAATAATAAAACAATTGCCAAGCTCATTTTGGTATATTAATTAAACTTAATTTTAAAGTATATCTTTTAAGTAATCAAAAATTATTTATTGTTTATATGTAAAATGTCAAAATTTATATAAAAATTATATGTTTTTGAGCGTCATCTATTTTCGGAAAAGTGTTGCCAGTGGAAAAAAATCTATCGAAGCGAGAAAATCTTAAAATACCGATTTCAAAAATTCTCGCTTCGATACTCGCCAGTCGAGTGATATCTCAAAATTCCACCACAGTTAAATTTCGATTATGTAAGTGATTAGCCTACAGTAATCTACACCTTAGTGATGGGGCTGCCATCTATCGCTTACTAGGTGAAGCGCTGTCATTTTTGATGTTGGTCGGTAGAGGTAGCCTTTTACTCAGTGAATGACAGAACTCTGAATAAACCCTCTTATATAAGTGTTATATGACAGCTTTTCTTTGTTGACATTAACAGCTGACAGCAAATTAGTTTAAACCGCGTGTTTTGTATGAAAATCACCTATAGCTATGTACATAGGTAATTTTCCCGTCGCAGATTTGAACCGCGGACCCCATCGGTGATACTAAACTGCTCAACCCGCTGACGATTGATCTACCGACGGTTAATATACTTTACATATATTAAAAATAATATACTTTACATATATATATATATTATATTGAATTGTTCCTTTTGTTCCATATACTTTACATATATATATATATTATATTGAATTGTTCCTTTTATTTTTATTATTTATTAATTATTTATTTCTTTTTTATTTAAAATGTCAAGAAGACATCTTTTTTGTTATTTTTTAAATATATTTTATTTATTTTTTTATTTAAAATGTCAAGAAAACATCTATTTTGTTATTTTTTAAATATATTTTATTTATTTATTTATTTAAAATGTCAAGAAGACATCTTTTTTGTTATTTTTTAAATATATTTTATTTATTTTTTTATTTAAAATGTCAAGAAGACATATTTTTTGTTGACTTATTACTTAAGTTAAGTCCTGGGTAATTAACCCAAATTACTATAAACCAAAAATAATTTTTTTAATGAATTTGGTTATTTTTTCATGTGAAACTGCGGGCCGTATATGTTGTGTAGTGGACGTATATGTAGCAGGGGACGTATATGTTGTGCAGGATTATTTTTTATATTTACATTATTTTGAATTTATTAATATTTAATTTCAGATACAGGTAACAATACGCATTTATTTTGTATCTTATCAAGACATTATTGATGTAAAAACACAATCTGATGGTACAAAAATATTAGAAGAGTATTATTACATGTATCTTAAATAATAGAAATCACAAAATATATAAATTATACGTAATTAATTTTTTAAATAAAATAATTAATTATAGAAAAATATAAATTCCGTTTTATTATCACTAAAAACATAATTTTTATCCAACAAAAAATTATATGTCATATTGAATTCTCTGTCTACCTTTTAGTATGCATGGGCATTGACTAATAATAATATATAGACTTATAAAGTAGAACAAAAAAAATTTCCACTTTCTGATTTGACTTTCCTAATCTAATGTAAAAAATCAACGTTCAACGTGCGTTTTTTGTTATATATTTTGGTTAGATTAGGAAAGGAAATATTATGAATGACTAATATGAGAGCATGCGTGAGAGGATATTTTTTTTTATATTGAAAAAACGGATTTTTTTTGTTTTCTCATATATGTGATTGTATTGTATAATCTTATATGAATAGTTTTGTTGGTATTCGTACAATTGAAAATTTTCTAATTCATAAATAAATTCTAATTTTCAATTTTTAGCAAAAAGAAAATAGTTTCTTCTATATTGTAAGAATAGTACAGGCGTTTGGGTATTTTTGGTAATATCGATTAAAAAATATATTGGATATTTTATGATTATACAATACCGTATATAAATTATAAATTAATAATATTTTCTGATTATACAATATTATATTCATAAATTTTAACACTATATTTTAAAATTTGGTTAGATTTAATTTAATTTAATTTGAAAAAAGTTGAATTGAAATTGAAAATTTATTAATTCAATTTAGAAAAGATCAAAATACATATTTCTAAACATTTTTAATTCCTTTTAAAAAACTTCTAATTTATTCTTAAATGTATTCCATGCATTTTTTAATCGATATTACCAAAAATACCCAAACGCCTGTACTATTCTTACAATATAGAAGAAACTATTTTCTTTTTGCTAAAAATTGAAAATTGGAATTTATTTATGAATTAGAAACTTTTCAAATGCACGAATACCAACAAAACTATTCATAAATATATACAATACAATCACATATATGAGAAAACAAAAAAAAACCGTTTTTTCAATATAAAAAAAATTATCCTCTCACGCATGCTCTCATATTAGTCATTCATAATATTTCCTTTCCTAATCTAACCAAAATATATAACAAAAAACGCACGTTGAACGTTGATTTTTTACATTAGATTAGGAAAGTCAAATCAGAAAGTGGAAATTTTTTTTGTTCTACTTTATAAGTCTATATATTATTATTAGTCAATGGCATGGGTTAGTGGACAGACTTTGTGCAGGGCTTTTCAGTAGTGTTGGTTTTGGTAAACACCATTAAAACACTTTTTTGTATATTTATTCTTTTGAAGAATTTTTCTGATCAGCTGTGTATTCATTTTGATCAATTACTGTAGATACATCATAAATTACCGATTTACATATAACATAATGAATCACAAAATCTTTTTTGTCTTTACCATTTACTAATGCTATAGCAAACTTATTGTTTATTTAAAACTTGGGTTATAGTGTCGTTGTATAAATTCCCGTTTGTTATGCAATTTTGTTTTTCTCCTGTTACTTTTGTTGTTGGGTATATATATTTATAATCATATTGTACTGTTTTATTTGATTCTTCAATTCCTGCGATAACAGGTAAAAGATATATCCACCAAGGCATTTGAGGGTTGTTCATTAATATATAATATTTGATATAGTTACCTCTTGTACGTACAGATGTGTAATAAAAAATAATTCGGTGTGACAACTATTTATAAATTTGCATAAACATAACGATTTTTATCGATTTCTAAAGCTGCATGAAACTCCTCGTAAACAATACATGTTAATGTAGATGATAGTGGTGTTTTTAATTTTGCTTCAATTCTTATGGTACCTTGAATGTCAGAGTCTATTAAAACTCTGACATTGCTCGTTAGCAGTGCCGTCGGCAGTTAAATCAAAACCTAAAATTGTAAACCCTTTTCCAAAGAGCTCTTTTGTAATTTGATGACCTTTATCGTAATGATGTATGCCCGTACCCCTGAATAAAGTTAAATACACTCTTGTATTACAACTGCTATTGGAAATTTTTTTCTCAATTGGCGCATTGGGCAGTGGTACACCATTTACGTGTAATTGAAATTTAGTTAAATTCTGATGATCAAAATGGTAAGGGTTTTTTGATCTTTTACCATTGAAATTTTCATTATTCACCATGGCAAACAATAATATATTTGGTAATTGACCAATAAATACATTTTCGGGTGATATATTTGAAGTATTTGCTGCCATTGTAAATGTTTTTATTTCACCTCTTTTATAATGATATTTGGCATTTGTCTTTTCAAGAATAATATATTGTGCTAATAAAATGTTAGGTTTAACGGTAACATGTTTCATATAAAGTGTTGCTTCGTGAATTTTTATGTGATTTTCAACAGTATCCGTAATAAATATGAAAAAATCTTGTCTTTCCAATGTTAAAGAAATTCTAACGTCAACGTTATTCAAAAGTAGAGTAGGTATATTAAAGAAATCAACATGTAATTTTCCTATTAGTTCTACCATTGCCGAATTATTGTACATTTTGTGTCGAGTCTTAGAAACTGAATTTTATATCGGTTCCAGTTCCTGTGTTATCGTTAGAACTCCAATGAGCACCATCTTTTTTTAATATTTCAACTTTGAATTTTATGTATGTGGATGAAAGATTTCTATATGTATCACCATATCCAAGCGAAACGAATTCTATTGCCTACGATGCATCAAGAGATGCTAGTGGATTATACGCGACTTCTTCTGTATGTAATATACCTGTTTGTGTAGGAGGTGTTGCAAAAAGATCCAATTCAGACTTCATACAATCGACGTCCACCATTTTTATTTAAAAATATGAAACATTCTTGCTTTTTTTCTCTTCTGTGTTCTACGCCTTTTACCAATTAAATATAATTTTGGTTTTACACGTCTTTTTATACTTTTACGTTTTTTTATGTGTTTGTGACTTTTTTTTTCTCCACTGCCGTAAATAGACTGTAATTGATTTATCGCGGCGGTTCTTAAATTTTTTATACCTGCTTTGGCCTGATCTTGAAATGCTTCTTTTGGTTTGGCTCCTGATACTATATCATATAAAATGTTGCCACCTGTTCGCAAAGCTTCTTCTTTAAGTAAATCTAATCCTAAAACTAATGACGGTTTAAGAAAACAAAATAAATTACCAAGACCACGCCCTCTTTTAATTATTTGTTGCCTTTGTAATAGTGGTCCTATTTCATTTATACTACCACCAGCTTGCGACGCGTAATATTTAATGTATTCGCGTTGTATATTTGAAAAAAAAACAACAACTTTTAGTTTTCTTTTATTTATATAGTTTTTATTATTATTAAAAATTTTTAAAATTTAACACAATATGTGTGGGGTAATAATTAGATACACAATTTATATCTTTACCATACTGATCAGAAAACTTTATAGCTATAAGCTATGTATGCTGTTAGTACGCACCTCAGGCTGGTAAAAATTATAGTAAAATATTGGACAAAATTTAAATAAATTTGAGCTTTAGATGGCGGTGATTATACACATTACAACAAAAATAAAATCATCTGATATTCTCTAATCTAGAAAGTTTCTTATCGTATGATCTCTTATTGCATTTTATAAACAAAAAAAAACGATAACAAAGACAGCTGATCTTCTTTCCAATTATCGTATGATATTGCACTTTATAAATCAATAACAAAGACAGCTGATCTTCTTTTTAATTATCGTGTGATAAAAATATTAATAATAATAATAATAATAATTGAATTGTTAAAATTAATTCATTTTATTTTTAAGTAAATGTAGTAGTAATTTTAAGTATATAATTTAAGTAAAATTTTGTTTGTATTAGTAGGTAAGAATCATATAAATAGTTGGTAAATTCGAAATAAAGACCAGAATCAAATCTGCATTCTCGCTTTCTAATTTCGGCTTCTTAAGCCTAAACAATATAAGATAAAAATTGGCATCCAAAGCCTGAATAAAATTGAAAATTTAAAATAAGGCTATCCGAGCTATAAAAATACGGATTTTCGGCTACTATAGCCAAGAACCAAGAGCATACCTTTGCTTCACAATAATAAAGGTAACGAAGGCTTTTACGTTCTTTAGGAAAATATATATTTATATATTAAAATATATATTAATACTCACCTTTCCATTACATGGCGATCCTGCCTTCATCTTAAAAATAGATGGAAAAAAGCACGAGAATCATCACGTTAGACGAGTATCGAAGACGACAGACTGAAAATAATAATAACCAGCAACAACTAACAGATAAAAATAAAAATAAGGAGCACCAACAACATCAACCAAAACGAAAAAGAGGAGGTAAATTGGTACATTACCGGCAACAGTTGGCCCAACTCTATAAAATATTGGAAAAGTCAACAAACAAAGAACAAAGAGGAACAATAATCCGCGAAATACAGCGCATAAAATAAGACCGGCACTTACACAAATCGTCCAATAAAATTCAAAAATTATTAAAAAAAAATTTTAAAATATTAGAAAATATTAATAATTTAAAATAAATTTTATTTTTTTATATATAAATATAAACATTGATGAAATAAATAGAAATAAATAAATGAATTAATAAATATAATTTAAAATTAAATAAAATTATAAAATTTTATCTGCTCTGGACCTAGTATAAATTTTGACACTTCAGTAAAATTTTTGATTGAAATAAATTAATTTTAAATTCATTTATTTTTGAAAAAAAATAAATTTTTGATTGAAATTTAAATTTTTTTGTATCAAAAAATTTTTTTTTTTTTGGAATTTTGTTTTGAAAATAAAAATAAATAGTTAATAAAATAATAAATTTAAAAATAAAAATTCTTGTTGTCATTTTCTGATTTTTTCGGTACTAATAATAATGTAGAATTATAAGAGCTAACAGAATGTTCAATTATATCTTCCTTTAATAATTTTTCAACTTGATTATTTATTTCATTTAATTGTGATTGTGGTAGTCTGTAATTTTTTATATAAACTGGGTTTTTGTCCTCTAGATTTATAGTTTGTGTATAGAAATTATTTGTACTTAATTTATCATTTGGTAGATAAAAAACATCTGTGTATTTTTTGCAAATTTGTATTATTGATTCATACATTTTTGGATTATTTGGATTTATTTTTAAAGTTTCAAATCTATTTGTATTATTACTATCTATCTTTAAAATGTGGTAATTTTTTAATGGAACAATTGACGGGCTTAGATTGTCAATTGTAATATAGTTATCGCATGTATTTAATATTTTAACGTGTGCTATACCTTCTTTTGGTATTATGGTATTAGCTATGAATATACCAGAAGCAATTTCTTGGTTTAAAATAATACTATCTTCATTTCTTTCTATATTTATTTTACAAATGATTTCAGATCGGGCAGGAATAGTTAGTTTATTTATCCTTGTTGAGTTTATTGGTATTGCGAATTCTTCATTTTTATATGATATTGATAATTCTAAAGTTTCAAAATTAATCTTTGGCAAAAACTATTGTAAAAAATCACGGCCTAATATTCCATCGGGTTTTATAGGAAAATTATCGTGAACACTATGCAATTTAATTGGAAAATTGTTATTTTGAAATCGAAAGTTTGTATTTAAAGTACCTAAAGATTTTTGTACTTGGTTACCAATGCCAGTAATAGTACAAATTTGTTCACTATTTACATCATTGTTATTAATAAATTGTTGTTTTATAATTGATATCTGCTCCTGTATCTATCATAAATCTTATTGGGTAATTATTATTCTGTAGGATAAAAGAAATATATTGCTCGGATAGCCTTATACTACTTCAAATATTGCTCGGATAGCCTTATACTACTTCAGTAACATGTTCAAAATTGTTTATGCGATATTTAGGCAATTCATCTCCCCGATCAACTGATGATCTATGACGGGGGAATTTGCGTTTCCCGAATTAATTGAATTTATGTTTTTATTATAGTTTGGTTGTCTATTATTATTGTTATTTCTAAAGTTATTGTTTCTAAAATTTTTATTTGCTAATCTTGTATTATTTATTTATTTATTTATTTATTTATTTACCAAACAAGGTATAATACAATTTGTAATATAATAATACATAAAATAATTCATTTTAAAAAATAAAATAAAATAAACTTAATACAAACAATTAATAAACTTAAACAGTGATCACTTAAATAATTTGAATATACAAATTTAAGATTATAACTAATGAATTTTAGATAATAATTATAATAATAAAAAGAACTAATGAATTTTCAAGTGTAAGAAATTGTGTTAGAGTAAAGTGCGGAGAAGATTGTTTTTGAAAGTTGTTTTGGATATGTGAGGTGAGAAATGTGAGCTATGAGTGTTGAAGATAAAGCAACATCTGTTAATGGGCTCATTTTTGGCATATTCTTTATTGTGGGAATGCACTTTAAGTAGAGTTGTATGTCTAGTTTGCCTAACTTCATCGTTGAACTTAATTCTATCAGTTACGGAAGAAACATCAATTTTTCCAGTTAATACATCAAATGTGAAACATGATATATATATATTACGTCTTGTTGAAAGTGGAATTAACTGTAGTAGTTTAAGTCTGTCCGTATAACTTGGTAAATTTGTGTAGTTACTGGGGTCATGTAAGTCGCGTAATGCGAAGAGAAAAAATTGTTTTTGGATAGATTCAATTCTGTCAGTGTGGACTTGGAAAAAAGGGTCCCAGATAGGAGATGCGTACTCAAGAATCGGACGGACTAAGGAACAAAAAAGGGTTTTTGTAACCCATACATTTTTAAATTCCTTTGCTCTTCGTTTAATAAAGCCTAATAGTTTTTTTGCTTTAGAAATAATACTATCATAATGAATTTTAAAGCTTAATTTATCATCTAACAGAATTCCTAAGTCAGAAATGTGATAAACTCATTGAAGATCCTTACCTTATAACTGGTAGTCATAAATCAGTGATAATCTTTTACGAGAAAAGCTAATCGAATGACATTTACTGACATTGAGATCCAGTTTATTAATAATACACCAGTTTTCAAGTGCTTGAAGTTTAGCCTGTAAGAAGTGTGCATCTGAAGAACACTTAATAATTTGATAGATTTTTAAGTCGTCTGCATAAAACAAGTGTGGAATATCATTTAGATGATCTGAAAGGTCACTTATGAAAATGTTGAAGAGCAAAGGACCTAGATGACTACCTTGTGGGACACCAGATACAGCAGAAATTTCAGATGATATAGAACCTTGGAATTTTACATACTGTGTTCTGTTGGCAAGGTAAGATTTTAGCCAATTAAGCAATGGACCAAAAATTCCTATTTTACGAAGTTTAGATATTAGGATGCCATGGTCCACGCGATCAAACGCTTTGCTGAAATCAGTATACAAAGCATCGATTTGGTGACCCTTCTCCATATTGCACAGTATGTCTGAAGTAAAAAGCATTAAGTTGGTTGTTGTTGAACGCCCCTTTCTAAAACCATGTTGTTGGTCATTAAGAAGCGGATTAATTACGGATGATAATTTGTTGCAAACCATTTTTTCAAAGAGTTTTGGAATACTAGACAAAATAGCAATTCCTCTATAATTATTAATATTGCTCTTATCACCATTTTTAGTACATTTCCAACCAAATTGGAAGAAATGTGTATATTAGTTTCACTCTGTCTGTCCGTCTGTCCGTCTGTCCGTCTGTCCGTCCGTCCGTTTACACAAACTTCTACATCTATTAAGATAGAGTATTAAAATTTTGATCATAGATAGATAGTAATAAAATAATAGGTCCAGTAGAACAAAATTTTCTTCTATCTCTTTTCCCCTCTGAGTTATTCCCCCTCCAAGTTCGAAAATTGCCCATATTGAACATCTGATAACTTTTAAAGCAATAAAAATTTTTGAGGTCTGTAAAAGCTATAAGATAGGAAAATCTTTTATCTTAATTGTGAAATTAACAAATTTTTTAAAATTTAATTATTTGATGTATAAAAATACCGTTATCTTCATACACCTTTTTTTAGTTTTTTTAACACCCTGTATTTCCCAAACTGCTTATTATGGAAGGCTGAAATTTATGTACCAAAGAGATATCTAAAAAATAACTAGAGTCTCTGAAGAAATTGTATCCGTATCTCTTCTCCCCTTTCCGTTGTGGCCCTTCGAAAATCAAAAAATTACATTTTTAATTTACTTGTATAATTATAACCGCGCAATATTTTTAAAAACAAATAATGAGAAAACTTTCGAGAATCATATTTCTTTAAAGTACATTAATTAATAAATTATAGTCATTTGTCTCACACTTATAATTAATCAAAATTCTTAATCATGTAAAATTTTGCAAAAAACGAACATTTTGCATATTTTTAGGAGGTATATAAATGGAATATTCATCACATTATATGTTCAATTAAAAGCAAAATTAGGGAAAACTTAAATGATAAGTTTATATATATGTATTTTGTTGGAATAATAAACTTGGAAGGAAAAAAAATAGTAAAATCGAACAAGGACACATTTTTTACCTATATTTACCATATCATTTTTTATCTTTCCTATGTACAGTACATTGAAAATACTACTAGAACTGCACAATAGTTACTACTAAAACTGCACAATATTATAGTACATTGAAAATACTACTAAAACTGCACAATATGCACGTATAGGAATTCACATTGTTTTAGAATAGCTCATAGTTCTACATGTGGCGATTTTGAGGAAATGTGCTTGTGACAAACCCGGGGTTTGTTTATCGTATTTTTATAAATAGGTGTTAAATATGAGGATTTCCAAGAAGACGGAAATATTCCTAGTGATAGCGATTTATTAAATATAAGATTTAATGGTGATACTAGTTCTTGAGCACAATTAGAAAGAAAACTTATTAGATCTGGGCCAGGACCATTTTTTGTATCCAAATTTAATAATTCATTGTATATTTCATCATGTGATAGAGATAATGAATTAATAACAGAAGGAGAGGTGTTTGTGAAGTTAAAAGCTGTATTAGAACTCGGTGACCGGTAAACTTCACGAAATCGATTGGCAAATAATTCACATATTTCTTGCGGGCACGAAGAGGTGGTATCGTCTTTGAACATAGATGATGGCTAGCCATAACATTTACGTTTCATGTTTACGAAATCAAAGAACTTTTTTGGTTGCGTGATTAAAGTTTGTCCTAGATTAATTATATAGTTATTATAAGACTCGCGTGATTTTGCTGTGAATTCAAGTGATAATTCTCTATGTTCATGGATTAAATTATCACTAGGGTTTGTAACATTTTTTATTTTACAATACAGTTTATTTCTACGGTTCCGTAGTCTTCTTAGATCTTTATTTAGACATGGTTCCGATAACTTATCTTTTTTAATAATTTTTGGAACATGGAGCTCGATAATATTAAAAACAGATCTATAGAAAAAGTCTACCATAGTATCCAGATCATTAGATAAACATAATTCGGACAAGTTAATCATACTTAAGGCACTATTTATACTTATAAAATCTGCATTCTGAAAGTCGAATACAACATTTTTATTATAAGATTTATTAAAAGAACTTGTAGTGATATTAAATTCAACTACAGTTGCTGTATGATAAATAGTGTTTGAGAATAGATTCTCAATATCACTGGCCTTACTTACGACTAAATTATCATAAGCATTAGTAAATATTAAATCTAACCATCTACCATTATTTTTAATAATAATATAATATTATTATTTTTATTTTTAAATTTATTATTTTATTAACTATTTATTTTTATTTTCAAAACAAAATTACAAAAAAAAAAAAATTTTTTTGATACAAATTTTGATACAAAAAAATTTAAATTTCAATCAAAAATTTTTTTTTTTTGGAATTTTGTTTTGAAAATAAAAATAAATAGTTAATAAAATAATATATTTAAAAATAAAAATTATAATATTATATTATTATTAAAAATTTATTTTTGTTAAAATTAGCAAAATTAATGGGAAATATATTTTAAATACTCTATCCATATTGAATTTTCCTTAGAATTTAATTATGTAAAATTGTTAACCAATTCACACAGTTAAAATTTTTAAAAACACCCCACAGTTAAATTTTTTTTAACCTCGTGGGGATTATTTTTTAACCAAATTATTTTTAACACGTTGACACACGCCCTTAGACAAAAAAAAATAATATATATATATTACACATATTGCATTTAAAAAGAGGAACAATTGTTTTTGTTTAAAAAAAAAAAATAATAATAACTTTAATTTTATTGAGGAGAAGATCCGATAAACAGTTATTACCGGTAAATTTTACCGATGACATCGATTATTCCATTATTGATGCATTTTATAGTACTGATTCGCAACAGATCTGTAAAAATCCCAATGATAATGGTAGATGGTTAGATTTAATATTTACTAATGCTTATGATAATGTAGTCGTAAGTAAGGCCAGTGATATTGAGAATCTATTCTCAAACACTATTCATCATACAGCAACTGTAGTTGAATTTAATATCACTACAAGTTCTTTTAATAAATCTTATAATAAAAATGTTGTATTCGACTTTCAGAATGCAGATTTTATAAATAGTGCCTTAAGTATGATTAACTTGTCCGAATAATGTTTATCTAATGATCTGGATACTATGGTAGACTTTTTCTATAGATCTGTTTTTAATATTATCGAGCTCCATGTTCCAAAAATTATTAAAAAAGATAAGTTATCGGAACCATGTCTAAATAAAGATCTAAGAAGACTACGGAACCGTAGAAATAAACTGTATTGTAAAATAAAAAATGTTACAAACCCTAGTGATAATTTAATCCATGAACATAGAGAATTATCACTTGAATTCACAGCAAAATCACGCGAGTCTTATAATAACTATATAATTAATCTAGGACAAACTTTAATCACGCAACCAAAAAAGTTCTTTGATTTCGTAAACATGAAACGTAAATGTTATGGCTATCCATCATCTATGTTCAAAGACGATACGTTTACCGGTCACCGAGTTCTAATACAGCTTTTAACTTCACAAACACCTCTCCTTTTGTTATTAATTCATTATCTCTATCACATGATGAAATATACAATGAATTATTAAATTTGGATATAAAAAATGGTCCTGGCCCAGATATAATAAGTTTTCTTTCTAATTGTGCTCAAGAACTAGTATCACCATTAAATCTTATATTTAATAAATCGCTATCACTAGGAATATTTCCGTCTTCTTGGAAATCCTCATATTTAACACCTATTTATAAAAATGGTGATAAGAGCAATATTAATAATTATAGAGGAATTGCTATTTTGTCTAGTATTCCAAAACTCTTTGAAAAAATGGTTTGCAACAAATTATCATCCGTAATTAATCCGCTTCTTAATGACCAACAACATGGTTTTAGAAAGGGGCGTTCAACAACAACCAACTTAATGCTTTTTACTTCAGACATACTGTGCAATATGGAGAAGGGTCACCAAATCGATGCTTTGTATACTGATTTCAGCAAAGCGTTTGATCGCGTGGACCATGGCATCCTAATATCTAAACTTCGTAAAATAGGAATTTTTGGTCCATTGCTTAATTGGCTAAAATCTTACCTTGCCAACAGAACACAGTATGTAAAATTCCAAGGTTCTATATCATCTGAAATTTCTGCTGTATCTGGTGTCCCACAAGGTAGTCATCTAGGTCCTTTGCTCTTCAACATTTTCATAAGTGACCTTGCAGATCATCTAAATGATATTCCACACTTGTTTTATGCAGACGACTTAAAAATCTATCAAATTATTAAGTGTTCTTCAGATGCACACTTCTTACAGGCTAAACTTCAAGCACTTGAAAACTGGTGTATTATTAATAAACTGGATCTCAATGTCAGTAAATGTCATTCGATTAGCTTTTCTCGTAAAAGATTATCACTGATTTATGACTACCAGTTATAAGGTAAGGATCTTCAACGAGTTTATCACATTTCTGACTTAGGAATTCTGTTAGATGATAAATTAAGCTTTAAAATTCATTATGATAGTATTATTTCTAAAGCAAAAAAACTATTAGGCTTTATTAAACGAAGAGCAAAGGAATTTAAAAATGTATGGGTTACAAAAACCCTTTTTTGTTCCTTAGTCCGTCCGATTCTTGAGTACGCATCTCCTATCTGGGACCCTTTTTTCCAAGTCCACACTGACAGAATTGAATCTATCCAAAAACAATTTTTTCTCTTCGCATTACGCGACTTACATGACCCCAGTAACTACACAAATTTACCAAGTTATACGGACAGACTTAAACTACTACAGTTAATTCCACTTTCAACAAGACGTAATATATATATATCATGTTTCACATTTGATGTATTAACTGGAAAAATTGATGTTTCTTCCGTAACTGATAGAATTAAGTTCAACGATGAAGTTAGGCAAACTAGACATACAACTCTACTTAAAGTGCATTCCCGCAATAAAGAATATGCCAAAAATGAGCCCATTAACAGATGTTGCTTTATCTTCAACACTCATAGCTCACATTTCTCACCTCACATATCCAAAACAACTTTCAAAAACAATCTTCTCCGCACTTTACTCTAACACAATTTCTTACACTTGAAAATTAATTACTTCTTTTTATTATTATAATTATTATCTACAATTCATTAGTTATAATCTTAAATTTGTATATTCAAATTATTTAAGTGATCACTGTTTAAGTTTATTAATTGTTTGTATTCAGTTTAGTTTATTTTATTTTATTTTTTAAAATGAATTATTTTATGTATTATTATATTACAAATTGTATTATACCTTGTTTGGTAAATAAATAAATAAATAAATAAATAAATAATACAAGATTACCAAATAAAAATTTTAGAAACAATAACTTTAGAAATAACAATAATAATAGACAACCAAACTATAATAAAAACATAAATTCAATGAATTCGGGAAACGAAAATTCCCCCGTCATAGATCATCAGTTTCAAAATTAATCTTTGGCAAAAAATATTGTAAAAAATCACGGCCTAATATTCCATCGGTTTTTATAGGAAAATTATCGTGAACACTATGCAATTTTATAGGAAAATTATCGTGAACACTATGAACACTATGCAAAGATCGGGGAGATGAATTGCCTAAATATCGCATAAACAATTTTGAACATGTTACTACTTCATTCAATATTTCTTTTATCCTACAGAATAATAATTACCCAATAAGATTTATGATAGATACAGGAGCAGATATCAATTATAAAACAACAATTTATTAATAACAATGATGTAAATAGTGAACAAATTTGTACTATTACTGGCATTGGTAACCAAGTACAAAAATCTTTAGGTACTTTAAATACAAACTTTCGATTTCAAAATAACAATTTTCCAATTAAATTGCATAGTGTTCACGATAATTTTCCTATAAAAACCGATGGAATATTAGGCCGTGATTTTTTACAATATTTTTTGCCAAAGATTAATTTTGAAACTTTAGAATTATCAATATCATATAAAAATGAAGAATTCGCAATACCAATAAACTCAACAAGGATAAATAAATTAACTATTCCTGCCCGATCTGAAATCATTTGTAAAATAAATATAGAAATAAATGAAGATAGTATTATTTTAAACCAGGAAATTGCTTCTGGTATATTCATAGCTAATACCATAATACCAAAAGAAGGTACAGCACACGTTAAAATATTAAATACATGCGATAACTATATTACAATTGACAATCTAAGCCCGTCAATTGTTCCATTAAAAAATTACCACATTTTAAAGATAGATAGTAATAATACAAATAGATTTGAAACTTTAAAAAATATTTTAAAAATAAATCCAAATAATCCAAAAATGTATGAATCAATAATACAAATTTGCAAAAAATACACATATGTTTTTTATCTACCAAATGATAAATTAAGTACAAGTAATTTCTATACACAAACTATAAATCTGGAGGACAAAAACCCAGTTTATATAAAAAATTATAGACTACCACAATCACAATTAAATGAAATAAATAATCAAGTTGAAAAATTATTAAAGGAAGATATAATTGAACATTCTGTTAGCTCTTATAATTCTACATTATTATTAGTACCGAAAAAATCAGAAAATGACAACAAGAAATGGCGACTAGTGGTTGATTGTCGACAATTAAACAAGAAAATTCAAAATGATAAATTTCCTTTGACTCGACTAGAAGACGTTCTGGACAGTTTAGGAAACGAAAAATATTTCTCGACATTAGACTTAGTAAGTTCTTTTCATCAAATACCACTGGACAAAAAATCAAGACCATACACAGCTTTTTCATCCAATAATGGACATTTTCAATTTAAAAGATTATCTTTTGGACTAAAAATCTCGTCGAATTTTCCAAAGAATGCTCACCATTGCTTTGTCAGGTTTAAATTTAGAAGCATTCATTTACGTGGATGATATAATAATTTTTGGTAATTCAATAAATCACCACAACCAAAATTTAATCAAAGTTTTTGAACAACTACGTAAGTTGAATTTGAAACTAAACCCTGAAAAATGCACATTTTTGCAAAGAGAAGTAATATACTTAGGACATTTAATCACAAATGAAGGAATCAAAACTGATCCAAAGAAATTTTCAGTAATAAAAAACTATCCAATTCCTAAAAATTGTGAAGATATTAAAAGATTCGTTGCATTTTGTAACTATTACCGTAGGTTCATACCAAACCTTTAAACGATTTAACAAAAAAAAAGCAATATTTAACTGGGACGATTCATGTACAGAATCATTTGAAAATTTAAAGTTAAAATTAATAAACCCCCCCCATATTAAAATACCCAGATTATTCAAAACCATTCATTATTACAACTTACGCTTCGCAATCAGCTTTCGGCGCAGTACTTTCACAAGGCGAAATAAGGAATGACTTACCAATTTCATACGCTAGTAAAACACTAAACCCAGCAGAACTTAAAAAACCTATCATTGAAAAGGAACTGTTAGCGATACATTGGGCAATAAATTTTTTCCGCCCATATGTTTATGGCACAGAATTTATAATAGTCACAGACCACAGACCATTAGTTGGTTTATTCGCACATAAGTGCCCATCGTCAAAAATGACACGAATTCGCTTAGACTTAAGTGATTATGATTTTAAAATTATATATAAACAAGGTAAAATGAATACCAATGCTGACGCTCTGTCAAGAATACTTATTGATTCTAATACATTAAAACATATGATACCAAAGGAACATACACAAAATACAGAAAAAATAACTAAAACCGTCAACATATTAACAAGAAGTAAAGCTAAGGAAATTAAAGATAATGATTTAAAAATAACGAACCAGAAGACTGATCACCTTCAGATATGGCAAGGAATTTCTATCTCAGATATCAAAAATATTAAAAGACTTAAATTTATAGAAATCGGTACCGCAAAAATAAATATAAACATAAATAAAGATATAGAAATGAAATTCTATAAAAATCAAATCGATTTAAAACAAATAATTAAAAAACTAAAAACTACTTTAAACAAAAATAATATTTACCAAATTGCTCTAGATAACAAAGAAAATATATTTAATTACATTGAAATAAATAAATTTAAAGAAATATTTAACAAAATACAGAATGCCGATAACTCTAAAAATAAATTGAAAATTATACTATTTACGACACCTATCAAAATCATAGATAAAAATAAAATTCAAGAAATATTAAAAGAAAACCATGATGAACCCATAAGCAGACACATAGGTATTAGAAAAATGATTATAAAAATAAAACGAAATTATATATGGAAAAATATGAATAAAACAATTAAAAATTACGTACTAAATTTCGAATTATGCGCAAAATCAAAACAAATAAAAAACATTAGAGAACCATTAGTGATAACAGACACTACAAGCAAACCATTTGAAACTGTACAAATTGATACAGTAGGTCCTTTAAAAATATATAATAATTTTAGGTATATCCTAACAATTCAGTGCGAATTGACTAAATATGTCGAGGCTTACCCTATTGAAACTAAAGACGCTATTACAATAGCAAAAATAATTACTGAAAAAATCATACTTAGATATGGAAACATAAAAATTTTTAAAACTGATTTAGGAACTGAATTTATTAATGAACTTTTTTCACATATTTGTAAAACATTCAATATAAATCATCAAAAATCAACCCCATACCACCATGAAACATTAGGTTCATTAGAACGCAACCATAGAGTATTAAATGAATTTTTCTTGACTAGTACATACAGTACAAATTGGGTTGAATTAATACCCTTCTATTTATTTTGTTACAATACAACTCCTCATGCATCTACGCAATATACTCCTTTTGAATTAATTTTTGGTACTTCACCTAAATTTCCAACAAAATTTTCGCAAAGTAAAAATCCAAAGTTAAATTATGAAAATTATGATCACTATTTAAATGAATTAAAAACAAAATTACTTTTCTCATTAAAAAATGCGAGAAAAATTTTAATAAAAGAAAAAGAAAATAGAAAGAAATGGTATGCTAAAAATATCAACCCATCAAATCTTAAAATTAGGTGATAAGGTCATGTTAAAAATCAAAAATCGTAAAAAATTAGATTATCCATTTAATGGTCCATATAAAATTATAAAAAGAGAAGGAGTAAATTCTGTAATAATTATTAAAGGGAAAGGATGTAATGTATACACATTACAACAAAAATAAAATTATCTGATATTCTAGTGCACTTTATAAATCAATAACAAAGGGAAAGGATGTAATGTATACACATTACAACAAAAATAAAATTATCTGATATTCTAGTGCACTTTATAAATCAATAACAAAGACAGCTGATCTTCTTTTTAATTATCGTGTGATAAAAATATTAATAATAATAATAATAATAATTGAATTGTTAAAATTAATTCTTTTTATTTTTAAGTAATTGTAGTAGTAATTTTAAGTATATAATTTAAGTAAAATTTTATTTGTATTAGTAAGTAAGAATCATATAAATAGTTGGTAAATTCGAAATAAAGACCAGAATCAAATCTGCAATCTGGCTTTCTAATTTCGGCTTCTTAAGTCTAAACAATATAAGATAAAAATTGGAATCCAAAGCCTAAATAAAGTTGGAAATTTAAAATAAGGCTATCCGAGCTATAAAAATACGGATTTTCGGCTACTATAGCCAAGAACCAAGAGCATACCTTTGCTTCACAATAATAAAGGTAACGAAGGCAATTCACTTTGCCATATACATAGGAAAATATATATTTATATATTAAAATATATATTAATACTCACCTTTCAATTACAGTATTCGCGCTGCATATTTGAAAAAATAACAACAACTTATAAATTTCTTTTATTTATATAGTTTTTATTATTATTAAAAAATTTTAAAATGTAACACAATATGTGTGGGGTAATAATTAGATACACAATTTATATCTTTACCATACTGATCAGAAAACTTTATAGCTATTAGCTATGTATGCTGTTAGTAGGCACCTCAGGCTGGTAAAAATTATAGTAAAATATCGGACAAAATTTAAATTAATTTGAGCTTTAGATGGCGGTGATTTGAAAATCAGTTAATTGCCAAAATTGAATGTAAATAATTAAATTATTTTTTGAAATAATTTTAAATGGCTGTGTGAATACTGAAGTATCCAATATCCAAAAGTATAAAATATGAGGAAAATGCATTTTAAGTTTCAATTGTTAATTTAATCACGTAGATGCGGACTTAGACAGGATTTTAGAGTTTTAATCGATTTCTCCACTTAGTACGTAATACTTCGGATGGAAATTTGTTTAAATTTTTATAATATTTTAATTTTTATATAAAACGTGCAAATGGATGTGTTCCATAATTCATACGTTTTTTGAATAGTAAAAATTACAGTCGAACTTACATACATCAAATTCGAGTTTAAATAAAAAATAAAGAAGAAAAGCTATTTTATTATATTTATTAATAAAAGTAATATTTGTGGAAGAAAAAATTTCATATTGGACACTTAAGTATTCACACAGCAAAAATGTGAAATCCGTTAACATAACCGAGTAAAAAATTTTTACCCACTTTTTTATACCCTAGCCAGTAAAATTTGCAGTAAAAATTTGACATTTTTTTCTAGCAACGCCATCTGTTTCTCAAATAAAGAACAACTAAATTCTCAATTTTATTTTTAAGTGCGTACTAAGAGCATACTACAAAAAAAAAATGTAAGCAAATCTTTTGCCGCTGGTAAATTTTTTTATGATTTTGTATGGAAAATCGAGTTTTTTTTAAGTGCGTACTAACAGCATACTTTACTATAGTCTCAAACATGTTTTTTTCTACAGGTACATATTGTATATTTTTAAATTCTGTATTATTTATTTTTCTACAATTATTATTTATTGCGCGCAATGCCCTTATTTTGTTATTACCAAATATTTCTGGTTGAATAATGTCACTATATACCATTATCATGCCACTTTTCTCATTATATTTTTCCATTGCTCGTTTAAAATAGTTCATCAATTCCAGTATAGTGTAGCTATGATTTTCCAGTATAGTGTAGCTATAATAGTTCATCAATTCCAGTATAGTGTAGCTATGATTTTGCTTTAAAAAATAACTTTCTGTATCAACAGTTTTTGACAGTCGTACAAGTTTTAATTAATCTGGTGGTTAAATAGGTTTAAACTGCATTTTTATAGATATCGTCACTTAATAAGATAGTCATAGCTTCTGTTTCAAATTCTCTTAGCACCAGATCGCAAGTATATCCTTCAGCAGGTGTTAAATTATTGATAAGTGTAGGCAGGAAATTTATTTTCCAGTCGTCATATGTAAATAATGATTTTTCCTCGGGATAAAAAGTATAGCCGATACGTTTCTTAACTTTTTCTTTGTTCCTACCTACTAATACTTCATAGACACCTAATTGAATTGTAACACATTTTTCTTTTACGTACTAATCAGTTTGTCATTAATAAATATTTCATTAATATTAATCATTAATAAATATTTCTGACAAACCCACTTTCCAGTTACCTTTTCTTAAATCTATATGTGTTGGTATTCGATTTTCAAAAGTTGATAGTGTATTATCAGGGAAAAAATTAATTGAATCGTTACTTAATAATGTAATATAAAAATCGTTTCTTAAATCCATAATAATAATTATTTTTTTTTGTATTGTACTTATTACTTATAAGGTGTCCATAATGGTGGAGTTGTCAATGATTTATGTTGTTTAGGAGGTGATTTTTTAATTATTGCTAGTTTTCGCTTACTTGCGTTGCGGTCTTCTGGTTTTTTGATAAGATGCTTTGTCTTATAAAAGAACCTGCTGTGTTGGTTCCCTGTCTTGTATTTATACGCGACTAATCAGGTAGTGCTACTGTAATAGTATCACCTTTATTTGTATCAAACATTTTTATATTAGCATTCGAGAATAATCTTCTGATTAATCGTTCGTCAGGTAATATCTACTCTAAAGCAAGTTTTTGAACTGCTTTCTCTTCATCGGTTTCACCATCATCATCAACTTCCATATCTTTGTCGGTTTTCTCTCTATATTGATATTTATGTGGTAGTTGTTGTTGTGTAGCAGGATAAAAACGTCATCATCTATAGTAAATTTTTGGTGCTGTTTTTCCATTATACCGGGTTAAAATTAAAAACGTCATCTCTTTTTTGTTTAATATCATCAAAATACAATGGTGTTGCTTGAGTTTCTTTGTTATTAAATAATTTAAATTTTGTTTGAGTTGCTGCATTTTTCGAAGTAACTGTTTTCTCAAACGACGCTCTTCTTTTTTGATTACCATGTTTCATTAAATTTTGTGTGTACATGTACCATTTCTGAACATTATTAAGATTTTTACTATATAAGACTTTTTCCATATTCTGATCTAATATATCTAAGTTTTTATCATTATCCAATAAATTTTTCAATTTGATAAAAACATCTGCTGGTTTACAAGCACACGCTGCATATTATTCATTTTTGTTTGAAAAACTGCTAATTAATTTACCAGAAATACCTGATAACACAGTGGCTATTAAAACAGGTAAGAAGCCACCTTTTTGAATAAGTATTTTCCGTTTCACTTTTAAACTTTTTCTGGAGCAAGTAAGAGTTCGTAATATGCTTTATGGTTTTTAATCGTGTTAAAACATGTTTTGATATTTTATTATTACCATTTAAGGTATTAATGATAATTTCAAGAATAGCTTTAATAGCATCATCGTGGCTTCTAATCGTGTTAAAACATGTTTTGATATTTTATTATTACCATTTAAGGTATTAATGATAATTTCAAGAATAGCTTTAATAGCATCAAGTCTAACCCAATATATCCGTGTGGCGTTGATGTAGCCTCATTATATACTCTTACGGAATCTTGTGTTTTTTCATGAAAAATTTGTCTTGCTAAAGGTAAAATCTGAGATTTATTACGTGGATTTTTAAATAAAACTAAATACTTAGCATTTAAAGAAATATCACGACAGGATTTACCCTGGTGAAATATATTTTGTAATAAAATAATTGATAAATTTTTATGGTTTGAAACCTTTGTAAATAGCTCACACAACTGTTTATTGTAAGTTTCAAGCATTAAGTCATCGAGCACAATTAAAATATTGTCATCATATTCGTTTTTTATCTGCTCTGATATATTATTCAAAAATTCAGTATTTTCAAAAGGTAAATTTTTAGGCACAGCCATCAATTCAGGGTTGCACCAAATTATTTTAGTCATATTAGGTGTAATTAAATCTTTATGTTGTTTAACCAGGTTGCATACAAAATTCGTCTTTCCACACCCTGACGGACCTGCTATAATCATGGTAAATGGGTGTCTAAATGGAATCATGTTTATAATTTCGATTTTCCATTCTTGTTATTAATTTTTCATAAATATTTTTAAAATGCTGTATAGCTTTTAATGCATCCCTGTATTTATATGTTACGGATATACATACACCAGTATCGGGGCCTGATATTGCTTTATTATCAGCCCAAATACAGCTTTTATAGTGCTCACCAAATCGTGATGTTATTGTACCATTTTTGTTTAATATATTCAAACGAGCAACAAGGTTTTCTAATTTTTTCAAATTATGATCATCCAGAAACACCTTGTAATCTAAACAAGAAACTTTCGAGTATTTCTATATGTTCTGCTTTAAATAACATTATAACAATGACTAAACAAATCTATATTATTCCATCATATAAGTAAACAAATTTTCAAGACATCAGCGCATACTTTGGTAGCCTAATTGGTAGAGCGTCAGACAGTGGAACATAAGAACACGTTTCAAATCCCATAAGAAACAATATTTTTTTTTTAATTTTACATACATCACAGACTAAATATGTATATATTGGAAATATAAAGAATAAATCCAAAGGTAGTTGATGGCTCAATAGGTAAAGCGCTGACTTATTAAACATTAAGTTCTCGGTTCAATCCTCAAGTCAATACTTTTTTTCAAAAAAAAATTACGGATTTAGACAACAAAGAAGACAAAATGCACCCACGACCAAAATCAACCATGCAAAACGGCATATACACAAGCTCAGTGTAATATTTATAGTTCGAATTTGTTAATTTAATTTTTTTCCAAAAAAAAATTTTTAATTGTTTGGCTGATGTTAATGCGCAGCACGCCTAGCGATGCACTTGCTTAGCTCGTCGGATTGGGGGGGTTCTTAAGCGCTGACAATGTTAATACAAAAATTATTATTTGCGTGCTTTTTTTTTAAAAAAAATATCCAAAAGAGTCAATTTCTATTAAAGTTAAATGTTTTTCTACGACCAAAAAAAAATTCCCCAAAAAAATAAAAAAATACAAATGTGGGTTGACCTTTCCACGGCTTCACCAAGGATACCTCTCTATGGAGGACATGACCATTGGTACGTCATGTTCCGTGCCCTCCCAACCATGGACCAATTAGAAAAATCATAATCAAAATTATGATGTTCGGCCCCCATACGTAACCTTATGCCGGCTCACATTCTCATCGCAGACAACCCGGATTTCCTAGGATCAAAAAAATAAAAACTACTCCATTTCCAATTCCATATACAAGTACTCAATTTGAGTTCATTTATTTATTTTTCATTTACTCCAGAAGTATCAAAAAAATTGTATATGCGCTACTAAATTTTGACTAAATATATTTATTTTAAAATTATGTTTTTTTTGTAAATGTAATATGTTTATTTCTTTAAATTTTATTTTTAAATTAATTTGGAGAAAATATATCTAATTCAAATTCGGGTGTATAGGTTCTAAATTAACCTAATTATTATTCGTTACATTTTAAATATGACATTAAATTCCGAAATATTATACATCATTATCAATCAATTATTATTTATACCTTTAATAAAAAAACTTTAAAAAAATTAATTATTTGGCCATTTAATTTAAAATTTGTTTCCACGTAGCTGTACCGAACAATTAAGAGTCAAAAAAAAAAATTTTTATTTATTTAATTATAAATGTAAATATAAAAAAAAATTTTTGTTATTTTATTTAATATATTTATTCAGTATAATGTAACAAATTACCTGGATCTTCAATACGTGCAGCAGGCCTGTTGTGCGCATTTCTGAAAAGGTTTTTTTTGTAAACTAGAAAAAAAACTATAAAAATTTGGAATGACCCACATATAAGCCAAAATTAATTAATTTTTCCTTCTTTTTTTTTTTTGTTTATATAAAAATTGTAATTCAATTAACCTATCAAAGTGAGATTTCAAAAAAAAATATTTTAAGTTATAAAAATAAATACATCAAATAATTCCTCAACATTCAATTATACAAAAAAAATCATCAATTTATATTTATTAGTATGTATATCAAAAAAACTTAACTCCGCAACGTTCATCTATTTAATCATATGATCAAATAATTCGGCAAGATTTCTCATTTTTTTATACGGCAACATTTCTCAATTAATTTTTTTTTTCAGCAACATTTCTCAATTTAATTTTTTTTCAGCAACATTTCTCAATTTAATTTTTTTTCAGAAAACATTTCTTCTCATGTTAGATATACTTAATTTACACGAATTTAAGCAAAAAAATTTCTTTTTTTTTAGAGGACCGACGAAAAAAAACCCCCGACCGATAGAATATGCTACACTAGTGGCCAAAAGTTATCATAGGATTATTTATATTTTTCTGAATAATTTATTTAATTTCAATTTTCCAATTTTTGTTAATTTTACTTTCAATTTTTCAATTTTTTTTAATTTTCACGCTAATATTATTTAAGTAAAATTTTAGTCGGACAAAGATAAGCAACCACTAAGTCTTATTATATTTATTTTTTTCTATTATTTTTCCTTTTTTTTTTTTCTAAATTGTAGCAGTTTAATAATTTATTGGTACCGCCATATTTTTTCCTTCACAAAAAAAAACCAAAAATAAGTGTCCTACTTTAAATTTGGTATTATATACTTTTTTTTCGTATTAATTTAAAAGTTAATATTATAAACCAATTCAAAATCACTGAAAAACAATTTTCCTTTTTTTTTTTGTTATTCCTTACGATATTTTAACCGAAATTTCATTTTAATTTTTTTATACATATATAATTTCGGTATAACTATTCATAGTCATAAAGTTAGTTTAGCAATCTTAAATTGACTATGTATAATTTTTTTAAGACTACTTGAAAATTATTATAAATATTTTAATGCGTTTAATATATTATATAAATGTTCAAAAATTTCAAAAAAAATTTGAAACAAAACGATACATTTCAACCATTTGTTTCTGTTTTATTATTTTTTTATTTAAAAAAAAACTAAAAACGATATTATACTTATTACTTTTAGTTTATGGATAACCCGGTAAATTTATAGAAAAAAAATTAAAAAAAACTATTAAATTACTATAATTATTTTAATGCACGGACATTTTATTTTTGTGTTATATATAATATATATAGAACATTATAAATTATATTATATATAAAATAAACAAAATATAAATATACATTTTAATAAATTGTACCGTCCGCCGATAATGAGTATTAATAACTAACTAAAATTTTAAAAATCAAGTCAATTATTAAATTGATTGACTTTAATTGTTGCAAAAATTTATCGAAACCAGAGTTTTTTGACAATAGAAAAACTGGTTTTCGATAATTCGAAAGAAATCTTTCGTTAATTGCATCTGATGTTAATTTACACCCAATCAAAATTTATTTGATTATTATTTATAAAACTTGATTTTGTTACTAAGTAAAATAATTTACTTAGAAATAACAAATCGAAGGGTGTAAATTGGCACAAAAATTTCTCAAAAAAACCTACCCATTACAAAACAGGAACTTCGACGGAAAATTTTCACGTCGAAGGTACTGAAGAAGGGTAAACATTTTGTTTCTCAAAAAAACAGAACAAAAAAATATTTTATTTGTTCTCTTTCCGATTTCTAGTACTCACTCGGAAAATCGTTGAATCAAATGTGAGTCAGCATAAAGTTCCCCCATAGAGAGTCCCAAAGAAAACCACAAAAACACAACCCTTTCTATTCAAAAATTCAAACTACGTTAAATGAATAATAGCAAATATAGAAACTGCATTATTGCACAGAACAAAACTCGCAAGGCATCCTCACCATTACCATGCAGAACCGGACCGAAAATAGCTACTAGCCATAAGTCGGTAATTCCATTGAACTTCATAGCAACAGCGAACACACACGGCTAAAGTGTCTGTACTCCGCACAAAAAATATAACAGCTGAAACTAAAATGAATAATCTGAATAAATTATCAAAAATGCATTTCACATTATGTGTGACGACAATCTCTCATGTATTTCTTCGGCATACTGTCAAAAGATGACAAAAGTATATACTTAAACTATGACTCTAACTAAAGAATTCTTGCCGGACTGAAGGAAGCTAAATACGACCTCCTCTCAGTAATTCCAAGGCTCGAACCAAAAAACATAACTAAAACTAAACTAAACCTAAGGGTTGCAGCCGGACTGAACGAAGCTAAATGCGACCTCCTCTCAGTGATTCCATGCGCAAACAAAATATGTGGACCACCAAACAAGATATGCAAAATAGGAAGAAAAAAACACAAGAGACTGTAATAAATTAATTTCTATGAGTCAGCAAAACTCCAATGCTCAAACCACAGAAGCCAGTAGCAGCTGTAGCCGGCCAGATAATCGATATTCAATCAAGTAAATCTGTAATTCCTGGTACATCCACCACTGTCATCCATAATAATAACAAGAGAACCCAGTCCGACCCACAAAAATTAACTATGAAAACTAAATATAAACGGAGCTCGTCAGGCATCTAGTAAGTTTCAAGCACGTTTTAGAACGCATTACCTTGCACATACTTAAAAGATGTCCTTTCGTGCACTTCGGATTTACGAACTTAAAAAAAACTTCGCGTACCACGTTGGATATTCGAAACTTTCTACCTTTCGTGCCCCACGTTGGGCGCCATTTTGTAATATTTATAGTTCAAATTTGTTAATTTAATTTTTTTCCAAAAAAAAAATTTTAATTGTTTGGCTGATGTTAATGCGCAGCACGCCTAGCGATGCACTTGCTTAGCTCGTTGGATTGGGGGGGTTCTTAAGCGCTGCCAATGTTATTACAAAAATTATTATTTGCGTGCTTTTTTTTTTAAAAAAATATCCAAAAGAGTCAATTTCTATTAAAGTTAAATGTTTTTCTACGACCAAAAAAAAATTCCCCAAAAAAATAAAAAAATACAAATGTGGGTTGACCTTTCCACGGCTTCACCAAGGATACCTCTCTACTTACTTTCCTAGTAATGTGGCTATTACCGAGATCCGTCTGGATCTTTCTGGTTCTTAGCATATTTGCAATCCATTGAACTAGTTTCTCTTCTACTAACTTAGTCAGCTATTCTATAATGACTGCATTATGAACGTTATTGAAAGTCCCTCAATATCTAAGAAGGCTGCTAAAGTATATTGCTTATAGTGAATGGAAAGCCCAACATCTTTGACCACCATGCTTAACGCGGTTTCTTTCAGTGGACCTTCATTTGCTGTAGGCATGTTGGGCTGTGCATAATTTCTTTGTTTTCCTCAAGTATCTTGGGAAAGATACCGTCAGGTCCAGGCGATTTGTATGGTGAGAAGATATCAATCGCACAGGCGACTTTCTCAGGTGTTATAAGTGTATTAAGCCATTCCACGGGAGGCATAGACATAGCTTGGTCACCCGGCTGGGTGTCCTCCGCTATAGTTCCAGTGCTTCCTGGGAAGTGTGTGTCTACTAGTAGTTCTAACGTTTCCGATGTTTCCGTCCAGGTACCATCCCTATTCTTAAGGAAGGAGGGGTTGGTGTGATCCGTACTTAGGATCTTGCTTAACCTAGCTGAGTTCCTAGTGGTCTCTATTGACTTACAGTACTCTTGCCAGTTTTTTGCTTTGGCCGTCCTGACAGCCTTCTTATATTCGCGGAGACGGTCCTTGGAGAGTTGCCATGTACCTCGCTTATACCAGATATTGTAAGCATCCCTACTCACCTTCCTTAGTTTGTTAAGATTGTCATCCCACCACGGGGGAATGACCTTTTACTCCGTTTGATTGGACAAGACAACTTGTAGGATACCTCCATGGCTTTAGTGAACTTGACCGTTAGCTCTTCTAGAGCTTCGACCGTTACTATTTCCTTAGTGTCATTGCCTACGGGTAATTTTATCACTGATCTGAACTTAGACCAGTCTGTGTTTTTTTTTTGGGTTTTCTATAGAGCTTGGGACTGTTGGTTGTTAAGCTAATATTGAAGAGTATCCAGCTGTGATCAGAAAAAGATCTCTCTTTCGATACTATCTGAGCAAGGGAAGGTAAATGTGGGGGTTTTGCCTCTTTTAAAATTTAAAATGCTTTTATATTAACTTGCCGGTGTCTGTTTATTTATTTATATGTCATTCTGTCACGCTTTTTTACCATGTATATGGTAAACACGATAATCCGAAACCGATTGAGCACACATTTGAAAGTTGAGCTCGTGCCATCAAAGGCTTGGTACCCTAGAAATGTGGGGCCTTTTTGATGAGGAGGAAGGGGGCGCGGAAGGCCGTTTAATTTTTGAATGTAGCAAATCGCCTCATGTAGAACTGTGGGGTAAGTATTGAACACCAAAAGGAATTATTATACATATTATTATTTAGAAGAATAGATGACAAGGTTGAAATACAGGTTAAAAAATAACTAACTTTGATTTTAGGGCTTTTTTTTTAAAAAAAAACCTTATGTTAACGCTTTTCTGTCCGCCCGTCTGTCCGTCGGTCTGTCCGTCCCTCCGTCTGTCCGATATAAACAATAAAAAGCAGTTATTTTACATGGTTACTGTACACAAAAGTTTATGATAGACCCACCGATAGAAAGCTATATTTCTTGAGAACCAGATGTAACTGATATAATTTTAATATTCGGCCGGTAGGCGACGCTATTCGCATTTTCCACAACATATTTTTCCGAATAATAATGTAATTTTATATGGTAAATGTGCACCGAAAATAAAGTTTGACCACTTGTTTTAAAGGTTTTTAAGAGTAGAATACGATGCCAGCAACCACATTTCAAATTTATACCGCTAGAGGCGCTGAATATTTACACATATAAAATGTTAATTTTTAAAATGTGATTTCCAATAGTCAATAAGCCCCTAATATTAGGTTTAATGTCTCATATGAAAGGTAGTAAGTAGTAGTATAAAATCATAGTTGTTATAATTTTAATTTATGCCACTAGAGAGCGTATATATAATTATGTTTCTAAAAAATGGTATTTAACTTAGTCTTTACCAAAAAATCTAAAATAAAAATAATTAGAAAATCCCCTAGTCTGATTTTTTGCAGCTAGGGGGCAGCAAAATAGAAGTAAAAACTTGTTATATAAATAGTAAATGTGCACAAAAAATAAAGTGTGACTACTCGTTGGAAAGGTAATTAAAAGTAAACACGATGCCAGTAACCGTATTTCAAATTTCTACTGATAGAGGCGCTGAATAATAACAAATATAAAATGTTAATTTTTAATATGCGATTTCCAATAGTCATTAAACCCCAAAAATTAGGTTAAATATTGCATATGAAATGTAGTAAGTAGTAGTATAAAATCACAAATGTAATAATTTTAATTTCTGCCACTAGAGCGTGTAACATATACTCCACATATGCATTTACAGTCAATCATTTAAAAAAAAGCCCATAATTAGAAATTTGTAGTTTTCTATGGGCAACAAAGGAAAGGGGTCGGGGCACTCGAAGCCCATTTCTTCAGAGACTAATATAAAAAAAAACGAGAAATTTTTTTTTTTTCAATGTCAACTAACAATAAAATGATTAAAATAACTCACAATAAAATGATTAAAATATAAAATAATATAAAAGATAAATCGAAAGAAAAACCAATTATAAAATTAATGATAATATTTAGAAAGCCCAAAGAAGGACCATTAAATATAACTTAAATCTTAAATGATATATCTACACTTAATTAGATTAGATTGTAATAATATGAATTTAATATAAATGAATAAAGTAAAATTGAAAATAAAAAAAAAATTTAAACTCTAGTTATTTTTCAGATATATAGTTATTTTTAAGACAGAGAAGCTTAAACATTGTTTATTTTTAAGACAGCGATGTTATTTTTAAGACAGAGAAGCTTAAACATTGTACGGCCGTGACCGCTTTCCAGGGGGTGGTGGCTGTTCGTCAGCTATGGTGTAAAATAAAAGCACTATCAGAATAAAGCATGAATGTAAAAAAATATTAATTTTGGCGCAGGGCCGACTGAGCAGTTTGACCCTTGTGTTCCAACGGAGTCAAAAAGGACATAAAAAGTTGCGTCATTATCTGCCATTTACAATGTGGGCTTATACATATTTGGCCGTATGTGCTTCCTTTCCGCCGCATCACTCAAAAGTTTGAATCTGCCCGGAGTTCCGAATATGCCGGGTAATAAATCTAATTTTTTATTATTTGGGGCCACAAAATACAATTTGTTTAACAATTATTAGCTGTTGAATATCGGAAATTTTCGTACTTTAAGGGAAATAACTGGAAGGGTGAAATAGATAGGGGGAAAAATTTAAATCTCCTTAACTTAGATTTATATTGTTATTAATAAACAGACGGACAGATAGACTCTGAAACTAATATAAAATAATTTCCCTATTTGGTTAGATATTGTGCTAAAAATTATAAATGTGAACATCCAAAACTAACACTAGTAAAAGCCCTGATGTACGCATACATCGAAACCACGAAAGTAGTCAGAAGTTAAAAATTTGCTAATGTCAAATTTAATGGTAGCATAAATAAACGCGAGCAAAATAAAGAAATAAAAGTGATATTTTATGGTAAATAATAAGAGATTTCTCCTAAAAAGTAGTGTAAATTATATTTTAATAATTGTAGATTTGTTTTTTATAAAAAAAATTGTGCGATTATTTAGTTTACCTAGTTTATTTTTGTGGTAAAAATTTAGTGCAAATTTGATAAACAAGAAATAACATTTCTTGTTGGAATATCTTAATATTTATTAATAATATTGTGATATTTATTTGTTATTTAATTTATAGTTAATAATTAGTGTGCTAAAGGCAATTTAATATAAACTTAGTGTGCCAATTTCGTGCAAGTTTTTGATTTTTGAAGTTTAATAATGCCGCGACATTGTGTGGTACCTTATTGCAAGTCCAATTATTTTTCGTCAGAACCATCGATTCAAACTTTTGGTTTTTCCTAAAGATCAGAATTTAAAAGTTAAGTGGACAAGGCGCTATTCACAGAAGTGACTGGCAGCCAACAAAATGTTCTGCTGTTTGTGCGATTCATTTTCGAGCAGAAGATTATATAAAACAATAAAACAATGAATATAATAAATTTAATAAATTAAATATCGCTGCTATACCTTCCATTTTTCCAAATTATCCGCAGTATTTAGTACCTATAGGAAACATTCAAAGACGGGATCCGTCAGAAAAATTCGAAAAATTAAATATTTTATTAGAAAAAAGGTCAGATGATTTTTTTGCATCTGACATTACTAAGGATTACAGTATTTTTAAAAATAATTTTAAACAAAAAATCAATTTTCAAAATTATCTTGTTTTCGAAAATGAGGAAAAATGTGTATTTGTTTTACTCGAAAATAGCGACGATTTAAAATGCAATATTTCTGTCCGAATTAGTGTTAATAAATATTCAGTAGTAAATGTTATTTTACATGGGTCCGAAGTTCCAGTTCAATATAATGATTTGCAATAGATTTTACCAAATAGTATTAAAAATTTAACTTTTTTATGGTCACAAATTGCGAGATACAAAAATTTACTCGCGAGATACAGAAATATTTAATAAACGAAATTTTAAAACAGCGAAATTTTATATGTAAAAAAGCACAAAACTGTCTGAAACTGCGGGACGTATATGTTATGCAGTGTGTTCCAGGTGACGTATATGTTGTGCAGGAGTATTTTTATAATTATATTATTTTGAATTTATTAATATTTAATTTCAGATACAGGTAACAATACGCATTTTTGTGCCAATTGGTGAATTTGTAAAAAACCTTATGTTAACGCTTTTCTGTCCGCCCGTCTGTCCGTCGGTCTGTCCGTCCCTCCGTCTGTCCGATATAAACAATAAAAAGCAGTTATTTTACATGGTTACTGTACACAAAAGTTTATGATAGACCCACCGATAGAAAGCTATATTTCTTGAGAACCAGATGTAACTGATATAATTTTAATATTCAACCGGTAGGCGACGCTATTCGCATTGTCCACAACATATTTTTCCGAATAATAATGTAATTTTATATGATAAATGTGCACCGAAAATAAAGTTTGACCACTTGTTTTAAAGGTTTTTAAGAGTAGAATACGATGCCAGCAACCACATTTCAAATTTATACCGCTAGAGGCGCTGAATATTTACACATATAAAATGTTAATTTTTAAAATGTGATTTCCAATAGTCAATAAGCCCCTAATATTAGGTTTAATGTCTCATATGAAAGGTAGTAAGTAGTAGTATAAAATCATAGTTGTTATAATTTTAATTTATGCCACTAGAGAGCGTATATATAATTATGTTTCTAAAAAATGGTATTTAACTTAGTCTTTACCAAAAAATCTAAAATAAAAATAATTAGAAAATCCCCTAGTCTGATTTTTTGCAGCTAGGGGGCAGCAAAATAGAAGTAAAAACTTGTTATATAAATAGTAAATGTGCACAAAAAATAAAGTGTGACTACTCGTTGGAAAGGTAATTAAAAGTAAACACGATGCCAGTAACCGTATTTCAAATTTCTACTGATAGAGGCGCTGAATAATAACAAATATAAAATGTTAATTTTTAATATGCGATTTCCAATAGTCATTAAACCCCAAAAATTAGGTTAAATATTGCATATGAAATGTAGTAAGTAGTAGTATAAAATCACAAATGTAATAATTTTAATTTCTGCCACTAGAGCGTGTAACATATACTCCACATATGCATTTACAGTCAATCATTTAAAAAAAAGCCCATAATTAGAAATTTGTAGTTTTCTATGGGCAACAAAGGAAAGGGGTCGGGGCACTCGAAGCCCATTTCTTCAGAGACTAATATAAAAAAAAACGAGAAATATTTTTTTTTTCAATGTCAACTAACAATAAAATGATTAAAATAACTCACAATAAAATGATTAAAATATAAAATAATATAAAAGATAAATCGAAAGAAAAACCAATTATAAAATTAATGATAATATTTAGAAAGCCCAAAGAAGGACCATTAAATATAACTTAAATCTTAAATGATATATCTACACTTAATTAGATTAGATTGTAATAATATGAATTTAATATAAATGAATAAAGTAAAATTGAAAATAAAAAAAAAATTTAAACTCTAGTTATTTTTCAGATATATAGTTATTTTTAAGACAGAGAAGCTTAAACATTGTTTATTTTTAAGACAGCGATGTTATTTTTAAGACAGAGAAGCTTAAACATTGTACGGCCGTGACCGCTTTCCAGGGGGTGGTGGCTGTTCGTCAGCTATGGTGTAAAATAAAAGCACTATCAGAATAAAGCATGAATGTAAAAAAATATTAATTTTGGCGCAGGGCCGACTGAGCAGTTTGACCCTTGTGTTCCAACGGAGTCAAAAAGGACATAAAAAGTTGCGTCATTATCTGCCATTTACAATGTGGGCTTATACATATTTGGCCGTATGTGCTTCCTTTCCGCCGCATCACTCAAAAGTTTGAATCTGCCCGGAGTTCCGAATATGCCGGGTAATAAATCTAATTTTTTATTATTTGGGGCCACAAAATACAATTTGTTTAACAATTATTAGCTGTTGAATATCGGAAATTTTCGTACTTTAAGGGAAATAACTGGAAGGGTGAAATAGATAGGGGGGAAAATTTAAATCTCCTTAACTTAGATTTATATTGTTATTAATAAAATAAAGAGTAAATTAAATTTTGATTCTCTATTATGATATGTATAATTTTCGGTAAACGGACGGACAGATAGACTCTGAAACTAATATAAAATAATTTCCCTATTTGGTTAGATATTGTGCTAAAAATTATAAATGTGAACATCCAAAACTAACACTAGTAAAAGCCCTGATGTACGCATACATCGAAACCACGAAAGTAGTCAGAAGTTAAAAATTTGCTAATGTCAAATTTAATGGTAGCATAAATAAACGCGAGCAAAATAAAGAAATAAAAGTGATATTTTATGGTAAATAATAAGAGATTTCTCCTAAAAAGTAGTGTAAATTATATTTTAATAATTGTAGATTTGTTTTTTATAAAAAAAATTGTGCGATTATTTAGTTTACCTAGTTTATTTTTGTGGTAAAAATTTAGTGCAAATTTGATAAACAAGAAATAACATTTCTTGTTGGAATATCTTAATATTTATTAATAATATTGTGATATTTATTTGTTATTTAATTTATAGTTAATAATTAGTGTGCTAAAGGCAATTTAATATAAACTTAGTGTGCCAATTTCGTGCAAGTTTTTGATTTTTGAAGTTTAATAATGCCGCGACATTGTGTGGTACCTTATTGCAAGTCCAATTATTTTTCGTCAGAACCATCGATTCAAACTTTTGGTTTTTCCTAAAGATCAGAATTTAAAAGTTAAGTGGACAAGGCGCTATTCACAGAAGTGACTGGCAGCCAACAAAATGTTCTGCTGTTTGTGCGATTCATTTTCGAGCAGAAGATTATATAAAACAATAAAACAATGAATATAATAAATTTAATAAATTAAATATCGCTGCTATACCTTCCATTTTTCCAAATTATCCGCAGTATTTAGTACCTATAGGAAACATTCAAAGACGGGATCCGTCAGAAAAATTCGAAAAATTAAATATTTTATTAGAAAAAAGGTCAGATGATTTTTTTGCATCTGACATTACTAAGGATTACAGTATTTTTAAAAATAATTTTAAACAAAAAATCAATTTTCAAAATTATCTTGTTTTCGAAAATGAGGAAAAATGTGTATTTGTTTTACTCGAAAATAGCGACGATTTAAAATGCAATATTTCTGTCCGAATTAGTGTTAATAAATATTCAGTAGTAAATGTTATTTTACATGGGTCCGAAGTTCCAGTTCAATATAATGATTTGCAATAGATTTTACCAAATAGTATTAAAAATTTAACTTTTTTATGGTCACAAATTGCGAGATACAAAAATTTACTCGCGAGATACAGAAATATTTAATAAACGAAATTTTAAAACAGCGAAATTTTATATGTAAAAAAGCACAAAACTGTCTGAAACTGCGGGACGTATATGTTATGCAGTGTGTTCCAGGTGACGTATATGTTGTGCAGGAGTATTTTTATAATTATATTATTTTGAATTTATTAATATTTAATTTCAGATACAGGTAACAATACGCATTTTTGTGCCAATTGGTGAATTTGTAAAAAACCTTATGTTAACGCTTTTCTGTCCGCCCGTCTGTCCGTCGGTCTGTCCGTCCCTCCGTCTGTCCGATATAAACAATAAAAAGCAGTTATTTTACATGGTTACTGTACACAAAAGTTTATGATAGACCCACCGATAGAAAGCTATATTTCTTGAGAACCAGATGTAACTGATATAATTTTAATATTCAACCGGTAGGCGACGCTATTCGCATTTTCCACAACATATTTTTCCGAATAATAATGTAATTTTATATGATAAATGTGCACCGAAAATAAAGTTTGACCACTTGTTTTAAAGGTTTTTAAGAGTAGAATACGATGCCAGCAACCACATTTCAAATTTATACCGCTAGAGGCGCTGAATATTTACACATATAAAATGTTAATTTTTAAAATGTGATTTCCAATAGTCAATAAGCCCCTAATATTAGGTTTAATGTCTCATATGAAAGGTAGTAAGTAGTAGTATAAAATCATAGTTGTTATAATTTTAATTTATGCCACTAGAGAGCGTATATATAATTATGTTTCTAAAAAATGGTATTTAACTTAGTCTTTACCAAAAAATCTAAAATAAAAATAATTAGAAAATCCCCTAGTCTGATTTTTTGCAGCTAGGGGGCAGCAAAATAGAAGTAAAAACTTGTTATATAAATAGTAAATGTGCACAAAAAATAAAGTGTGACTACTCGTTGGAAAGGTAATTAAAAGTAAACACGATGCCAGTAACCGTATTTCAAATTTCTACTGATAGAGGCGCTGAATAATAACAAATATAAAATGTTAATTTTTAATATGCGATTTCCAATAGTCATTAAACCCCAAAAATTAGGTTAAATATTGCATATGAAATGTAGTAAGTAGTAGTATAAAATCACAAATGTAATAATTTTAATTTCTGCCACTAGAGCGTGTAACATATACTCCACATATGCATTTACAGTCAATCATTTAAAAAAAAGCCCATAATTAGAAATTTGTAGTTTTCTATGGGCAACAAAGGAAAGGGGTCGGGGCACTCGAAGCCCATTTCTTCAGAGACTAATATAAAAAAAAACGAGAAATATTTTTTTTTTCAATGTCAACTAACAATAAAATGATTAAAATAACTCACAATAAAATGATTAAAATATAAAATAATATAAAAGATAAATCGAAAGAAAAACCAATTATAAAATTAATGATAATATTTAGAAAGCCCAAAGAAGGACCATTAAATATAACTTAAATCTTAAATGATATATCTACACTTAATTAGATTAGATTGTAATAATATGAATTTAATATAAATGAATAAAGTAAAATTGAAAATAAAAAAAAAATTTAAACTCTAGTTATTTTTCAGATATATAGTTATTTTTAAGACAGAGAAGCTTAAACATTGTTTATTTTTAAGACAGCGATGTTATTTTTAAGACAGAGAAGCTTAAACATTGTACGGCCGTGACCGCTTTCCAGGGGGTGGTGGCTGTTCGTCAGCTATGGTGTAAAATAAAAGCACTATCAGAATAAAGCATGAATGTAAAAAAATATTAATTTTGGCGCAGGGCCGACTGAGCAGTTTGACCCTTGTGTTCCAACGGAGTCAAAAAGGACATAAAAAGTTGCGTCATTATCTGCCATTTACAATGTGGGCTTATACATATTTGGCCGTATGTGCTTCCTTTCCGCCGCATCACTCAAAAGTTTGAATCTGCCCGGAGTTCCGAATATGCCGGGTAATAAATCTAATTTTTTATTATTTGGGGCCACAAAATACAATTTGTTTAACAATTATTAGCTGTTGAATATCGGAAATTTTCGTACTTTAAGGGAAATAACTGGAAGGGTGAAATAGATAGGGGGGAAAATTTAAATCTCCTTAACTTAGATTTATATTGTTATTAATAAAATAAAGAGTAAATTAAATTTTGATTCTCTATTATGATATGTATAATTTTCGGTAAACGGACGGACAGATAGACTCTGAAACTAATATAAAATAATTTCCCTATTTGGTTAGATATTGTGCTAAAAATTATAAATGTGAACATCCAAAACTAACACTAGTAAAAGCCCTGATGTACGCATACATCGAAACCACGAAAGTAGTCAGAAGTTAAAAATTTGCTAATGTCAAATTTAATGGTAGCATAAATAAACGCGAGCAAAATAAAGAAATAAAAGTGATATTTAATGGTAAATAATAAGAGATTTCTCCTAAAAAGTAGTGTAAATTATATTTTAATAATTGTAGATTTGTTTTTTATAAAAAAAATTGTGCGATTATTTAGTTTACCTAGTTTATTTTTGTGGTAAAAATTTAGTGCAAATTTGATAAACAAGAAATAACATTTCTTGTTGGAATATCTTAATATTTATTAATAATATTGTGATATTTATTTGTTATTTAATTTATAGTTAATAATTAGTGTGCTAAAGGCAATTTAATATAAACTTAGTGTGCCAATTTCGTGCAAGTTTTTGATTTTTGAAGTTTAATAATGCCGCGACATTGTGTGGTACCTTATTGCAAGTCCAATTATTTTTCGTCAGAACCATCGATTCAAACTTTTGGTTTTTCCTAAAGATCAGAATTTAAAAGTTAAGTGGACAAGGCGCTATTCACAGAAGTGACTGGCAGCCAACAAAATGTTCTGCTGTTTGTGCGATTCATTTTCGAGCAGAAGATTATATAAAACAATAAAACAATGAATATAATAAATTTAATAAATTAAATATCGCTGCTATACCTTCCATTTTTCCAAATTATCCGCAGTATTTAGTACCTATAGGAAACATTCAAAGACGGGATCCGTCAGAAAAATTCGAAAAATTAAATATTTTATTAGAAAAAAGGTCAGATGATTTTTTTGCATCTGACATTACTAAGGATTACAGTATTTTTAAAAATAATTTTAAACAAAAAATCAATTTTCAAAATTATCTTGTTTTCGAAAATGAGGAAAAATGTGTATTTGTTTTACTCGAAAATAGCGACGATTTAAAATGCAATATTTCTGTCCGAATTAGTGTTAATAAATATTCAGTAGTAAATGTTATTTTACATGGGTCCGAAGTTCCAGTTCAATATAATGATTTGCAATAGATTTTACCAAATAGTATTAAAAATTTAACTTTTTTATGGTCACAAATTGCGAGATACAAAAATTTACTCGCGAGATACAGAAATATTTAATAAACGAAATTTTAAAACAGCGAAATTTTATATGTAAAAAACACAAAACTGTCTGAAACTGCGGGACGTATATGTTATGCAGTGTGTTCCAGGTGACGTATATGTTGTGCAGGAGTATTTTTATAATTATATTATTTTGAATTTATTAATATTTAATTTCAGATACAGGTAACAATACGCATTTTTGTGCCAATTGGTGAATTTGTATCTTAAAAATAGACATTATTGATGTAAAAACACTATCTGATGGTACAAAAATATTAGAAAAGTGTATTATTACACGTATCTTAAATAATAGAAATCACAAAATATATAAACTATACGTAATTAATTTTTTTAATCAAATAATTAATTATAAAAAATTATAAATTTGGTTTTATTATCACTAAAAACATAATTTTTATCAAAGAAAAAATTATATGTCATATTGAATTCTCTGACTACCTTTTGGTATATATTTGTTAGTGCACAGACTTTGTTCACAGCTTTTTAGTAGTGTTGGTTTTGGAACATCCGACTAAACTTAACAATTCAAATAAATAATAATTCAAAATAAATTGGGTTTCTATTAGCTAATTTAAACTGAAAGTGATACGCTCAATTTTTATGTATATATATATATACACACATATATATATATATATAGATTTATATAATATATATAAATTAAAATTAAAATTAAAATAAATTTATATATATACATATATAAATTATACATATATGGAGTGTATGTTGCTATGCATATATTATATATACATATATTTATATATTTATATGTATATATAATATATGCATAGCAACATATAGCATATATGCATAGCAACATATAATATAGAGATGAATATGTACATACGGATTTATATATTTAAGTTTTACAAGTTACTTAGCTTATAATTTTTGCTAATTTTAGTATTTCAAAACATTTGTGAATAGCACGATCAGTTACGCATTAAAACATTTGTGAATAGCACGATCAGTTACGCATTTGGGTGTAAAAATGAGTTTGAAAATGTTACTGTTATTAGTAGCCATTACATTAATAACAAGTAATTTATGTAAGGCCAGGAGAGGTAGAGGACGAGGAAGATCAAAATCTCGAGTATGTTATTTTCAATATAATTTAGTGAATTGAAGTATTAAAATTATAAGTGAGTACGAAAACATAAATTATAACTTAGATGCAATTGTGGAATACAAACCCAATAGCGTTAATGAAAATAAAAAAACAAAACGTTAGTCGAAACAGTGAATATTATGTACATATTAATATTGATAAGACCTAACCGTAATGAACTTAATGAAAATTAAGAAATTTGTCGATATTTTCCTTAAGTTATCGATATTCGCTGTCAAATCCTTTTAGGCCATAATGAACTTATGAAAAATTAAGAAATAACAAAAAAATATTTCACAAATATCAAAGTTTGAAAGTTAAAATAAATTATGTGTTTTTTTATTTTCATCATAGATGCCATGAATTTTATTACAGCAAAACAATTTTCTTAATTTTTCTTAAGTTGTGTACGATAGCAATCGTACATAATTAATTTAACGAAATTTTTGAAAAGTTAACGAAAAAAGTTAACGTCACCTTAATTTTTGTAAAGTCTATTTCGGTCATTCGGCGTATTTTCATATAGTCATACCTTAAATTTGTAAAGTCTATTTCGGTCATTCGGCGTAATTTCATATAGTTGTACACCATCTTCAGTTTTCTTAATTTTCATTAAGTTCATTATGGTTAGCCCTATACATCTTATTACAAATTAATTAAAATAAAACAAAACAAAATAATAGACGAGTTTATACATATATAAACTTATGTTAGAAGAACTATTCGTTTTCAAAGTTTATGTTTTTTAATGGCACAAACTTATTATTAATACTTTTATAATAACATTCTTATAAGAAATATTTATATGATCGATTTTTTTAAGGTTCAAATAGGACTACCAATTACTGGAAAATATCGTGACCCTGAATCAGATCAATATTACAACAACCAACATGTATTAAATTAAATCATTAAGATAAGAAGATACAGTGATGTATTGTAATTACATATATCAAAAATCGGAGAAATTAAGCAATATTTTAAATTTTGTGTACTGCAAAGTCATTCATAACCTTAACTTCATGCTACTTTGCTTCTACGCAGAAACAGATATTTTATTTTTAACTGTGTACATAAAATTTTATTAAAAAGTATAACTGCTGGTTCACAATGAGAAACGATGCGCAAAGCAACGGAACGCAAATCAAAGTTAAAAAGTTGAACTATATGAAAACAATACTTCTGTTCACAATGAAGAGAGAGACAGCCGACGCGACGTGTAACAAAGCAAAAGTTGGCCAACTTTCAATTTTTACGATAATCAACGCGAGTAATTGACAGATAATAATAAAAATATTTCTCTTTCTCAAAAGTATTTGTGGAAAACTAGATAGAAGGAATTTAATTTTAAAAAAATAGTTTAAAAAAAATATTAATTCGTCACCTCAGTTCGTAAGTGTTCAATAGACCATTTTATGACAAAATGAGTTAAATATGCAGTTTTACTAATTTGACTACGATCTTTCGATTGGCGTAAACCGTTTTGTTCTATCACAAATCGTTTCCAAGATATTCTTGAAAAGTTAAGTTCAAAAGTTATTTACAATTTACCGGTCTACATATAATATACTGTTAATATCCAATTCGACATCGATCACTAGTTTTTAAAAAAAAATATAAATTATAACTATTTATAAATATTTTTGTTATCACTTTTATATAAAAAAAGAAATGAAATATTTATAAAAAATAATTACAATTGTTGAAATGTTGCAAAAAGTATTAAAACTTTTATGCTAATCATAAATTTCAATTTCTCAACATTTTTATTTTTGGACATAGAACACTTAAGAACTGAGGTGACGATTTGTATATTAAATATATCAATTTTAGTCTTTGAGTATATAGAACAGGAGAAGCTATAATATAAATTTGCCCGTACAAGCTATGTCACCAAGTTTTTGACAATTTTTAGAGCATTACTTGTCAAAAATTTGCAAATGATTGTCAAAAATTTGCACATTTTATATAGAAATATAACCAACAAAAAAATGCTTCACTTTATTTTGACTATAGCATCTCCTGTTCTATATACTCTAAGATTCTAGTAGTATTTAATACTATTAATATGTTTTTTTTTTATTTTATTATTTTTTTGTGGCAAAAATGGACAAATGGACAATTGACTGAAATAAATGAAAATCAAAAGTCATTTAACGCTGGAAATACCACCACATTGTGAATTGAAAAATTATTATATCGTGCTTTGCTTTGCGCTTGCTTTGATTTGCGTTGAATAAATTACATTGTGAATCAGCTATAATACAGAAAACGTCTAACAAACATGAACTTCATAATTATCCAAATTGTGAATTTGATCAAATATAAATATGAAAATTTATATAGTATTGCTTTCGCTATAAAATCTCAGGTTAAGTGTTTATATTTGAATACTTAATATGTACCAAAGAATATATAATAATAAAGAAATCATATGTAGAACAAATGCGAAATTTTAAAGTTTTATTTGCGGGTCACGATATTGGAACTTTGGAACCTACATATTATCTTTTTAAATCTCTCAAAAATTTGTGCGTCTCAAAATAACAAAACGTATTGGTTCCGTGAATCAACGCCTTGAGTATTAAGGTAATATTCAGGCAATTATATTAAAAACGTATTGGTCCCGTGTCAGTCACTAATTTTGTCAGTTCAAAATATATTTTATAATAGTTAAAAGATTATTTCAAAAAATTTAAAAAGGGTTTACAATGCCTTCGGCTTGTAAAACGACGAAATATTTTTAATATTTTTCAAATATTTATTATCTATGCAAAAATATTAAAAATGCATAGCTATACCAAAAAAAACTATTTCTAAAACCGACAAAATTTGCAATGTAAGAAAAGAACCAATTTTTTTCAATGAAAATAAAAAGAGAATTGTTCTTACAGTTTGAGAATTTTTTTCATCATTTTCACACCCGCCCGAACAGTCCTTGGAAAGAAATTCCAAAAATTGGTTGCAAAATTCACATATACGATTTCTTTATTATTAAGATAATACCTTTGAGTATATATTATACAGAGACCTCACGGTCGTGTCAATCCTTAAAACCTAGAATAGATGAAGTTACAGGTATCAAAATTAAATTTATAAATTATTTATCAGGGACATGTACCTTAAAAAAATGAAACTTTTCACGATTTATATTAATGATCTGTAAATTTATTAAACTTGAAAAATTAATATTTTGACGTTTTTATTATCAAATATTTTATACTTTATGAATGGTTGAATTGTCAATTTCAATATGATTGAAAAAGCATATTTGGACAAATTTGAGTATGAAGAAAAAACCTTAAATATATTTTGGATTTTTTACAATGTTTTTACAATGCATTGAATATATTTTTGACTTTAGTTTGGCTTTTCTGTTTTATTTTATCAATTTCAAATTGACATTATAAGAAGTCAAAATTTTCACTATGTTTAAATGGACAAATTTTAAATAATTTTTTCCTACTCACTTTGTGTCTGTATTAAGCTTTGGCAAGAAGTAAAATAAAGTATACTAAAGGGGCTCAAACCTTTGTTTGAACCCTTGATATTTGATATCTATTTATAACAGAACCATTTTTGATTTCCAAATTAAAAATTCATCTATGGTTTTCTAATCATATATTGTTCTTTCTTTCATCTTTTAACTATAAAGTGTAAACAGCACAGCATATAGGCGGAACATGGGTTTTTGTTTGTTTTGTTAACATTTTTTAAACACTTCCTATTCCTTCAGTGCGTCATATTTTCTGCGTGTTTCTTTTGTAGGCCTTTGTAGTTATGCATATTTTCTTTTTTTGTATTGTAATGTAAATCACAAACTAATAAACTGTATACAGACGATTATATTAGAATATCATTTTTGTCTACAATTTTCTGGCTCCACAAAGAGAGAAAATGATATATTCTGGAAAAATGTAGAATGAAAAGTAGAGAAATTCGTCGCTCTCTTTACTTTTTGTTCTACATTTTCTACATTTTTCCAGAATATATCATTTTTCTCTTTATGGAGCCAGAAAATTGTAGACAAAAATAGTATTCTAATATAATCGTCTGTATACAGTTTATTAGTTTGTGTGTAAATACACAGAATTGTGGGATAGATATATGAAAATTTTATATTTATGTTAAAAATTCACATGTAGGCAAAAAAATTAAATTAAATGATGTAGGCAAAAATAGTAAATCAATAAAATTAAATTAATAGAAAATACCTTATAATTTCATGTTTTAATGTACATATATACACAAACTAATAAACTGTATACAGACGATTATATTAGAATACTATTTTTGTCTACAATTTTCTGGCTCCATAAAGAGAAAAATGATATATTCTGGAAAAATGTAGAAAATGTAGAACAAAAAGTAAAGAGAGCGACGAATTTCTCTACTTTTCATTCTACATTTTTCCAGAATATATCATTTTCTCTCTTTGTGGAGCCAGAAAATTGTAGACAAAAATGATATTCTAATATAATCGTCTGTATACAGTTTATTAGTTTGTGATATATATGAATTTTTATTATATTAATTTTTCACACATAATGTCAAGGAAAAAATATATTTAATTAAATTTCAATAAAATTATAGGATGTTCATAGCTAAGAAAATACCTTATAATTTATTTTGTTTTCATTTTGCTATAATTATTAGAGATTAATAATTTTTTTATTGCATAATATAATATAAAATATACAATTTGCAAAAAAATTTTTCCATAAATTGTTATTTGGAAAAAAAATAAGAATGATATAAGAATATTAATATTAATCTTCAAGCATTAAAATTCTAAAATTTATATTATTCTTATATTTCATTTTATTTTCAAATGAACAATTTATTTAAATAAAATTGTAACAAATCGTATACATATTTTATATATACATATTTTTTATTTGTACATATTACAAAATTATATATTTTTTATTTGCATGTTTGAGAACTTGTCATATATTTAAAAAAAATTAATATAATAATTATTTATTATAATAAGAAGTTGAATTAAAATATATTATGTATTCTTACTGCCCTACCATAGCAGGATGATTACACATACTACTATAGATTCGCTCAGTCTGACGTATATTTTATAGGGAATTTGCTCTTATGCTTACGAAACCGTTATCTGTTATGATCCTTATTTAAGACATTTTTATATTATGAATAGCTGGATGGCGCAACTGTAGGCATATGTGGAATATTCAAAATATTTTGTTTTTTTTTTTGTAATTAAATTAATCAATATCAATATGCCTATGCAAACTCGTATATTTATCGGTCAAATTTCATAATATTTTTTAACCACCTGTTATTTTTTAAAATTTAACTCCATAATTGTGTAAATTAAAAAAAAACTAAATAATTTGCAAAATGGAAGCGGTATGTAAAAATTATTTAAATTTATTTAACTTACATAATTGTGAAAAATTTAAATATAAATTTTTTATATTCTTACAAAAAATATTTATCGTAAGCAATACATAGATACATAATATGTGTATAATTCATATAAATGTATATATACATAATAATACTCAATTTTAAAATTCAAAATATATTTGTTTTTCACAACTTAAGAAAATTATTATAGGCTAATTTGCCGTAATGTGGATAATTCTGCTATGGTATGGTAGGGCAGTTACTTGGGTTGGATTTCAATTTGGTGAATTTGCGAAGTATTTTCATTGTTAAAATATTGTATAGTTGTCTAATCAATGCATTTTTTGAGTTATTGTGACGAGATTTAAAAATTGTAGAGACAGCAGCATCGTTTAGTTGTTACGTAAAAGCGCTAATAATTATTTCACACATGTCCTTTCCAAAGAGCTTTAGAAAATATAGAGAGTTTTTATCCATTAAAAAAAATATTGAAGACAATAAAAATATAAATGTGCGTCTCGGGACACACGGATAAAGTAAAACTTCAAAAGAGGTGCGTGATATTTTGACTAATTAATTATTGTACAATGTTTAATATTAAATGTATTAAATGAAATTTCGTGTGGGATGTGCGGATAAATAATGGCGAAACCAATACTGATAATTTAATATTTGCAATGTCTAGCAAATTTGCAATTCTAGCTATTTCCAAATCTAGCGAATACAGCATCAATAGTTAATTTTGAAATATATATTATGAAATACACTACTAAAACACTTTAATATATAAACAAATTATCATAATGTTTGTCGAAAATATATTATTATAAAAATTATATATATTAGCCCTGTTTTTTTTTAGACGGGTATATTGTATTGCAAAATTTTTGCAAAAAAACGTTTCACTGATCATAGGAGGCGACAATTTTTTATATTTCAATCACAATTGAATTTATCAGCTGATAATTTTTTTTAAATCACATTAACTTTGAGTTTTATAAACGTAAAAAAAAATCATTAAATATAATTAAAAAATACAAAACTTGCTTTTTTTCTTTAATAAATTGCCATTTTTTAATGTAAAAAACAACATAGGCTATGCCCTTTTTGTCCAATGTATGAAATGAAATGAAATGAAACGAAATATTGACAACGGAGCCATCTACATGTCATATTATTAACTATTTATCCATTACAATTCATTTGCAATATATAAATAACTACTGTAATTCTCATTTTTTTGCCGTCAAATTGTTGTTGTTTTCAATGTAAAAATTTGCAATACAATATACGCATATACAAAAAACAGGGCTATTATATATTATAAAAATGCCGCGCAGCCGAACTACTGATCAGCAGTTTTCTAATTATGCGTTTATTTTACATTCAACTACTGCAAATGCTATTTTTAGTATATGGTACACCCTCTAGCCGCAGACTAGACTAGAATCATGAAAAACTATGGAGAAACCATAGTTCGTATCGAAATGAAATTAAAGCTGGGACTAGAAACATTAAAAACCATGGGGAACCATGAAAACCCGAAATAGGTTTTAAATTGTTACCCTCAGGTTGCGGCAAGGCCATCGAAGTAAAATTAAAGCTGGCATTAGAACTTTAATTCTATTACATAATTAAACATTAGCTCATATTCAAATATAAAGAATGTGTTTTGAATATACATTTTTTATATTGTAAATGAATGGAAAGTGAAATTTTATTTCCCACATATATATATAATTCACTGATAATGTATTATATTTTTGTTTATTTAAATATAATTTTAATTATCTCATATTAAATTGAAATGGTATGGTATTCGTATATACATTATGTATTAATGTATATAATATATATTTATATTTAATTATACATATATATAAAAAATAACGGGATGGGACAAAATTTGGAGACATTTTCCTGACATTAACCCAACGCGGCAAAAAGAGTTTTACTTCAAAAAAATTCTTTTATCATTACTTAAATCTAATATTAACCGTCTTTTTTTTTTGTATAAAAAAACGGGTATACTGCATTGCAAGATTTTTGCAAGACAACTGTACATCGGCGACAATTTTCTACCGAAAACTGGCAATGTGGGGCCCTATCATACAAAAAACGTGAGTTATCAAATGAAATGTCTTGTTGAGCACATCTCAATGAGGGTAGTCCGTGGGGCAACCTGGGTTACACGAGGGCCCAAAAGTGAATCAAGTGGGCCAATTAAAAAAAAACATGTGGGGTATGTGCCATGTGGGGGCCATCATAAAAAAAATCGTCGGCCACATGAGGAAATCAAAACCGTGGGCCATGATAAGCTCAAACTAATCCATCGCAAGTTGTATTCAAAATTTAAAAATGTCACCGTGGTAAATTGCTTTAAAATAAATTATCGGTCAAATAAGATAAATTATCGGTCACCTAAAATTTTTAGTCATCCAAATAAATATTTGACCGATGAAAAAGTATGAAATAAAAAATATAATATTCAACTAAAAAGTAATAAACAAGCAAACAATACTACATTAAGGTACTTTCCTGTGGAGCTTGAGTAACGGTCAACAATGCTAAGAGAAAGTAGACCTTATCTGAATTAATGACATTCATACGGAGGTCTACTTACCCTTACCATTGTTGACCGTTACTTCAGCTCCACAGAAAGTATCTTTATATGCTTAACATAATTTCTAGAGCACGAATAGGTGTACTGGTGGAGGCACCAGTAATACCTACACAGTATTGCCGTTGGATTTTCTCCAGAATCTGTAAGTTACATCTGATTTCTAATGATTTCCAGCATACCACCGATTCGTAGGTGATAATAGATCTTACAGTACAGGCGTAAGGGCAGAACATCGCCTTTTGGTGTACTGTTGTGCGCACGACTTCTTTGTGAGGAGCCACCAAAGTCCAGAATCAAAATTCTCTTATTTAGCACGAAAAAGATACATCTAATAATACATTGATTTATTCTTCTGTTCATCAATTATTTGAAAATCGAGTCAATGTGTATGGCATTGAAAGCCTCGATTCAATGAACATACCTGAATTCATGTTTTTGTTTTCGAGGCTTTTTTCGAACAATTGTACCGCATTATGTAGAGCAGATTCAACTGACTGATTCCTGCCACTGTTTTGGTATAGACCACCTACAAATAATCTATGGATTCTACTAATGGAGGCTTTGCTTGCTTTTTGAGGAAGGGCGGCGTATATTCCGTCCATTCTCGGAGATTTTAATGGTTTGAATTAATCAATAGCCCATTCAATCTTTTCCTTAGTGATTTTACTACATATGGTGCGAATTGATTCGTTAGTTTCTTCCATTGAATGCTTTTGCACCATTTTCATCTTTTCCCAAATGCGTGTGTAATTTGGCTAGTATCATTTTCAAAATTTTCAACGCATTCTGGTATTGTTCCCAGTGAACGTCCGAATTGTGGTTCCTCGCTTTATTGAAAAGCGACCTTACATTTTTCCGTTCATCCAATAGTATGCCTGTCATTCAAGGTTGCCTGGTTTTGCAGTGAGGCTTCTGAAGAGGAGGACATGCAGTTTTAAATGATTCTAAAAGTGCACAAGTGAAGCGTGTAGCTTCTTCCTCGATATCGGGTATTGACCCTAACACCAGCGGGGTTTTAGCCGTTCCAATCTAACACCTTATTCCTCTTTATAAACCTGCCAGTTTGTTTTAAGAGGATTACTAAATGAACTGACCTCGTTTTTGCATAGAACTAATGCGAAGAATATCTAAAAGTGGTCAGAGAAGGTGGGTTCATTAGAAACAAACCAATTTGATACCAATTCTTGGATATTTTTTGTACATATGGTTAAATCAATGTCTTTTTTTTCCGATTCGTGAAACTAGATTAATTACCTTTATTTAGTACAAATAATTCACTGATTAGCAAATAGTCTAAAAGTTGCGTCATTTGTCTGTTGTTTACATCGGTACTACCCTATAGTGTGTGATGCGAATTTGTGTCGCAACTAAAGAGGAGTATTTTTGGTTATCAATCGCATAGAGTCATAAAAGGCTCGTTGTCCATTTTGGAGAGTCATAAAAGGCTCGTTGTCCAATCTCATAAGCAGAAGTTGACCGTTATCTCTGCTTTGTCGATGGTTGATATCCCAGCTGGATTTTCTTAAGTTGATGTTTCGGTTGAGGACCTCAATCAACTTACGAACTTTCTTATGTTGCCTTTTGTCATGCTTAAGCCAGAGATTGACCCTGGCTAAGCTCGGAACCTTCAACATACCAACGACCACAAGTTCAGCACCTGGCCACAGCGATTCCCATTTCCCTACCTCTCCCATCAAGAACGGAGCCGTTTCAATGTTTCAAGAGGCGATTCTTAGTACATCACCCCTGCATTTGCTCCACATAAACTGTGCAAAAAAAGTCTCGGGTTCAGGAAGCAAAATCCTCGCCTGCCTATTCTAAGTTCCTGCTAATGACTGGGAAGTTGACATAAACTGGTGGAATAGTTGGTCCTCACCAATTGGGTCAGGTTTTCAAATGTCCTCTGTCTATTAGTACCACCTTTAGAGGGTCGTCTGTCAGTGGAACGGTAGCCTTAGTCTCTGATTCCGACTGTCTCCACATTGACGGCCCTTTTCGCGAACGGACCTCTTCAGAACGATTTTGTTTTTTACTCGAAACCTCACCAGTTGAAGATCTAAAGTACCATTTTTTATCCGAACCGCTCCCGTGAAATTTCTGAAGAGGTCATCGGAAATGGCACCTTGTCAGTCTCTTGTCCTTTGTCAGTGTCCGTGTCAACAGTATTATCAATGTGTTTAGCTGCTGACGACCTTTCTCTTTAGTGGAGAGACCCGTCGACGAGCCCACGTTTTGGTAGATATCCCTATTCAATTTTCTTATTATTTAAAAAAGTGCATTTTAAACCTGCCGCCAGGTTTTAAAAAAGGTCGCCCCTAACATGGGAACATATGCCTACCTGTATACTGACTGACTTTAAGTTCAGTATACAGGATTTCCTCCCTCTCTCATTTGCAAACCTGACCCAATTGGTAATGACCAACTAGTCCACCTGTTTTTACCACTTTTGCGTAATTTGGTGGAAGCCAAATAGTATACTAGGTAATATCACACTTCCAGGAAACCAAATGGTATACTAGGTAATATCAGACTTCCAGGAGGAGAGAGTAGGAATTCAGGAAAAATCTTTTGTACTGCTCCTCTAATCTGCGGATCTGATGATACCGACAATCATTCCCCCTTAGCCCCCATTGATTATAATTAATATATGAATAAAATATTTTTAATAATGATTTTTGTTTTGAAAAACTTCTAATTTATTCTGAATAAATAATAATCCATGCATTTGTTCAATCATTATTGCCAAAATACCCAAACGTACTATTCTTACAATATAGAAGAAACTATTTGTTGTTGGTCAAAATTGAAAGTTAGAATTTTTTTATGAATTATTATTATTTTTATTATTATTGTAAGCTTTATTCACCATTATAATGTATATACAAATTTAAAGATTCAAATTCATTTTTGTATATTACTATTATTATTTAATATTATATTAATTATTCAAATTTGGTATTAAGTTTGATTAAATCTTGGCATAAGCCTCCCCCATTTTCTTCCGCTTTGTTTTATTATGTGTTATTCTTTGCCATCTTTTTTCGTATTTGTCTAGATCATCTCTCCATCTTTTTACGTTTTTAGGTGTCCATTCTGTAATTTGTTTTGTCCATCTATTATCTGTTGTTCTCGTTAAATGACCAGCCCAATTCCATTTCAACTGTTTCACTCTTTCAATAACATCGGCTATTTTTGTTCTTTTTCGTATTGATATATTTCGCAATCTTTCCCTTCTTGAAACTTTCAACATTGATCGTTCCATCGCTCTTTGACACGTTTGTAGTTTTACTATGCTTCTTGAAGTTAAGCTCCATGTCTGTGAACCGTATGTCAGAACCGGTAAAACTGTAGCATCGAAAATGTATTTTCTTGACTCATTCGATAATTTATCATTTAATATTTGCTTTATATTCCAGTACTGTTTCCATCCATTTACGATTCTTCGATCTACTTCTTTTTCTTGACTGTTTTCGAATGATATTAGTTGTCCAAGGTATATATATTCTGTAACGTATTCTATTTTTTCATTTCTAATATATATATCTGGTTTTTCAATACAGTTTGTCATTATTTTAGTTTTACACTTGTTCATTTCGAGGCCAATTTTGGTACATTGATTGTTCAGTTGTTTGATCATTTCTGCTATTTCTTCATGTGTATTTCCTATTAATGAAATATCATCTGCAAATCTTAAATTTTATATTTTTTCACCATCAATGTCTCTTTTACTCCATAGTTCTCCCAGTTTAGAATTCTAAAAGTTTCTTCTAGGACTGCTGAAAAAAGTCCTGATGATAGTGGGTCACCTTGTCTCTCGCCTCTTTCTAAGTTAAATTGTGTACCTTTCACATCTGTTGATACAGTGGCTTTACAATTTTTGTACATGTTTTTTAAAATTCTAATGATTTTCTCTTGTACTCCTTGATTTTTCAGAGCATTCCATATTGCTGTGTGTTCAATTGAGTCGAATGCTATTGTAAAATCTATAAATGCAATGTATAGTGGTTTATTATATTCATTGCATTTCTCTATTAATTGGTTGATCGATTGTAGATGGTCTGTTGTGGAGTAATTAGATCTGAAGCCTGCTTGCTCTTTCGGTTGGTTTAGCTCTAGAGTTGGTCGCATTCTACGAAAAATGCATTTTGCAAATATTTTGTATAATGAATTAGAAAATTGCAAATGTACGAATATCATGAAAACTATTTATTATATAAGATTATACAACACAATCTCATGCGAAAACCGTAGGTTTTAAATGATTCTAAAAGTACACAAGTGAAGCGTGTAGCTTCTTCCTCGATATCGGGTATTGAACCTAACACCAGCGGGGTTTTAGCCGTTCCAATCTAACACCTTATTCCTCTTTATAAACCTGCCAGTTTGTTTTAAGAGGATTACTAAATGAACTGACCTCGTTTTTGCATAGAACTAATGCGAAGAATATCTAAAAGTGGTCAGAGAAGGTGGGTTCATTAGAAACAAACCAATTTGATACCAATTCTTGGATATTTTTTTGTACATAAGGTTAAATCAATGTCTTTTTTTTCCGATTCGTGTTCTGGAAACTAGATTAATTACCTTTATTTAGTACAAATAATTCACTGATTAGCAAATAGTCTAAAATTTGCGTCATTTGGCTGTTGTTTACATCGGTACTACCCTATAGTATGTGATGCGAATTTGTATCGCAACTAAAGAGGAGTATTTTTGGTTATCAATCGCATAGAGTCATAAAAGGCTCGTTGTCCATTTTGGAGAGTCATAAAAGGCTCGTTGTCCAATCTCATAAGCAGAAGTTGACCGTTATCTCTGCTTTGTCGATGGTTGATATCCCAGCTGGATTTTCTTAAGTTGATGTTTCGGTTGAGGACCTCAATCAACTTACGAACTTTCTTATGTTGCCTTTTGTCATGCTTAAGCCAGAGATTGACCCTGGCTAAGCTCGGAACCTTCAACATACCAACGACCACAAGTTCAGCACCTGGCCACAGCGATTCCCATTTCCCTACCTCTCCCATCAAGAACGGAGCCGTTTCAATGTTTCAAGAGGTGATTCTTAGTACATCACCCCTGCATTTGCTCCACATAACCTGTGCAAAAAAGTCTCGGGTTCAGGAAGCAAAATCCTCGCCTGCCTATTCTACATTAAAAGTTCCTGGTAATGACTGGGAAGTTGACATAAACTGGTGGAATAGTTGGTCCTCACCAATTGGGTCAGGTTTTCAAATGTCCTCTGTCTATTAGTACCACCTTTAGAGGGTCGTCTGTCAGTGGAACGGTAGCCTTAGTCTCTGATTCCGACTGTCTTTCCACATTGACGGCCCTTTTCGCGAACGGACCTCTTCAGAACGATTTTGCTTTTTACTCGAAACCTCACCAGTTGAAGATCTAAAGTACCATTTTTTATCCGAACCGCTCCCGAGAAATTTCTGAAGAGGTCATCGGAAATGGCACCTTGTCAGTCTCTTGTCCTTTGTCAGTGTCCGTGTCAACAGTATTATCAATGTGTTTAGCTGCTGACGACCTATCTCTTTAGTGGAGAGACCCGTCGACGAGCCCACGTTTTGGTAGATATCCCTATTCAATTTTCTTATTATTTAAAAAAGTGCATTTTAAACCTGCCGCCAGGTTTTAAAAAAGGTCGCCCCTAACATGGGGAACATATGCCTACCTGTATACTGACTGACTTTAAGTTCAGTATACAGGATTTCCTCCCTCTCTCATTTGCAAACCTGACCCAATTGGTAATGACCAACTAGTCCACCTGTTTTTACCACTGTTGCGTAATTTGGTGGAAGCCAAATGGTATACTAGGTAATATCACACTTCCAGGAAACCAAATGGCATACTAGGTAATATCAGACTTCCAGGAGGAGAGAGTAGGAATTCCGGAAAAATCTTTTGTACTGCTCCTCTAATCTGCGGATCTGATGATACCGACAATCATTCCCCCTTAGCCCCCCTTGATTATAATTAATATATGAATAAAATATTTTTAATAATGATTTTTGTTTTGAAAAACTTCTAATTTATTCTGAATAAATAATAATCCATGCATTTGTTCAATCATTATTGCCAAAATACCCAAACGTACTATTCTTACAATATAGAAGAAACTATTTCTTGTTGGTCAAAATTGAAAATTATAATTTTTTTATGAATTATTATTATTTTTATTATTATTGTAAGCTTTATTCACCATTATAATGTATATACAAATTTAAAGATTCAAATTCATTTTTGTATATTACTATTATTATTTAATATTATATTAATTATTCAAATTTGGTATTAAGTTTGATTAAATCTTGGCATAAGCCTCCCCCATTTTCTTCCACTTTGTTTTATTATGTGTTATTCTTTGCCATCTTTTTTCGTATTTGTCTAGATCATCTCTCCATCTTTTTACGTTTTTAGGTGTCCATTCTGTAATTTGTTTTGTCCATCTATTATCTGTTGTTCTCGTTAAATGACCAGCCCAATTCCATTTCAACTGTTTCACTCTTTCAATAACATCGGCTATTTTTGTTCTTTTTCGTATTGATATATTTCGCAATCTTTCCCTTCTTGAAACTTTCAACATTGATCGTTCCATCGCTCTTTGACACGTTTGTAGTTTTGCTATGCTTCTTGAAGTTAAGCTCCATGTCTGTGAACCGTATGTCTGAACCGGTAAAACTGTAGCATCGAAAATGTATTTTCTTGACTCATTCGATAATTTATCATTTAATATTTGCTTTATATTCCAGTACTGTTTCCATCCATTTACGATTCTTCGATCTACTTCTTTTTCTTGACTGTTTTCGAATGATATTAGTTGTCCAAGGTATATATATTCTGTAACGTATTCTATTTTTTCATTTCTAATATATATATCTGGTTTTTCAATACAGTTTGTCATTATTTTAGTTTTACACTTGTTCATTTCGAGGCCAATTTTGGTACATTGATTGTTCAGTTGTTTGATCATTTCTGCTATTTCTTCATGTGTATTTCCTATTAATGAAATATCATCTGCAAATCTTAAATTTTATATTTTTTCACCATCAATGTCTCTTTTACTCCATAGTTCTCCCAGTTTAGAATTCTAAAAGTTTCTTCTAGGACTGCTGAAAAAAGTCCTGATGATAGTGGGTCACCTTGTCTCTCGCCTCTTTCTAAGTTAAATTGTGTACCTTTCACATCTGTTGATACAGTGGCTTTACAGTTTTTGTACATGTTTTTTAAAATTCTAATGATTTTCTCTTGTACTCCTTGATTTTTCAGAGCATTCCATATTGCTGTGTGTTCAATTGAGTCGAATGCTATTGTAAAATCTATAAATGCAATGTATAGTGGTTTATTATATTCATTGCATTTCTCTATTAATTGGTTGATCGATTGTAGATGGTCTGTTGTGGAGTAATTAGATCTGAAGCCTGCTTGCTCTTTCTGTTGGTTTAGCTCTAGAGTGTGTCGCATTCTACGAAAAATGCATCTTGCAAATATTTTGTATAATGAATTAGAAAATTGCAAATGTACGAATATCATCAAAACTATTTATTATATAAGATTATACAACACAATCTCATGCGAAAACCGTAGGCAAAAAAGGTGCATTTCAACCAATTTAGTAGAAATTTGTATATTAGTTTCATTCTGTCCATCCGTCCGTTTACACAAAGTTTTACATCGATAGAGTATCAAAATTTTGACCATAGATATATGGTAATAAAATAATATTTATTTATTTATTTGATATCTAATTACAGATATTTTTTTTTAATCTAAATTTTATACAATATTATAACATGATTTACAATTAAAATTTTAAAAGAAATTAGTGCATATTAATAATAGATATAATATTATTCATGACTTCTTCCATTCTTCATGCTGTTTTTATAACTTATTCTACAGATATTTGGTGCATAATAGGAGTTGAATTCATTAAATCTGCTAATTCTTATAATAGTTCCGTTGTTAGCATAATTTGTCCTATGCCTATCCACAAGTAGAAAATTAATGTTCCTTAAGTTTCGGCAGTTTGAGTTTATTCTAATCTTGTTTTAATTGGCAACAATCTATATTGTTATTGATTAAATCAAAAGCGAAAACTACATCCGCCATATTTCCACGATATTCTAGTCTAGTGTATGTAGATTTAATAATTTTAGTCTTTTCTCGTAAGCAGGTAACTGATATCAATTTGTATTATTATTCCAATTTGGACTTCTCAAAGCGAATAACAAAAATTGTTTCTGAATTGATTCAATATTTTTGATATCTTTGATAAGGTCGGGATTCCATATAACGCTACCACATTCCAGAATTGTACGGACTAATGAACAATATAATGTTTTAGTTATATAAGGATCATCAAACTCCTTTGATCTCCTTTTAATGAAGCCCAACATTTTGCGACCCGTTGACTATATTTTATCAATATGTAAACTGAAATTTATTTTTTTGTCTAATAAAGTTCCTAGATCGTTTATTTCCGTTCAATCTTCAAGTTGACAGTTATTTATTTTATAGTTACTATCTATCGGAGCTCTGTTTCTATAAAACTTCATAACCTTACATTTTTCAATATTAAGCTGGAGGTTATTTTTTATGCACCAATTGTATTATAAACTATTAAGATTTGTAATATTTTACAATCTTCACTCTTTTTATAGCTGTAAATATTTTTAGATCGTCAGCATATAAACTATACATACAGTTTTCGAAATCCTTAGGTAAATCATTAATAAATAAGATAAATAGTAATGGTCCTAGGTGACTTCCCTGTGGTACACCAGATGTAACTTTAATTTTCCTTGAGAACTTGATTTTAACCATCTGATAACGATTTGATAAATATGATTTAATACACTTTAGAATATTTTTATTTAAACCAATCTTTTCTAGTTTACACAATAGCAATGAATGATCAACTTTATCAAACGCTTTACTGAAATCAGTATAAATCGAATGAAACTGATTCCCCTGTTCCATACCATTCAACATAAAAGTGGTATAATCGGTTAGGTTAGTTTTTTTATTTATTTATTTATTTACGTTTAGTACAAACATATTACAACATATTGATAACTTAAAGTAAAATTATAGTTAAATTACAAAATTATTATATAAAATAAAATATTGATAATTATATAATAAAAAGATTTGTAATATTAAAAATAAAATAAAAATTAAGTTTCAAAGTTAAAATGAAACTACGTCAAAAGAAATAATATTAAAAAATTAATTAAAAACTATATAGTTAGCTTAAAAAAAAAAAACTAAGTCAATAACAAATATTATGACACGTGTATAATTAAATTTTTCTTATTTTTTTCTTTGGAAAAAGAAAGGTTTATGTGACTTTTATAGTTGTTAATAACCTTGAACATTCTATTAATTGGTTCAAATTTACCATAGTTCGTACGGTGGAATATTTCTCGAAATATATTTTCCGACCGAAACCGAGTACTATGATTTAAATGCGTAACAACTTGGTTTTTGATATACTCAGAGTTGATCTGGCCATTATTAACTTGAATTATAAATAGAATGTCCGCAATTAGTCTCCTTGATTCTAGGGATTTTAGCTGCAAGAGATTTAACCTGTCCTTGTATGGAGGTAATATCACTGGGTTTAACCAATTTAAGTTACGTAAAGCGTATCTAAGAAATTTTTTTTGCACTGATTCGAATCTCTCTATATGGTCCCGATAATAGGGAGACCAAACTTGGCTAGCATACTCAAGGTTCGGCCTAACAAGAGAAGTAAATAAAGATTTAAGGATATATGGATCCTCAAATTCCTTAGACCATCGCTTGATGAAACCCAACATTGAATTTGCTTTACCAATTATGGTATCGAAGTGCAATTTAAAAGTCATTTTGCTATCGAAATGCACGCCTAGATCTTTGAAGTGAGTAACTCTATTGATAATAACATTATCAAAAGTATAATTTGAAATCACTGGTGTTTTACGACGAGTGTAACTAATTATTGCACACTTATCAACATTTAATGATAAATTATTAATATTACACCAGCTTTTATAAGAGTCTAGGTCCTTTTGTAGTGTAATAGCATCATTTAAGGAACTTATCTTTTTATGGATTTTCATATCATCGGCGTAAATTCCCAATTTACTATACTTGATTACAGAAGTAACGTCATTAATTGAGAAAATGAAAATAAATGGACCTAAATGACTTCCCTGTGGGACACCAGAGTTGGCATAATAGGGTTCTGAAATTTCAGATCTAAATTTAACACAATATTTTCTATTTATCAGATATGAATTTATCCACTTAATTAAGAAATCAGGAAAACCTAATTTTTTTAGTTTAAAGCATATTACACTATGAGGTAACAGATCGAAAGCTTTACTTAAATCAGTATAGATGACATCAGTCTGATACCCAGCCTCCATATTAGTGAGGAAAGAAGAACATGATTCAACTAAGTTGGTTACAGTGGATCTATTTTTCATGAAACCGTGTTGATTAGGTACTAATAGTCCTGAACAGTAACTATAGATGGAATCATAAATCATTAGCTCAAATAACTTAGGAATGCTAGACAGTTTAGCAATAGGTCTATAATTGGTAATATCATTTTTTGAATCCTTTTTGTGGACAGGTCTAATAAACGATGTTTTCCAAAATTCTGGAAATTGCCCACTATTTAAAGATTTATTAAATAGAATTCTCAGTGGAGATGCTAAAGAATTTGCACAGTTCTTAAGAATGGATTCAGGTACATTATCTGGACCTGGAAATGTATCATTACTCAGTTTTTCCATGTATTTTTTTACCTGTTGAACTGAGAAATTGAGTGATGATAGGGGCATCTCTGGATAACTATGCATATATTGAAAATTTGATTCATCAACTATAAAAGGAGTATCAGAATATGAACTAGAGAAGAAATCTTTAAAGTATTTTGAAATAAGTATCGGATCCTTTGTAGATTGTCCTTGAAATGTCATGAAATTCGGAAATTGATCTGACTTTCTTTTAGAATTAACAAACTTCCAAAAGGATTTAGGATTAGTTTTGATTTGAGCAGCCATATTAATTAGATAGTTATTATAATTGCTATCCAACAGAATTTTAAACGTATTATGGAAATTAACGAATTCAAGATATGCTTCACTCGTTTTTAACTTTAAGTATTTTTTCCAAGCCCTATTTTTTTTGTTTCTAAGCTGTTTTAAGTCGTGATTATACCAAGCCGGACTTGAACTAAAGCCTTTGTCACGTACTGATGGTACATACATGTTAAAACCATGTAATAAGATTTCATAAAATTTATTTACAGCATCGTCAATATCACGACATAACAGTAAAGTATCAAAATCAATAGATACTAAGTAATTGTTTAAAGCACAAAAGTCCGTTTTTAGAAAATTATATCTATAAGATATACTAAAAGACGAATCAGTAGGGCTATTGAAACAATAAGAAAAACTAATAGGTGGATGGAAATTGTCAATATTTACTAAAGGTGTAACATTGTTAATTTCAGTCAGATTTATCCAATCTGAAGTAAAAAAAAGATCCAGCTGAACACCATAAATATTTTTTGTATATGATACTTGCTGAAGATTATTTGAATTAAGTCCATCTACAAGAGTATATACTGAAGCATTTGTTAAATAGCCAGGAGTTAGACAACATTCTTCATCGTGTGGTGACCAGGTTAAATCTGGAAGATTAAAATCACCACATACCATGATTTCATCAGATGAATTCATAGACGAAGAAATGTAGTCAAAAGCCTGACTAAATTTAGAATATATATCTATTATAGAATTAGGAGGAATATAACAGCAAATGAAGAAAATAGATTTAAAAGCAAGATCTATTTTAATTGCTACTATCTCTAGTTCAGGAAATTGAGACAATGAAATCTCATTCACATTAAAAGTATTTTTAATGGCGATCAATACACCCCCTCCTTTAGGTACTATTCCATTATTATTAATGTTAGCTAAGGTGTTATATCTATCATTTCTATATACAGAGAAAGAGTGATCAAATAACTCTAAAGAATTAATTTTATCGTGTAACCAAGTTTCAGTGAGAGCAAAGATGTCAAAGTCTAATAATTTAGAGTTAACAAAGACTTTCGCAGTTTTAGTGCGAAGTCCTCTCACATTTTGGTAATAGATAGTTAAATTTTCCAGTGAGTTATTTGAACCACAGCTAACTGGATTAATTTCAATTAAGTTATTAGGAACAAGGCCGAAAATATTTATACTCAGTTTCCCTTATTCTTTGAAGATCTTCTCTTCTTTTATTAGAAATATGATTTCTAAATGCTTTCAAATCAGCCAATACATCATCATGAGAAATACCCAGGTCTTCATGAAACTTAATATAAAGTTTAAGCAAAACTTTATGATCTATTGGAAGACCTTCAGCTTTTATCTGAGTTCTGACATTAGTATTTGTATTTCCAAGAACACATGTTGATGTAGGTTCGTCATATAAATATGCGAGAAATAGCCTAACATTATCACGCGTTCTGTGTTCATGGAAACGACTCATGACATACAAATTATCTCCCTTTTCCACTGAATTCTTTGTCATCCTAATAACTGGGGGAATTAAAGGATTTACAAAATTGGGATTGAGCTGGTTTGTATTAGTATTAGAAGTAGTGTTAGTGAGGATTGAATTAGTACTAGTAAAACTACTAACTGTACTGTTAACAGGATTTAGGGAGCTAGTAGGATGATGGTTAGTTGAGGGGTTAGGAATATAACTAGTAGTGGGAGTGATTATGGAGCTAGTAGAGGAATAGTTAGTTGTGGAAGGGTTAGGATTAGGAATATAGCTAGTAGTAGGAGTGATTCTGGAGCTAGTAGAGGGATAGTTAGTTGTGGAGTTAGGATTGTTAGTTGAAGGGTTAGGAATATAACTTGTAGTGGGAGTGTTAAGGGAGCTAGTAAAGGGATAATTAGTTGAAAGGTTGGGATTGTTAACATAACTAGTACTGAGGGTGTTAATAGAGATACTAGTACTAGGCAAAGTATTACATATAACACCACAGGATGTTAAAGGTTTACCAGCCATAAAAGTCTCTCCTTGTGTAAAATTTGAATATTTTTTATTATTAGAATTTAGTGTCATAATATTTGAAGAAATATCAAAATTATCAATATGGTTATCACTAATATTAATGCTATTACTAATAATACTACCATTATCTTTACTATAATTGTAACTATTACTATTATTATTATTATTATTATTAACATAATTATAATTATTATTATTATTATTACTACTACTATTACTGCTATTGTTGGCACTAAAACTATTTATTAGTGGACTATGAAAATAAATTGGTGGCGATACAGTACGGTAGAATTGTGGTAAGAAAGATGAAGCGTACTGCTGCGGTAACAGTGGTAGAGGTTGAAGTGATTGTGGTTGCTGAAGAGTAAATTCCCCAATCACTTTTTTTCTATTAATATTATTATTATTATAACTATTATTATTATTATTAAGAATAGTTGTTTTTTTAGTTTTGCGTTTATTAATATTATTATTATTATTATTAATATTATTATTATTATTATTATTATTATTATTATTAGTATTATTATTATTATTAATATTATTATTATTATTATTATATTTTTGATTTGAGTTTTGTTTTTTGTTCTTACTCTTTTTGATCTTTTTATTTTTATTATTATTGTTATTTCTTTTATTATTATTATTATTATTATTTTTATTATTATGCTTTTTAGCTTTCTTTTTATTTTTATTATTATTATTATTATTTTTATTCTTGTTATTGTTATTATTATTTTTTTTTCTATTTTTATTTGTCCAGATTGATGCTGTGGCGTTGATACTGTGCCATAACCATTCTTTATCCAGTATGGACACAATAGTATGTACTGGTACATCAACCTTGAAGCTGGCGTGTTTTAATTTATTCCTTGTCAAGTGTCGCGGAGAAACATTTTTACATATTATATCAGTTATTCCAAATTTACTGATAATAAAGTTTTTTAGCCAATCCGCATCAAAATCATTAGGTGAACCCTTAATGTATATTGAGCACCATTTAACACTAATATCTTTTACATTTTTTGGCGAAGAAGGTTCCGTAACTAATCTTTTAGGAACGCTTTCTATAATTTGTTCCACAGTATTGATCTCATCAAATATGGAAACGCCATCAACATTAGGTATTATGTTAGGAATGGTTTCAGTATTTAGAGGTATATTTATGTTCTTTACCTCCTCAATAACATCTTTCATCGTGAGTTTCAATGCTACGAGTTCATCGCCATATTTTGAAAATTGAGTCAGTAAGTCAATTGGGCAATTGAGATCTGACTGTAAATGTTCAATCTTAGTAGAAATATCTAAAATCTGAGACAAATTTTTATCAAGTAGTGATTGAAATTTGTCGGAGTTACTCTCTGATAAAATTTTGATTTTTTTTATTGAAGATAGTAAACTATCAAATTGAAAATTCGATTTTTCGTTCAGAGAGTCTCTGATTCTGATTTCTATATCTTTGAATGAGTCCAGACACATATATAGTTTATCTATTTTATTTGAAAATAAACTTGTATTTTCAGTTTGGGTTTTACATTTAACATCAATTTTTAAAATATCGGTGCTTAGTTCATCTACGTGTTGTAATAACAAATTGATATTTTCATCAGTTTTTGAAAATTTAGTCTCATTATTACGTACTATAACTTTCAAAGATTTCATCGAATCAGAAACTGATTTTAGTATATCGTTGTTTGTTTTAATAGCTAGCATTACATGTGACAGATTAATTGATTTGCATTCATTGCAAAAAAAGGAAAAAGCTTTATTATAATCTTTCAAGTATCTTTTAGCCGTGCGGGAAATACCGACACATTGTGAATGAAAGAATTTATTGCAAATACCGTTACAAGCTAGTAAATCAGATTTATCTGTACTAACTTCTTCAATAGTTAGATTGCAATTATCACTGTCGCATTTATACATTATATAAAATTCTTATATATTCACTATTATAAAAACAATATAGTCTTACCAAAAACAAAACAAACAAAAAAAAACAAAGTCCACAATTTGTAGAATTATGTGACGAAATAATTATTGTTCTTTATTATGAATAAAGTTCTTTATTTTTGCAATTTGATCTAGATATCGTATTACAAAAATAATAATTAGAGTTTAATGCACAATAAAATTCAATTATGTTATTTAACTAGGTCAAGTACACTTGAAATATGATAAATAATATTTATTATTTAAAATTTATATTTTCGATTAGGTAATTAAACTAGTTTAACTTATTAATTATTTAAATAAAAGAGAATACTAAATAATTTAAATTAAATTAAATTGAGCAGCTAACTAAAACACGTCCGAACAGTTTGAATAATTAATTAAAAAAAATAGTTACTGTTGATATACCTTTTATGAAGCCATGTTGATTTTTATCTAAAATGCACTTAACTTCCTCATACATTTTGGAAGTATAACTAGTTTTTCGAACAATTTCGGTATTACAAATAGACCAGCTATTCCTCTGTATTTCTTAATGTTTGACCTATCACCAATTTAAAAATTGCGGTGATAAAAGAGCCCTTCCATACATCTGGGAATATACGGGTTCTTAACGAGATATTAAAAATTGTTTGAAGTGGAGATGCCAGACCAGTGTATGTATTTTTAAAGAATATTGATGGTATCAGATCAGGGCTTGGACCTTTGTTTATATCTAGTGATCTGAGTGAATCAGAAACTTCTTCGACTCTAAGTGTATAATTATTGAAATTATTGTGAATTGTATCAGTAAAATTAAAGTCACTTTCATTATATAAAAATTCGTCATTATATACAAATTCGAAGAGGTCTGCAAACATGTTAGTAATAGCATTGAGCTCAGAAGATCGGTTTTCATTATAATGCATAACACTGGGATAGCCTTTAACATTTATTTTATAATTAATAAAAGTATAAAATTGTTTAGGATCATATTAAATTTTTATGCCAGTTATTTCAATGTATTTGATATATGCATTTACGTCAATATTAGTAAATTCATTACTTAATCTAATAAATTTGTCGAAGTCAGGCTCATTTCCAGACTTACACCATTTTTTATAAGATCTGGTTTTCTTGTTTTTTGCATTTCTACAATAGCTATTCCACCATGGTGGCTGAATTGTTCTCCTTAACTTTGTTTTTGGAACACATTTTTCAATAATTTCTGTCAATATATTATTAAATTCACTAATCGCTTCGTCAATATTGTCAGTTTCTGTAGGCCATACAGAATTAATTATTAATTCGTTAATTTTTTCATAGTCTGCTTTCTTGAAATTATATACTAATTCATATTTAGTAATATTATTAGGCAATTTATTGTTCACAGCTATGTTATACTTGACAGCGATACTTGAGTGAAAAATGCTATTTTTTCCAGGAATTATAGATTCGACTTTTTGAAGATAATAATCGTCTGTAGTAGTTGTATAAACTAAATCCAGCACATTATTATATTAAGTAGAACAACATTTTCTTCTTTCTCTTCCCCCCTCTGAATTATTTCCCCTCCAATTTCAAAAATTGCCCATATTGAACATCTAATAACTTTTAAATCAATAAAATTTTCGTGTGCTTCTCGGGACACGCGGCAGAAGTAAAACTTTTCGCGTGGGATACCATCTAGCGGCAAAAAAATCATACTATGGGAATGCCTGATTTGATTTATTTTAGATTCGCTTTCTTGCGCATTCATTGCCTTTATTTTTGGTATAGATTCACAAAGTTAAATGACATTTTTAAAAAACATAATTATATGTTTCACCCTCTAGTAGTAGAAATAATTATAACAACTGTGGTTTTAATCTACTACTTATATACTGCCTTTCAGATGCGACATTAAACCTAATTTTTGGGGTTTATGGACTGTTGGAAATCACTTTTTAAAAATGAACATTTTATGTATTTTAGTGTTCAGCATCTTTAGCGATAGAAATTTGAAATATGGTAACTCGCATATTCTACTCTTAAATACCTTTCCAACGTGTGGTGAAACTTAGCACATTTACAATAGTAATAGTAATAACTATATAAAATTACTTTTGTATTCGGAAAGTTTTTTTTTAATACTATACTATTAAAATGTTTTGGCAAATTGCGAATAGTGCCGCCTACCGGCCGAATTTTAAAATTCCATCACTTACAGCGGGTTCTCAATAAATCAAGCTTTTCATCATAAGCTTGAGTGTACACAAACTTTCACATACTTTGTGTCCGTCCGATGTAAACAATTAGAACCAGTTTTATTTCATATAGTTAGTGCACACTCAAGTAAATGATATACCCACCGATGGAAAACTTGGTTTATTAAGAACCAGGTGTAATTTATAATATTTTTAAATTCACCTGGTAGGCGGCGCTTTTCACATATTTCCAAAACATCTTTTTTCGAATAAAAATGTAATTTTATATAGTAAATGTGCACCAAAAATGAAGTTTGACCACTCTTTGGAAAGGTCTTTAAGAGTAGAATACAATGCCAGTAACTGTATATTAAATTTTTAACGCTAGAGTTTTTACGCTGAATTCTAAAATACATAAAATCTTAATATTGAAAATGTGATTTCAATTAGTCAATAAGCCCCAAAAATTTGGTTTAATGTTGCATCTGAAAGTTAGTAAGTATAGTAGTATAAACCACAGTTGTTATAATTTTAATTTCTACCACTAGAGGGCGAAACATAATTATATTGTTTTCTAAAAATGTTATTTAACTTGGTGACCTTTACCAAAAATATAAACGAAAATAAATCGGATATTCTCAAAATCTGATTTTTTGCCACTAGAGGTCAGTAAGTTATATATAAAAACTTTAAGAGGTGCCGAATATTAAAAAATATTCTGAAAATTTGTTTTCCAATTGTCAATAAGCGCTAAAAAACAGGTTTAATGTCGCATCTGAAAGGTAGTAAGTTAGTATAAAATAAAATCATAGTTATAATTTTAATTTCTGCAACTAGAGGGTGCAAAATATACTCCAAATATGCATTTAGAGTAGTAGAATTTAAAAAAGTCCATAATTATAAAACTACTGATCAGTAGTTCTGCTGCGCGGCATTTTTGTTTATTTAAACATAATTTTAATTACTTCATATCAAATCAGAATTGTATTTTATTATAGTTGTTTTATTATAGTTGTATAGTCGTTATAAATTTTATTCGTCGAACCTTGTTACACCAACATACAAAATTACACGAACGAGCAGCGGACCACAGTGGTAGAATTTTACTTTTCCAATGGGCATTCAATTTTACTGACTTCACGAGCCTATCGAAATTATTTCAACACTAGAAATTCACCTAGCCAAAGTGCAATTAATCGTTTAATTGCACGGTTCCGACAGCAAGTGTCAGACTTGCCACGAATAGGAAGACCGAGAATAGTCCATAGCCAGGTGAACATTGATCGTATACGGGAAAGTGTTGAAGAAAATCCAGAAATATCAACGCGAAGACGTTCTGGACAACTGGGCATGTCTAGATCATCATTTCGGCGGATTTTATCTCGGCATTTACACATGTATCCATACAAGGTCCAATTGGCCCAACAACGTTGACTACCAGCAACGAGTAGGCAATATGCTTCCTGGAGTTGTGCGCAGAAAATAAAGAATTCAGAAAATAATGAATTTCTTAAGAATTTAATTATGAGCGATGAAGCACATTTCCATCTTAATGGATATGTGAATAAACAAAATATGCGATTTTGGGGTACTGCAAACCCCAGAGTTGTTCACCAGCGCCAATTCGCTCAAGTGCACAGTATGGTGTGGAGTAACATCACAAAGGATTATAGGGCCCTACTTCTTCGAGAATGAAGTTGGTAATGCAGTGACGGTGAATGGGGACAGGTATCGTACTATGAATAATAATTTTGTACGTCCTGTGGCAGCCAACAATTGGTTCCAGCAGGATGGAGCAACAGCACACACGAAGCGTGTCACAATTACTCTTCTAAGTGAATTTTTTGATGACCGAATATGTCAAGAAATTCAGAATTCAATTGGCCAGCACGTTCACCAGATTTAACTGCGACTAATTATTTCCTATGAGGTTAACTCAAAGAACGAGTGTTTGTGAACAAGCCTCAAACTATAGAGCATCTAAAGCACAACATTGAAGCGGGCAATAGAGCCTGATACTTTGCGTGCTGGTATGCAAAACGCTCATACCATTGATGAAAATGGTGGTCATCTATCTGTCCTTATTTTTCATAACTAAAATTTAAATCATGCAAAGTTCGTATTATATTTTAAAAAAAATAACAATAAAAAATAATTATAAACAAAAAAGTTATTCAATTTTTACACGCAGGCGTGACTTTTTTATATACATATGTATATAAAATGTTTATATTTGTATACATATATATGAAAAATAAGAGGATGGGACAAAATTTCGTGACATTTTCGTGATATTACCCCCAACGCGGCTAAAGAGGTTTTGCTTCAAAAATTTTAAGGTCTGTTAAAGCTATAAACCGCAAGAAAATCTTTTATCTTTTTTGTGAAATTAACAAATTATATAAAACTTAATAAAAAACATAGTTGTAAAAATACCGTTATCTTCATACAACTTTTTTTAGTTTTTTTTTAACAACCTGTATTTCCCAAACGGCTTTTAATGGGAGGATGAAATTTATATATCAAAGAGATAGCCAAAAAATAACTAGAGTCTCTTAAGAAATTGTATCCAATTCTCCCCTCCCCTTTCCGTTGTGACCCTTCGAAAATCATTAAATTACATTTTTAATTTACTTCTAAAATTATAACTGCACAATATTTTTAAAAACTAAATTGAGAAAACTTTCGAAAATCATAGTTCTTTGAAGTGCATTTATTAACAAATTATATTTAATGCTTAATCATGTGAAATTTTGCAAAAAAACAAATAATTTGCATATTTTAGTTGCCATATAAATGGAATATTGAATATTATATAATATCACATTATGTTTATAGTTTATAGTTTCTTTCTTTCTTTATTCCATATAGAACAGTGCTCACATTACATATATCAATATTTTAGAATATTTAAGATAAACTCATATAATACATTGAAAAAATAATAATTAAAAAAAATAAATAGAATAAAAAATATAATTAAAAAAACAAAAATAAAATTCAATTTAAATATGATATAATAAAAAATAAAAATTTACCAAATAGAAATTCAATGTAATACAATTATCAAAAAAAAAAAATTTTTAATACAAATGTTGATTAATGATTCCAAGCTCCAATTCTAAATGAAATAGTTAAGAACAATCTATTGCCCAAAGGACAAGAGGTGAATGTTCTAATTATTATTAAATATAATCAAATAATAAATTTATAATGGGGAATTATAAAAAGGTAAATTATTACATAAGATTTAAAATTATGCAATAAAAATGAAAGAAAATCGAATATATAGTTACCAAAAGGTTAAATAACTGGGTTCAAAAGTATTTCAATTTCAGAATTATTAAACGAAAAAAGCCATGATTTTGTTTTTTTTTTGCTTTAACTTGCAACTCTCTCAAATCTGCAACTGTCTGGTAATTTGTTAAATAAACGGGGAGCTATGACTGTAAAGAAGTGACTAAAATATGCTTTATTAATTTTCGGTACAATTATAATATTTCTAGAATTTATACGTAAACTATATGCACCATATAACCTTACATTAGTATAACCCGAGATACGAAAAAATATTTTAAGAACTTTAAAAAAATATAGAGCCTTAATGGAAGAATTGCAAGCTTCTTGAAAAAATCGAAACTGGGCGTTCTACGATTAACTCTACACATAATACGAACACAATGTTTTTGTTTAATTAACAACGGTCGTAATTTATTATAGTACGTTCCTCCCCAACAGCTTAGACTATACTGTAATTTAGATTTGAATAAGCCATTATAAACTAATTTTAAAATTGAAGAAGGGCAGTACAAACTTCAATGATATATTTGCCTTACTACTTTATTAAGATAGTTTTTCAGATACGAAGTGGGGTCCTTCCAATTCAGTCTAGCATCCAATAGGATACCCAAGTATTTAAAACTATCTACTTTTTAAATTACAAAACAATAATTAGAACAATTTAAATGTTCATTAAATGATGAATAAGAAAAGTCACGCATACAGAAAGTACACAAAGGAAATTTAGGACAGCTAACACAATGATATTGAAACGATACATCTTCACATACTAACCCACTAAGGTTAAATACCATAAATTTGGTCTTATTACTTATTTTAAGTTTATGCATTTCAAACCATTTCCGAATAATTACAAGATCATGACTTATATCAACATATGTGTTAAAATAATTTTTATTTGAGTAAGACAGAACTATATCATCAGCAAAAGCTGTAACGTTTCCTTTAAATTGTTGAACAAATAAAGATTTAACAAAAATCAAGAATAAAATGGGTCCTAACACTGATCCTTGAGGGACACTAACTTCAATAAATTTTTCTGAGCTCATATGATTTGCAATTCTAACCCTTTGTCTACTGCGTGTAAGATATGAAGCAAACCAATCATAAACGAAACCTCTGAATCCTATATTATTTAATTTATTTAATAACAAAGTGTGATCAACCATATCAAAGGATTTAGTTATATCTATGAACAAAGTAGCTGGAATTTCAGAATCATTTAAAGACTTATATAATTCACTACACAACTTAAATAGAGCATCTTCAGTAGATCTACCTTTTCTAAAACCATACTGACCATCACTAAAGAACTGAATTTTTTCTAAACATGATAAAAATCTAGCTTTCATGCCTTTTTGAAATTTTTTTGAAAAACTGATAAGAGGGATATAGGTCTATAATTGTTTAACAACATAGGGTCACCCTTTTTATGTAGTGGCAAAACCACAGCCGTTTTAAGTGCAGCTGGAAAAATACCTTTTTGTACACTAAAATTAAAAATAAAACATACGACATCTACAATCTGAAAAGCAACGTTTTTAATTACTTTGCTTGAGATTTTATCAAACGATGTTGCATTAGATTAACGTAAAGACATTAAAATTTTATAAACTTCAAATGATGAAAAAGGTATAAAGCAAAAGCTACTTGATTGAAAAGTATCATGCACGATATTGTCACCACATTGACATGAAGAGAAGTTGGAAGTAGAATTATCAGATAACGTAGTTGTAATTGTGGAAAAATAATTATTAAATAACGTAGCAACATTTAAAGGATTTGAAATAAATACACCATTATTATTTATAACAATATCAGTTTTAGTTGAATTTCGATTCAGAATCTCATTAACTAAGCTCCATTCTTTTTTAGAATTACCTGAATTTTCTACCAGTTTTTTTTATAATAACTATCTCTACAATTTGGAATATCATGTTTTAATTCACGGCAAAGTTTCACAAAATAATTTTTAAGTCTAATATTATTCGGGTGTTTTTTAGAACACCTACCAATTAGATTTTTCTTTTTAATTTTATCCAATAAAGGCAGAGATAACCAAGGTTTTAATCGTTTGAATTTATTAGACTTCTGAGTCATATTCACACTACAACTAGAAAAATGATTTTGAAATATATTAAGAAATAGATCAAACGCCGTAGTATGTTCAATTAAAAGCAAAATTAGAGATAACTTAAATGATAAGTTTCTATATACATATTTTCCTAATAATATCTTGGTAAGAAAAAAAAAAAAAATCGAACAGGGACACATTTTTTACCTATGTTGAAGTGGCGAGATGCCCTACCAACTGGTAGGGTACCTCCAAGTAGCACTAACGTGCCGTTTTGTAACCACTCATTCTCTTGACCACGGGGTTGGTTGGATTGTTTCAGATCCAGTCGGTGGTGTTTAGGAACTGTGTCAGGTTCGTTGGGCAGCACGCGGCTAGATCGTTTAGATCGTTGAAGATGTAGCTGCCAAGTGAACGGTGTCTAGCTCTTGCTAGCGCTGGACACTTGCATAGGAAATGTTCTACCGTTTCCTTCTCACTTGGTTCTTTGCAGCTATGGCACGATTGGTTGAACGGGATGCCCATTCTGGCTGCGTGCTCTCCAATCGGCCAATGACCGGTGTAGACAGCCGTCGCTCTAGCTATGTGCCTACGGGAGAGTTTTAAAAGACTATTGGTTTTGGTTTGGTTGTAGGACGGCCAAGTTTTCTTGGTTGTCCTGCATGTGGTCAGTCCTCGCCATCTATCGCTAGCAAGGGATAGGTGGTGGAGGTAGAGGTCTCTTTTTACTATGTTTAAAGGAGGGTCAACTTGTGCCGCCAAGGCTACATCTAAACATGACCCTCTCGTGCTAGTTCATCGGCTACTTCGTTACCGTGTATGTTCCTATGTCCGGGAACCCACAGCAGGGTAACGTTGAATTGGTTACTTATATACGCCAGTTCATCTGAACATTTCTTAACGAGTTTTGAGGAGATTGTGGCAGATTTGAGAGCCAAAATTGCCGCTTGACTATCCGTCACAATCGCTATGTTGTGTTTATGAGAGGAGTCTTCTCTCAACGCTTGGCACGCTTTCCAGATCGCAAAGGTTTCCGCCTGGAAGACGGTGGATCTGTTGGGGAGTCTGAATTTTAGGGATATTGCGTTTGTTTCTGAGAAAATCCCGGCACCTACACCGCAGTCCATCTTTGAACCGTCTGTGTAGAGGACCGTGTCAATTTCTCCTAATAGGCTTAAGTCTTTCCACTCTCTTCTGGTTGGAATTTTTGTTTTGAACTTCTTGTTCAACTCTAGCTTGGGGATAGTGTAGTCCGTAGGGACCCTGCTCAGATTCCTGTCTATCGTGTCAAGAATGCTGCAGTGTCCATATGGTTTTTCTGGCTTGGTCACTCGGCTGGGTGTCCTCCGCTATAGTTCCAGTGCTTCCTGGGAAGTGTGTGTCTACTAGTAGTTCTAACGTTTCCGCGGATGATTCCGTCCAGGTACCATCCGTATTCTTAAGGAAGGAGGGGTTGGTGTGATCCTTACTTAGGATCTTGCTTAACCTAGCTGAGTCCCTAGTGCTTTCTATGGACTCACAGTACTCTTGCCAGTTCTTTGTTTTGGCCGTCCTGGCAGCCTTCTTATATTCGCAGAGACGGTCCTTGTAGAGTTGCCATGTACCTTGCTTATAGCAGATATTGTAGGCATCCCTAGTCACCTTCCTTAGTTTGTTGAGATTGTCATCCCACCACGGGGGGAATGATTTTTTACTTCGTTTAATTGGACAAGACACCTTGTAGGATACCTCCATGGCTTTAGTGAACTTGACCGTTAGCTCTTCTAGAGCTTCGGTCGTTACTATATCCCTATAGTCGTTGCTTACGGGTAGTAATTTTTGTTTTAGCACTGATCTGAACTTAGACCAGTCTGTGTTTTTGGGGTTTCTATAGGGTTTGGGACTGTTGGTTGTTAAGCTGATATTGAAGAGTATCCAGCTGTGATCAGAAAAAGATCTCTCTTTGGATACTCTCCAGTTCTCTACCATAGGTTCTACGTCATTACTAGTACATGTAATGTCGATTATATCTTCCCATCCCGGGTGCCTATCTAAGCAAGGGAAGGTAAATGTGGGGGTTTTGCCTCTATTACAAATAGATAGGTTGTTATTTAGTATAAAATCATAAAGTGACTCACCTCTTTCATTTATCTCAGAACTTTCCCACAGGGAGTGTCTGGCATTAGCGTCGCATCCAATAAGCAGCTTGCTTTTCTTGGCGTGGACCAGTTCCTGAAGCTTGATTGGCGGGGCTTGTGCATCATGTGGCATGTACACCGAGCTGATATACATTTCCTTGCTGTCATTCTGTTCAACTTTGATGACAGTCATGTCTTCATAGCTAAAATTAGAACAAAGATGTGCATTTATGTCGATCCCTTCATCCGCCTCGTCAATCTCAAGGCTTTCCGACTGGAAAATCTTGAGTTTGGCTCGGCGGATGCCGAATCTCAGTCTGTTCCCCAGCTGCTCTAGGGGTGCCAGACTCTCGTCATTTATCAGAAGGAGGAAGGATAAACTACTCTTCTGAGAGTCAGTCGTATCCTCCTCCTTTTTAATAACTTCCCAGTTGCCCATCGGGACCTCCGGGTTGTGTAACGTTAGAGCTTTGATTTATTATATTAGCTGTGTCTTAAATTTATTATATTAGCTGTGTTTTTTTCAAACGGGTCAGAATCAAGGTTTGAAAAAAACGATAAGGATAATTTATTCGGGTTTCATAAATTTGAACAGGTGGGGCCGGTTTGTCATCATTTTAATTTTATGTAGATATGATAAATTTTTTTATTCGTATATATGAATAGTTTTAAAAAAGGCTAATAACATCTTACCAACATATATTTTTAAATTTTTTTATATTTTCACAGTATTTTTAGAAACATAAATCACTAAAAAAAGTTTTTTTTTCTAATTTTGTTTGCACCGCCATCTGTTTGTAAATTTCCACATTAAATCTATTCTGGTTTCAAAACCTTGAACCAGATAAATATTTGGGTTATGTTGTTGTTGTTTTTCATATAAAAATTAAAACCTTAAACCAGCTATAGCTGTGCTTTTTTCAAACGGGACAGGCTCAAGGTTTGAAAAAAAACGATAAGGATCATTTATTGAGGTTTCATAAATTTGAGCAGGTGGGGCCGGTTTGTCATCATTTTAATTTTATGATAAATAAAGATATGATAGATATGATAAATTTTTTTATTCGTATATATGAATAGTTTTAAAAAAGGCTAATAACATCTAATACCCGGGACACACCGGACCGAAAACTCAGTATGCAAAACGCTCATACCATTGATGAAAATGGTGGTCATCTATCTGTCCTTATTTTTCATAACTAAAATTTAAATCATGCAAAGTTCGTATTATATTTAAAAAAAAATAACAATAAAAAATAATTATAAACAAAAAAGTTATTCAATTTTTACACGCAGGCGTGACTTTTTTATATACATATGTATATAAAATGTTTATATTTGTATACATATATATGAAAAATAAGAGGATGGGACAAAATTTCGTGACATTTTCGTGATATTACCCCCAACGCGGCTAAAGAAGTTTTGCTTCAAAAATTTTAAGGTCTGTTAAAGCTATAAACCGCAAGAAAATCTTTTATCTTTTTTGTGAAATTAACAAATTATATAAAACTTAATAAAAAACATAGTTGTAAAAATACCGTTATCTTCATACAACTTTTTTTAGTTTTTTTTTAACAACCTGTATTTCCCAAACGGCTTTTAATGGGAGGATGAAATTTATATATCAAAGAGATAGCCAAAAAATAACTAGAGTCTCTTAAGAAATTGTATCCAATTCTCCCCTCCCTTTTCCGTTGTGACCCTTCGAAAATCATTAAATTACATTTTAATTTACTTCTAAAATTATAACTGCACAATATTTTTAAAAACTAAATTGAGAAAACTTTCGAAAATCATAGTTCTTTGAAGTGCATTTATTAACAAATTATATTTAATGCTTAATCATGTGAAATTTTGCAAAAACACAAACAATTTGCATATTTTAGTTGCCACATAAATGGAATATTGGATATTATATAATATCACATTATGTTTATAGTTTATAGTTTATAGTTTCTTTCTTTCTTTATTCCATATAGAACAGTGCTCACATTACATATATCAATATTTTAGAATATTTAACATAAACTCATATAATACATTGAAAAAATAATAATTAAAAAAAGAAAATAGAATAAAAAATATAATTAAAAAAACAAAAATAAAATTCAATTTAAATATGATATAATAAAAAATAAAAATTTACCAAATAGAAATTCAATGTAATACAATTATCAAAAAAAAAATTTTTTTAATACAAATGTTTATTAATGATTCCAAGCTCCAATTCTAAATAAAATAGTTAAGAACAATCTATTGCCCAAAGGACAAGAGGTGAATGTTCTAATTATTATTAAATATAATAAATTTATAATGGGGAATTATAAATAGGTAAATTATTACATAAGATTTAAAATTATGCAATAAAAATGAAAGAAAATCGAATATATAGTTACCAAAAGGTTATATAACTGGGTTCAAAAGTATTTCAATTTCAGAATTATTAAACGAAAAAAGCCATGATTTTGTTTTTTTCAAAAAAGCAGCTTTAACTTGCAACTCTCTCAAATCTGCAGCTGTCTGGTAATTTGTTAAATAAACGGGGAGCTATGACTGTAAAGAAGTGACTAAAATATGCTTTATTAATTTTCGGTACAATTATAATATTTCTAGAATTTATACGTAAACTATATGCACCATATAACCTTACATTAGTATAACCCGAGATACGAAAAAATATTTTAAGAACTTTAAAAAAATATAGAGCCTTATGGGAAGAATTGCAAGCTTCTTGAAAAAATCGAAACTGGGCGTTCTACGATTAACTCTACACATAATACGAACACAATGTTTTTGTTTAATTAACAACGGTCGTAATTTATTATAGTACGTTCCTCCCCAACAGCTTAGACTATACTGTAATTTAGATTTGAATAAGCCATTATAAACTAATTTTAAAATTGAAGAAGGGCAGTACAAACTTCAATGATATATTTGCCTTACTACTTTATTAAGATAGTTTTTCAGATACGAAGTGGGGTCCTTCCAATTCAGTCTAGCATCCAATAGGATACCCAAGTATTTAAAACTATCTACTTTTTAAATTACAAAACAATAATTAGAACAATTTAAATGTTCATTAAACGATGAATAAGAAAAGTCACGCATACAGAAAGTACACAAAGGAAATTTAGGACAGCTAACACAATGATATTGAAACGATACATCTTCACATACTAACCCACTAAGGTTAAATACCATAAATTTGGTCTTATTACTTATTTTAAGTTTATGCATTTCAAACCATTTCCGAATAATTACAAGATCATGACTTATATCAACATATGTGTTAAAATAATTTTTATTTGAGTAAGACAGAACTATATCATCAGCAAAAGCTGTAACGTTTCCTTTAAATTGTTGAACAAATAAAGATTTAACAAAAATCAAGAATAAAATGGGTCCTAACACTGATCCTTGAGGGACACTAACTTCAATAAATTTTTCTGAGCTCATATGATTTGCAATTCTAACCCTTTGTCTACTGCGTGTAAGATATGAAGCAAACCAATCATAAACGAAACCTCTGAATCCTATATTATTTAATTTATTTAATAACAAAGTGTGATCAACCATATCAAAGGCTTTAGTTATATCTATGAACAAAGTAACTGGAATTTCAGAATCATTTAAAGACTTATATAATTCACTACACAACTTAAATAGAGCATCTTCAGTAGATCTACCATTTCTAAAACCATACTGACCATCACTAAAGAACTTAATTTTTTCTAAACATGATAAAAATCTAGCTTTCATGCCTTTTTGAAATTTTTTTGAAAAACTGATAAGAGGGATATAGGTCTATAATTGTTTAACAACATAAGGTCACCCTTTTTATGTAGTGGCAAAACCACAGCCGTTTTAAGTGCATCTGGAAAAATACCTTTTTGTACACTAAAATTAAAAATAAAACATAAGACATCTACAATCTGAAAAGCAACGTTTTTAATTACTTTGCTTGAGATTTTATCAAACGATGTTGCATTAGATTAACGTAAAGACATTAAAATTTTATAAACTTCAAATGATGAAAAAGGTATAAAGCAAAAGCTACTTGATTGAAAAGTATCATGCACGATATTGTCACCACATTGACATAAAGAGAAGTTGGAAGTAGAATTATCAGATAACGTAGTTGTAATTGTGGAAAAATAATTATTAAATAACGTAGCAACATTTAAAGGATTTGAAATAAATACACCATTATTATTTATAACAATATCAGTTTTAGTTGAATTTAGATTCAGAATCTCATTAACTAAGCTCCATTCTTTTTTAGAATTACCTGAATTTTCTATCAGTTTTTTTTTTATAATAACTATCTCTACAATTTGGAATATCATGTTTTAATTCACGGCAAAGTTTCACAAAATAATTTTTAAGTCTAATATTATTCGGGTGTTTTTTAGAACACCTACCAATTAGATTTTTCTTTTTAATTTTATCCAATAAAGGCAGATAACCAAGGTTTTAATCGTTTGAATTTATTAGACTTCTGAGTCATATTCACACTACAACTAGAAAAATGATTTTTAAATATATTAAGAAATAGATCAAACGCCGTAGTATGTTCAATTAAAAGCAAAATTAGAGATAACTTAAATGATACATATTTTCCTGAAATAATATCTTGGTAAGAAAAAAAAAATAAAATCGAACAGGGACACATTTTTTACATATGTTGAAGTGGCGAGATGCCCTACCAACTGGTAGGGTACCTCCGAGTAGCACTAACGTGCCGTTTTGTAACCACTCATTCTCGTGACCACGGGGTTGGTTGGATTGTTTCAGATCCAGTCGGTGGTGTTTAGGAACTGCGTCAGGTTCGTTGGGCAGCACGCGGCTAGATCGTTTAGATCGTTGAAGATGTAGCTGCCAAGTGAACGGTGTCTAGCTCTTGCTAGCGCTGGACACTTGCATAGGAAATGTTCTACCGTTTCCTTCTCACTTGGTTCTTTGCAGCTATGGCACGATTGGTTGAACGGGATGCCCATTCTGGCTGCGTGCTCTCCAATCGGCCAATGACCGGTGTAGACAGCCGTCGCTCTAGCTATGTGCCTACGGGAGAGTTTTAAAAGACTATTGGTTTTGGTTTGGTTGTAGGACGGCCAAGTTTTCTTGGTTGTCCTGCATGTGGTCAGTCCTCGCCATCTATCGCTAGCAAGGGATAGGTGGTGGAGGTAGAGGTCTCTTTTTACTATGTTTAAAGGAGGGTCAACTTGTGCCGCCAAGGCTACATCTAAACATGACCCCCTCGTGCTAGTTCATCGGCTACTTCGTTACCGTGTATGTTCCTATGTCCGGGAACCCACAGCAGGGTAACGTTGAATTGGTTACTTATATACGCCAGTTCATCTGAACATTTCTTAACGAGTTTTGAGGAGATTGTGGCAGATTTGAGAGCCAAAATTGCCGCTTGACTATCCGTCACAATCGCTATGTTGTGTTTATGAGAGGAGTCTTCTCTCAACGCTGGGCACGCTTTCCAGATCGCAAAGGTTTCCGCCTGGAAGACGGTGGATCTGTTGGGGAGTCTGAATTTTAGGGATATTGCGTTTGTTTCTGAGAAAATCCCGGCACCTACACCGCAGTCCATCTTTGAACCGTCTGTGTAGAGGACCGTGTCAATTTCTCCTAATAAGCTTAAGTCTTTCCACTCTCTTCTGGTTGGAATTTTTGTTTTGAACTTCTTGTTCAACTCTAGCTTGGGGATAGTGTAGTCCGTAGGGACCCTGCTCAGATTCCTGTCTATCGTGTCAAGAATGCTGCAGTGTCCATATGGTTTTTCTGCCCAATGCCCGATTTCTTTGAGCCTTATTTCCCTGCATGTGGATGAGTATTTCATATGGAGGTCCGCTGGAAGGAGGTGGAGGATTACATCTAACGCGTCCCTTGGCGTTGTTCTCAACGCCCCTGTTACTCACATGCAAGCTCCTCTTTGGACCCTACCTAGCTTGGTACGGTTGTACTCCTTAGAGAGTGCAGGCCACCATACAACTGACCCGTACGTGAGGATAGGACGAACTATGGCTGTGTACATCCATAAAACCATTCTTGGCTTTAATCCCCATTTCTTACCTAACATCTTTTTGCACGAGTAGAGAGCTAGTTTCCAGCTTAACTTAGTGTCAAGTATCACACCTAGATACTTGACAGTAGGGGAAAGCTGCAATTCGACACCATCCAGTCTTGGACGAGTAAAGGTTGGGATTTTGGTTTTTGTTGTGAAGAGCATGAGCTCAGTCTTAGCTGGGTTCGCACGTAGGCCACAGTCTTTGGCCCATCTACTAACGCAGGCTAGGGCTCTCTCTAATATCTCGCTTAGTATGTGGGGGTATTTACCGGAGACCAGAATGACTAGGTCATCAGCGTATGCGATTGCTTGAATCCCTTCTTGTAACTTTTTCAATATTTGATCCATAACTAGGAGCCAAAGAAGGGGTGAAAGCACCCAACCCTGTGGGGTGCCTCTACTAACTTTCCTAGCAATGTGGCTGTTACCGAGTTCCGTCTGGATCTCTCTAGTTTTTAGCATATTTGCGATCCATTGAGCTAGTTTCGCTTCTATTCCTAACTTAGTTAGCGATTCTATAATGGCTGCGTGATGAACGTTATTTAAAGCACCCTCAATATCTAAGAAGGCCGCTAGTGTATATTGCTTGTAGTGAATGGAACGCTCAACATCTTTGACCACCATGCTAAACGCGGTTTCAGTGGACCTACCTTTGCTGTAGGCATGTTGGGCTGTGCTTAATGGCTCTTTTTCAAGGTATTTTCTTAACTCTAGCTCGAGTATTCGTTCTAGGGATTTTAAGAGGAAGGACGATAGACTAATTGGCCTGAAATCTTTACCCGATTCCGCTTTTATCCCGCCTTCGGGATGAAGACTACCTTCACCTGCCTCCACCAATGTGGAATATAGCCAAGTGTAAGGCTGCCTTTGAATAATTTCGTTATTAGGGCAATGGTTATCTCTTTGGTTTCCTGAAGCATCTTGGGATAGATACCGTCAGGTCCAGGCGATTTGTATGGTGAGAAGATATCAATCGCCCAGGCGACTTTCTCAGGTGTTATAAGTGTATTAAGCCATTCCGCGGGAGGCATAGATATAGCTTGGTCACCCGGCTGGGTGTCCTCCGCTATAGTTCCAGTGCTTCCTGGGAAGTGTGTGTCTACTAGTAGTTCTAACGTTTCCGCGGATGATTCCGTCCAGGTACCATCCGTATTCTTAAGGAAGGAGGGGTTGGTGTGATCCTTACTTAGGATCTTGCTTAACCTAGCTGAGTCCCTAGTGCTTTCTATGGGCTCACAGTACTCTTGCCAGTTCTTTGTTTTGGCCGTCCTGGCAGCCTTCTTATATTCGCGGAGACGGTCCTTGTAGAGTTGCCATGTACCTTGCTTATAGCAGATATTGTAGGCATCCCTAGTCACCTTCCTTAGTTTGTTGAGATTGTCATCCCACCACGGGGGGAATGATTTTTTACTTCGTTTAATTGGACAAGACACCTTGTAGGATACCTCCATGGCTTTAGTGAACTTGACCGTTAGCTCGAGCTTCGGTCGTTACTATATCCCTATTGTCGTTGCTTACGGGTAGTAATTTTTGTTTTAGCACTGATCTGAACTTAGACCAGTCTGTGTTTTTGGGGTTTCTATAGGGTTTGGGACTGTTGGTTGTTAAGCTGCTGTGATCAGAAAAAGATCTCTCTTTGGATACTCTCCAGTTCTCTACCATAGGTTCTACGTCATTACTAGTACATGTAATGTCGATTATATCTTCCCATCCCGGGTGCCTATCTAAGCAAGGGAAGGTAAATGTGGGGGTTTTGCCTCTATTACAAATAGATAGGTTGTTATTTAGTATAAAATCATAAAGTGACTCACCTCTTTCATTTATCTCAGAACTTTCCCACAGGGAGTGTCTGGCATTAGCGTCGCATCCAATAAGCAGCTTGCTTTTCTTGGCGTGGACCAGTTCCTGAAGCTTGATTGGCGGGGCTTGTTCATCATGCGGCATGTACACCGAGCTGATATACATTTCCTTGCTGTCATTCTGTTCAACTTTGATGACAGTCATGTCTTCATAACTAAAATTAGAACAAAGATGTGCATTTATGTCGATCCCTTCATCCGCCTCGTCAATCTCAAGGCTTTCCGACTGGAAAATCTTGAGTTTGGCTCGGCGGATGCCGAATCTCAGTCTGTTCCCCAGCTGCTCTAGGGGTGCCAGACTCTCGTCATTTATCAGAAGGAGGGAGGATAAACTACTCTTCTGAGAGTCAGTCGTATCCTCCTCCTTTTTAATAACTTCCCAGTTGCCCATCGGGACCTCCGGGTTGTGTAACGTTAGAGCTTTGATTTATTATATTAGCTGTGTCTTAAATTTATTATATTAGCTGTGTTTTTTTCAAACGGGTCAGAGTCAAGGTTTGAAAAAAACGATAAGGATAATTTATTCGGGTTTCATAAATTTGAACAGGTGGGGGCGGTTTGTCATCATTTTAATTTTATGTAGATATGATAAATTTTTTTATTCGTATATATGAATAGTTTTAAAAAAGGCTAATAACATCTTACCAACATATATTTTTAAATTTTTTTATATTTTCACAGTATTTTTAGAAACATAAATCACTAAAAAAAGTTTTTTTTTCTAATTTTGTTTGAACCGCCATCTGTTTGTAAATTTCCACATTAAATCTATTCTGGTTTCAAAACCTTGAACCAGATAAATATTTGGGTTATGTTGTTGTTGTTTTTCATATAAAAATTAAAACCTTGAACCAGCTATAGCTGTGCTTTTTTCAAACGGGACAGGGTCAAGGTTTGAAAAAAAAAAACGATAAGGATCATTTATTGGGGTTTCATAAATTTGAGCAGGTGGGGCCGGTTTGTCATCATTTTAATTTTATGATAAATAAAGATATGATAGATATGATAAATTTTTTTATTCGTATATATGAATAGTTTTAAAAAAGGCTAATAACATCTAATACCCGGGACACACCGGACCGAAAACTCAGTTTTCGTGTTTTCAAAGTTCAAAAATGGAAATTCATAAGGTTTTAGTACAGTTTTCAGGAATAAATTGAAAACACGAAACCTACAAATTTTTAAGGTTTTCACGAAAATATATTTTAGCGCCATCTATGGCAAAATAGAAGATATGTATTTTTGAAGTAGGCATAGCTAAGTTTCCATACAAAAGTAGCCATTTTTGTGAAAAATCAAAAAAAAAATCGAAAATTTTTAAAAAAAAGAAGAAAAATTAAATTTAATTAAATAATTTTTAATATAATTGAATCAAAATTTGACATTAAAAACAAATAATTACTATTTTTAATTTTTTTGGTTTTTACGTAGAGTTGTTTCAATAAATAATTTTCATAATTTGACATTCGAAAACGAAATCGCGTTCCATTTTTGGTGTGTCACTATAAAAGTTTTTAGATCTAGTTTTCGCGAAAACTTAGGTTTTCAATTTTGGTGTGTCCCGGGTATTAGCAACATATATTTTTAAATTTTTTTTTATTTTCACAGTATTTTTAAAAAAATGTTGTGTTGTGATTTTTCATATAAAATTATATTCACCTTTATTTTATTCTATAATCCTCTATTGGATTATGGATTTCCGGCCGAATCTTCTACTCCTTTTATTTCTTTTTCAATTTAATCTAATGGCTGGTGATCTGATCGTCTTTGTTTTAACTTTTTTAATTAAAATAAACTTTCTTTAAATAAAACCGCTAATTATCGTTTCATTACTTTAAAAGTTCTTAATTGAGTTTTTCTTTACTGTAGGCTTTACCTGTTCAGTGAAAGAATTCTAAACTCAAACTCTCCGAAATACCAATTTTTCGTCGTTTATATATTCTAATATTGCTCCCTCAGCAATATTAGAATGTGCGAATAATAATTAATATATTTTATTAATTAAAGGTAAAGTTGTGCAACAAATAATTCATACATTAATTATGTTACCATTGCCCATTTTGCTGATGGCGCATTATACTTTATTATTATTAGTAAAGCTTATGTGCTTTCGTTTATTTACTTTAGGTTTATTTACCTTTTTTATTTATATTCTTTATTCTACATTTTATACATAATAACTTAAGTGTGTCATTATAGTTTGCATTATTTGTATACAATAATATATAAATTTCCCCATTAAATCTATTCTGGTTTCAAAACCTTGAACCAGATAAATATTTGGGTTATGTTGTTGTTGTTGTTTTTCATATAAAAATAAAAACCTTGAACCAGACCCGTTTGAAAAAAACACAGCTATTATATGGGAAATATTATATGGGCTTAGAATAGCTCATAGTTCTACATAAGACGATTTTCTGGAAATGTACAAACCCGGGGTTTTTCATATTTTTTCTTTATGCCAACAAAAAGAAATGCTTTTTTAGTTTTTTTTTGTCCAATTCCTTATGTTAACGCTTTTGTCCGTCCGTCAGATGGCACCAATAAAACCCAGTTATTTCATATGGTTAATCTGGAAGCTGGTGATAGACGCACAGATGGAAAGCTTGATTTATTGAGAACCAGATGTAATTGATGGAATTTTTAAATTCAGCCGGTAGGCGGCGCTAGTCCAATTTTTCCAAAACATTTTTTTTCGAATAAAAATGTAATTTTATATAGTAAATGAGCACCAAAAATGAAGTTTGACCACTCGTTGAAAACGTACTTAAGAGTAAAATATTTAACATTTCAACATTTTTTCCAGTGACGGGTGCATTAACGTATGGGGAAAGCCACATGAAGCGCTGAAAGGAAAAAATTAGTAGCAACTGTAAAGCACATCAGTATTTGTTTCGCAATTCTTTAGCCGCACATCCCACATGAAATTTAATTTAATACATTTAATATTAGATATCGTTCAATACTTAAGTAGTCAAATTATCACGCACCCCTTTTAAAGTTTTACTTCATCCGTGTGTCCCGAGACGAACATGTATTTTTATACGGTTTTATACATTATATTTTCTAAAGCTCTTTTGAAAGACATTTGTGAAATAATTATTAGAGATTTTAGTTAATTATTAAGGATGCTGCTGCTTCTACAATTTTTAAATGTCGGCGCAACAACTCAAAAAATGCCTTGATTAGAAACTACAAGATATATGATCAATGGTTTTTTAGGTGGGGTGAATTAAGGTCCAAAGAATGAAAGTCCATGGCCTTTGCTTCCAAATGAAAAGAAATTTAAGTCCATGGAATTATTGACCACTGCTAAAAAGAATTAAAGTCCAATATAAAAAGTAGTTCGGCTGCGCGGCAATTATTGACCACTGCTAAAAAGAATTAAAGTCCATGGACTATATGACTCTTTTACAAAATTCAAATGAGAATTAAAGTCCCATTGTATAATTTAGAATAATGTTTATTATAAAATATTTAATATTTTTCTAAATGATAGTAAAATAGAATTATAACTTCTTTGCTTTGCATTCAATTATTTAATCTTATTTTATTTATCGGAAGAGGGCAAACCACCTCTTTTTGTAACTTATCGGCAAAGGAACATAACTTAATTTGCAACTTTTAGGAAAAAGGAAATTTCCTTATTTTTTCAGGTTTTGTTTTTTTTTTTCAAAAAGCTGCAATAAGAAAGAGTTTTCCTTTTTCCGAAAAAAAGTAAATTTTTTTTTATTAAATATGAATTTTTATATTTTATATGGTTTAATTATTTTTTTTTATTGAATTACAAAAAAAAATCTAAAAAGAAATACAGTCCATTTGAATTTGGTAATAACGTCTTCAAATAAGTTTGGGCTCATAAACTATAGGAAATTTTTGGGGCTTATTGACTATAGGAAATCACATTTCAAAAAATAACTGTTTATATATTTTAGTATTCCCTTTCATTTGGAATTAAAGTCCAAGGACCGTTTTTAGGGCTTTTTTTATAAAAAAATTCCCTCTGTCCGTCTGTCCGATGTAAAAAAAAATCCCCCTGTCCGTGTGTCTGATGTAAACAATAAAAACCAGTTATTTCACATAGTTAGTGTACACACAATGATAGACCCACCGATGGAAAGCTTGATTTATTGAAAACAAGATGTAATTGATAGAATTTTAAAATTCGGCCGGTAGGCGGCGCTATTCACGTTTAACGAAAACACGTGCACCAAAAATAAAGTTTGACCACTCGTTGGAAAGGTATTTAAGAGAGCCAGTACTTTAAATTTCTACCGCTAGAGGCGCTGAATACTAAAATATAGAAACAGTTAATTATTAATATGTGATTTCCTATAGTCAATAAGCCCCAAAAATTAGGTTTAATGTAGCATCTGAAAGGTAGTAAGTAGTGTATAAAACCACACTTGTTATAATTTTAATTTCTGCCACTAGAGGGCGTAGCATACAATTATAATGCTTTTTATAAATGTTATTTAACTTGGTGAATTTTTACCAAAAATAAATGGAGAGCAAGTGGAGGAAAGTTCATCTAAAATAAAACAAATCAGACAATCCTATAGTCTGATTTTTTGCCGCTAGAGGGCAGTAAAATACAAATAAAAACTTGTAATTTAATATAGTAAATGTGCACCAAAAATGAAGTTTGACAACTCGTTAGGAAGGTATTTAAGAGTAGAATACGATGCCGGTAACCGTATTTTAACTTTCTACAGATAGAGGCGCTGAATACGAAAATATATAGAGTGTTAATTTTTAAAATGTGATGTGCAATAGTCGATAAGCCCAAAAAATTATGTTTAATGTCCCATCTGAAAGGTAGTAAGTAGTAGTATAAAATCACAGTTATAATTTTAATTTATGCGAATAGAGGGAGTAACATATACTCAAAATATGCAATTACAGTAGATAATTAAAAAAAGCCCATAATGATATAAAACTACTGATCAGTAGTTCGGCTGCGCGGCATATTTTATACCAATATAATATTTTGATATTTTTATCCAACAACAATTTTGTGTATTTACATTACACAATACAAAGAAAGAAAATATACATAACTGCTGAATACTAGAATAGAATCTCGAAAAAAATATGGCGCATTGAAAAATGGGTATAAAAAACCTAAACATAAAACACTAAGTTCCGTCTGTATGCTGTCCTGTTTACACTTTATGGTTTAAAGAAAAACAAAAACACATACGATTAACAACCCAAAATAGTTTTTTAACTTGGCAATCAAAAATGAGTTTCTTCTTTGTATAAGTCCTTCAGCTCTTCCTTGAACTTCTATGACATCAGAAGATTGAAACAAAAAATTCTTCACCGTGAAGTCTCTATATAATATATACTTTAAGATAATACCATTGATTTTAAATAACTAGACTACTAGGTAGTAGTATAAAACCACAGTTGTTATAATTTTAATTTCAACCACTAGAGGGCGAAACATATTTATATTGTTTTAAAAAAATATTACTTAACTTGGTGAATCTTTACCAAAAATGAAGGGAAAGCAAGCACAGGAAAGCTAATCTAAACTAAAATAAATCAGATATTCTCATAAACTAATTTTTTGCCACTAGAGGGCAGTAAATTACATATAAAATCCTTATTTAATATAGTAAATGTGCATCAAAAATGAAGTGTGACTAGTCGTTGGAAAGGTATTTAAGAGTAGAATACAATGCTAGTAACGGTATTTCCAATTTCTACCGCTAGAAGCGCCGAATACTAAAAAATGTAAAATGTTAATATTCTGAAAATTGTTTTCCAATTGTCAATAACCGCCAAAAAATAGGTGTAATGTCGCATCTGAATGGTAGTAAGTAGTAGTATAAAATAAAATCATAGTAATAATTTTAATTTATGCGGCTAGAGGGTGTAAAATCTACTCCAAAATTGCATTTAGAGTAGATGAATTTAAAAAAATCCCATAATTATAAAACTACAAATCAGTAGTTCTGCTGCGCGGCATTTTTCTCTCTTTCAATGAGAACATTTTTTATATTCCTTTTTTTCGCAAGTTACTATTGTATAGCATTATAATGTAATGTTTTGTTGGTATTCGTGTAATGCGTAATTGAATATTTACTAATTTCATTAAAAAAATTCTAATTTTCAATTTTTAGTAAAAAGAAATAATGGTCATCTATACTATAATCATATTGTAAGAACTGTAAATGCGTTTGGGGTTTATTGGAAATTTAAAAAATGCATATAATATTTTCAGGTTATCCATTTTCAGATTATATTAGTAATATTATTGTATGTAATAAAGAATTTCATTAAGTGTAATTATGTTTTTTTTACTTACACAAATCTTCCTATTTACACTTAATTTTGAGAGGTAGGGTGAAGATATTTTAGTAATTGTTTTTTTATATTAAAGAAGATATTAGAGCGCATTTTTATAAGGAAAAAAATTATTTCTTAGTGTAAATTTTTTTCAGAAAATACCGAACCTTTTTAATATATTTTATTATCAACACCAATCTATTCAAATATATGATATTTAGAAAGTGTGTCTAATTTATCATTAATAATAATAATTGTTTAAATTTAAAATTTTTCCCCAAAAAATTAACTTTTTTGCGGTTCAGTTTTTTTAATATTTACTATCAAGTTTGCTGTGCCAATTGGTTTAATTTTTTTTTTTTGGCTCAGTAAATTTTTTAAAAAATAAAATAATGACTATGTACGAGCCATTTCTCATATGTATTACCATTTCAATACTTTATAATTGATATAACGTTTTTTTTAATTCTTTTTTATTATTAATAATATTTCTTTAATTTATTGTGAAAAAACAAATTTATTTTTATTAGTAATTCTAGTATAAAACATTATATTTAAAAAAAAAAAATTATAAAGTATTGTAATGGATCAATACATATGAGATAGGGCTCGTAAATAAAAAATCTGAAATATGAATATGAAGTCAATGAAATTTAATCGAAGTGTCAAATATTAAAATAATAACATTAAAATGATGTTTTTATAAAATAAAATAAAATATAAATTCGCAGATATAAAACCCAAAAACGAAAAAACGAAAAAAGAAAAGAAAATTAAGGACTATAAAAAATATTCTCTCTTGTAGAGAGAATTTATTTTACTGTTGACATATTTTCCATCTACTTTTCAAATTTCTCAAAATGATGTATGTGGCGGTATCTGTTGACGAAAGTAAGCACTGTCGGTCATTTAACTAGTTATTTAAAATCTATGATTACAGAAGATTTTGTAGTATATATTTTTTGAAATCTAAGCATACATATATCTCTTAAATTTGATACATTAATTACAAAACATCAAATAGAGTGTTCTCAATACCATTAAATTTACTGTGATATCGTAAAAATTTCTAAAATTATGCTATTCCAGATCAGGAAATTTAACGTTATATGTTATAAAATTACATATTTGATTTGAAGTCAACAGAAGTATGTAGTCCTAGCTCTACAGTATAGAATTATATTCTATTATGTATTATTTTCGTATCAGCATAGCCTTCAAAATTTCTTTAAAATATATGTAGAGGCCCGAAAACACTATATTCGACAGTGATAAACTATTGCTCACATTTTTACATTATATTTGTCTCTGAAACCAATTAAAGTTAGAACATTGTGTTGGGAACTAACATAATGTTTAGATATATATTAATCTTTTATTTTGTTAAGGCGAAATTTGATTGTACAACTGTTAAAAGTTTACCAAAATTGAGACTAGTTATTTCATTGCTGTTTCTAGACATATTAATAAACTTTTAAAAAAAAAATATTTTATACTAACCTAAAAACATGCATATAACTGAAACAGTATTTTGGAAAAATAAATAAATAACGAATGGTTTGAGAACATTCTTATTTACAAGTACATATTTCAATATAAATTTTATTCGTGGTTATTGATTTAGGGTGCTAAGATTCTGCAAGCTTCCCATTTCGACTATGAATATATTTTGGGTCATAAAATTGCATTTCTTTGTGTTGCAAAAGGTAATCCGCGGCCGCATATAACTTGGTATAAAGATGGAACAGAAATATTTCAACATTTGTATTTACATGTAATATAAACAAATAAAAAATAAAAAATATATAACATTATTATCTCTGATAGGTACACGAATGGCGCATTGGGGACGATAAAGTGAAATCTAAAATTGAAATAGATCCAGCAACACAAATGGATGCCGGAGTTTATGAATGTACTGCCGATAACATGTATTCAATAGATCGACGTAGTTTCAAAACAGATTTTTCTATTGCATTTGACTAAATTAAATTTTGTCAAATGCAATAGAAAGAGTTGCATTTGTCATAAATTAAATTTTTCGTATATTAAATTTCGTATTCTATATAATATTAATTAAGTGCATATTTCTATATAACCTTTATAAAAATCTTTTATTTTATAAATTAATAGTTATATACATATAGCCATTATTGTTGTCCACATTTTGCACTTCCATTACTTGTGGAATGCAAAAAGAAACGATTGTTAGAAGAGTGAGCACCAACGAATTTGAAATATATGGAAGGAGCATAAATTTTCCCTCTCTTTCACATTAAAATTTTAATACATATATTGAAAAATTGTTTAAGAAGCCATGATTTCGATATTTCTCTTTCTTTTCATCACCAAGTTGTCAAATTAATAATTGAAAAATATTTCATGTGAACGGTTGAGTTTTAAAAAGTTTATTAAAATTAATAATTTGTGAATTAAAAAATAGTATAGTGATAAAATAATTTATATAGATAATTGATTAAAAAATCTAAAAATTAATAAAAGTTTAAAATTTAGTATTTTAGTATATTAATTCATTGTAACAATGTAATTCCATAAAGATATAAAAGGTATGTTATTTACTTCATATTTTCACTAGTTTGTTAAAATAATTAATCATATAAATTTAATTAAACTAAAATAATTAAAACATATTATTCAATAATTTTGCTTGTGTTTGCTGTGTTTTCGTTGTGTTTGCTGTGTTAGATTTATAACAGCTGATTTTAGATTTACAGGGCTGGCTTTTTAAAAAACAAAATCCCTTATATTAACGTTTTTGTCCGTCTATCTGTCTGTCCGTCTGATGTAAACAATAAAAACAAGTTATTTCACATACTTTATCCGATAGCAAGCTTGATTTATTGAGAACGAGATGAAATTAATGGAATTCTAAAATTCAGCCCGTATAACCATATTTCAAATTTATACCAGTAACCGTATTTCAAATACTAAAATATATAATAATATAATAATTTCAATTCATAACAAATCATTTCAAATGGTCTTCATTTCAATTCATAACAAATCATACAAAAATGTAGAGATATAATTAAAATGGAAAAAATATATAATATTTATAAATATAGTTAATTCATTGTAACAATTGTAACATTTTCAAATTTTATTGATATGTTAGCTGAAGATAAGTTCGGAGGAGAAGGGTTCGGAAGCCGGAAGCGTGGGGCGCCAGGTCTGAATGACCTAGCCACAATCACTAAAAAAACAAGACCAATTTTTTTCTTTCAGCTTCCAGGATCATTGGGATTTCCTCCTATTGCCGGCTTAGCAAAGTCTGTGGGGAGTGGTTCGCCAATGATCCAACTGTTGTGACTCTATTTGTATTTATATTCACCTTTATATTAATTGTTGGTGGCCTGATCGTCTTCTTTTAATCCTTTTCCTGGTTTTACTTCTTCAATGTTTTTACTTTTATAATAAAACAACTATTTGTTTAGTTGACTTTTAAGAGTTCTTAATTTAGTTCTTTTACCGTAGGCTAAACCTGTCTTCAATATTTGAACTCGCCGAAATACCAATTTTTAGCCGTTTATATATTCTAATATTGCTTCTTCAGCTTCAGCGAAATACCAATTCTTCAGCGAAATACCAATTTTTAGCCGTTTATATATTCTAATATTGCTTTTTCTTTATTATCTTCTCTTTTTTTTATTATTTTAATTTCTTTTCTCTCCAATTTCGCAAAAAAAATCTTTTTAAGATTTAAAATTTTACCCTTTATTTTATGACATTTTCGTAGTATAAGTTTCTAAACAAAAAATTCCTATTCTTCTCTCCATTTTTTTTTACTTTTATTTTCTCTATCATTAAACATATGCTGTAAACATATGCTAATATATAAATGCTAAAACTAATTATTAGTATTTTGATTTTCTCTAACCTTTTCCCAAATAATATTTCGCAAAAAAAAAAAAAAAATTAATCTAAATTTAGAAAATGTTGAATATTTTATATTATTGTAAAATCATTAGTTTTGATTTTCTTAATTGAAAATTTTTAAATTTTTATATAATTTGTTTTTTTTTTATTATTATTTATGTACCCTGTTTTTAGGCATATTGACGGAAGTATTTATAGTTCCGTTGTTTTATAACGGAGAACGTACGTACATTAATATCTTGTATCTTTTTGTCATTGTTTTCTAAATATTTTTCAAAACATTGCAATGTTTTGGTTTGCAATAATTGTCCCTGTATATTCGCTAGTCTATTAACAATAACCACATTTGCATATACATGAGCCGGTATTTCATGTTCGTTAAAAATTTTATTGGTTTGACCTTCAATTTCCTTATTATTTACTGATTTTAAATTACTGATTTCAATTAAATTATTTTCATTATTATTAACTTTGTTTAATTCAACATAATAATTTACTTTATTATCTTTAAATACTTCAAATTCCTCATTACGAACTTCATTTTTTGTTTCATTTCTTATTTCTTTAATTTCTTCAATATCTTTACTTTCTTCAATATTATTTTTATCTTCCTTATATACTTCAATTTTATTATTTTCAATTTTTTCTTCTTTATACAAGTCGTTAATTTCTAATTTCATTTCTTCTAATTTTGTATCAGTAACATGATCAGTATAAGTTTTTGTTGTATTAATTACCGGAACATAAATTTTCCCATTTCGTCCTTTACTTAATAATCCTCCTTTTTCTTCTATAATTTTCTCCGCTCTTTTAATTACATTTTTATTTTCTTCATTTAATTTTCCATTTTTCCCTTGGAAATTCTCAAGATCCGCAGAACTGTTGTCTGTTCCTGATGAATTTTCCTTGGATTGTTCTTTTCCATTTTCTTTTGTTAAAATTGGTTTTATCTCGCTGCCTAGAAAAAGTTCAAGATCCGCTGCTCTGTGGTCAGCTCCTGATTTTTCCGGTTTTGAGTTTCCACCTTCTTTTCCTCGTTAATTAGTATTCTATTATGCTTTGTCCGTTTTTTAAAATTTCCTTTTTTAATTTCATCATTATTTTCCACAGTTTCAAAACGAACTCCTTTTTTAAGCACAGTTTCAAAACGAACTCGTTTTTTAATTTCATCATTATTTTCCACAGTTTCAAATCGAACTCCTTTTTTAAGCACGTTATTTCTCTCTATTTTACCGTTATCAGTTTTATCAAAATTATCCGTTTTATTTTTAAATTCAGCATTTCTCTGTATTTTATTATTCTCTAATTTTTCAAAAAATACGCTGTCTTTAAATTCCCTATTTTTGTTTACTTTACTATTATCTATATTTTCAAAACTATTAATTTCTTTAGTTTTAAACTCCTTATTTCTCTCCATTTTATTATTTTCAAGACTAAAAATTACTTTATTTTTAACCTCCTATTTCTCTCCATTTTTCGTAACTTAATTACTTCGAATTCTCTATTTATTTCTGCATTATTTCTAAAACTCGTATTATTCTGAGTAAAGAAGGGAAATGAAACATCATTGTTATTATTTCCCAGGCTTGTATCATGTAGTAACGCATTTTCATTTAAATATTCATTAATTTTATCATCCTTCAATAAATTTATTCGAGCTCCAGTATCTACTAAAAATGTGACTTTTTCATCGTTGGCGAAGTACAACGGCATTGCTACTAGAGGCTCGTACCAACGATTTCTCATTGATACACCCTCCTTCTTAAACCTACGGGATGAATATTGGGTTTTTAATCCATCCCTCTTTCGTTTCCGTGATTAGCTTGATAATTTTGACGTGCTGGACATGTTAATTCTGTATGTCCTTCTCTTTGACACCAGTTGCAGTTTTCTAATCTAAATGAGCTGATTCTGTGTGTTGTTACCTCTTCCCAGGCTTTTTCCTTATTAAATGGACAGTTAGTTGCAATGTGTCCCGTATTTCTACATAAATAGCACTCCATAAGAGCCCAATTATTTTCTCCATGTACATTATTAGTTGGTGGCGCGCTTCTTTTTCGAGGTTCCCTGCACTCTTTGCTGTAGCGGCCCACCCTGCCACAATTAAAACAGGTTACTCTTTGCCCACTATTATTGTTTGGTTGCCGAAAAAATCTATTGTCTCTATTTTCCCGGTCCAGTGTTAGCTCTTTTATTATTTCCATGAGTTGTTTAGTAGTATCATTCATTGCGTTTTCAGTTGTTTTTTCCAATTGTTGTGGTCCCAACAATTCCAAAGATTCCCTAGCAAATCGTATCGCTTTTGTAAGGGTCTCTTCAATATTAGCACAATTTTGCGAAATTATATAATGTTTAATGGATTCCGATCGCAAACCTCTGATAAATGTTTTCCGGGCAGTTTCTTCGGCATCCTGTACGATTCCTTGAAACGAATTAGGAAATTTCTGCCTGGCGGCCAATTTAAAACATCCTAATTTTCGTTCTACCCGATCTCCAAATTGTTCCACAGATTCATCAGGAATCTGCACGCATTCTTCGATTTCTCTTTTTAATTGGGTTAAGTCTTTGTAAGGAATAAACACGTTTTCCAGAATTGCTTTAAAATCTCTAAAGCTATTCACCGCTCGTTCCTGAAAAATGTCCGCGGCTCTACCTTTTAATTTTTCTCGAATTATTTGATTTAATACCGCGGCGCGGTCACATTCATCTGTTCTGAAGTATGCGTTATGTGCAAGCGCAACAAAATTTTGTAAATCCAGTATCATACGATCTCCTTCTCCGCAAAATGTTGGAATGCCCTGGAAAAATGTTTTATATGTTTTTTCTAGGGGCATTGTTGCGTTCATTGAAGTTGTCATACCGAAATCGTATGTATTATCCTTGTTTAAAAAATTTGTTGATCTCCTATTATTTTTGTGTCCTGATCCGTTGTTTTGTGGCATTAAATCCTCCTATAATCCGTTAGGTATTTGTAAGCAGCTATTGGTGCGTAGAATTGCTCCCTGCGTACATAATTTATTTGTATCCGTTTCCAATTTGTCAAAGTTTCTGTTAATATTAATCAAGGTTTCGTTTCTTTCCCTTAATTGACTAATATTTCCTACTGTTATCCCTCCTACGGCACCTTCTTCTTCGCTCTCGCTGCTATTACTTTCAGAATTTGTCCTAACGTTATTTGAACGTATACTCAAATTAATACCGTTAAATTAAATTCCGTTTCCGACCCGCTTTCGTTCGATATAGTGCCGCCTGAATTTTCCGGCGCAAAAGTTACCGATCGTCTCCGTTTTGTTAAATTATTTGTATTACCCTGTGGTGTGGATCTTATCAGTGATAATTCCGCAAAATTAAGGTTTTCCGGTAAAATAGTAGAATCTTCGAGTATTTTCTTTTGTCCGCGAGTAGTTGGTGCTATGTGTTAAATGGTACTCAAAAAAAATAATTAAATTGATTTTCCAACAAATTATACCTAAAATTCTATACTATTTTGTTATTATTATTTTTATTTTAAGATATTCCTATACTTTCGTAAAAATAATACCACAATTATTAAAACTCAATAACATTCAATAATAAAAATAATTCGCATTCAATTTTTTATTGAATAAAAAAAACTCCCTTTTCCTCTACGCCTATGGCTAAAAATTATTTTAAATAAAAATATATTCTCAATACAAAACATATGTACTCTCAAAAACGACCATTTATTGTATCGCATATATACACCAATACAACACAAAAAAAAAATCTCAATAATTATGCATATAACATATATGTGTTATGCATAAAAGCTTTAACGAGTTTTTTTTTTTTGTGTATTATTTTTTATGCACAAGCTTAAAGAACGAGTTTTATAATTGCGGGAGAGAAAAAAAAAATGTAAATTTTAATTAAAGCTCAAACCTTTAAATTTTTTTTGTGAGCAAATTTAAAATTATTTTATACCCGGGTCACACCAAAATTGAAAACCTAAGTTTTCGCGAAAACTAGATCTAAAAACTTTTATAGTGACACACCAAAAATGGAGCGCGATTTCGTTTTCGAATGTCAAATTATGAAAATTATTTATTTAAACAACTCTACGTAAAAACCAAAAAAATTAAAAATAGTAATTATTTGTTTTTAATGTCAAATTTTGATTTAATTATATTAAAAATTATTTAATAAAATTTAATTTTTCTTGTTTTTTTTTTAAATTTTCGATTTTTTTTTTATTTTTCACAAAAATGGCTACTTTTGTATGGAAACTTAGCTATGCCTACTTCAAAAATACATATCTTCTATTTTGTAATAGATGGCGCTAAAATATATTTTCGTGAAAACCTTAAAAATTTGTAGATTTCGTGTTTTCAATTTATTCCTGAAAACTGTACTAAACCTTATGAATTTCCATTTTTGAACTTTGAAAACACGAAAACTGAGTTTTCGGTCCTGTGTGTCCCGGGTATTACTTTTAATTTTAACTCTTTACTTATTATAATTTAATATAATGTAAATCCCGACAAAATTTTCTCTTCCAATATTGTTGTAGTTATTTATAAAGTTAACTTATAATATAATTACAAATAATTGTATTTTATTTCGAGAGACCACAAGTGAAATTAGAAAACGACAAAATTCCTAAGAGAAGATAATACAGCAAATTCCAATTTAATACAAATTTAAGAGAAACAAAAAGTTTAAAATTCAAATATAACTTTAAGTTTATTATTATTTTTATTAATTAGTCATTGTATTTCTTAAATATTTTAACATTTCCTCTCTCAAAAATTAATATTAACTCTTCTGAAAAAATAATTAAAAGAAAATATTGGATCATGTAACTTGAAATTTTCATTTTAATATTATGTAAAATTTTTTTGTGTAATTCTAAATATTTTTTACTTTGAATAATATTTACTAATATTTTACTAAAATTCCAATAGTTTTTTCTTTACTTCGAATACATTTTTTTTTCTTTAAGTTATTTTATGTTACAAAGTTAAAATTTTTTTACTACTTCCTCTACGCCTATGGCTAAAATTTTTTTACTACTTCCTCTACGCCTATGGCTAAAATACTACTTCCTCTACGCCTATGGCTTCCTCTACGCCTATGGCTGTTTTAATACAATTTTCAAACAGCTGATTAAATTTTTTTTTTCTAATTTTTTCTCCTTTTTCTCCTTCCTTTGTGCTTTCCGGAGTTCCTTTATTTGTCTTTTAAATGATTCCTCCTGTTCCTTACTGCTCCTGTCTTAAAATCCTGTGCAGATCTTTGATTTTTTCTCTTCTTCTCGCTGCCTCGCCGCCTCTAGTTTTTGTTGGTATTGGTTCTATCGATTTTGCTGGTGTTGTTGTTGTTGTTTTTTGCCTTTTTCGATATTCTTCGATCGAAATTGGCTTAGGTCCAGCGGTTGGTGATTCTTTAATTTTTTCTTCTAACTCCTTTAACGTCTTTGAAGACATTTACTTTATTTTATTTATTTTTCTTTTAAATAACCAGATAGTGAGACCTAAGCCTGTTCACTATGCTTGATGCAAACTGCAAGTAGAGGATTCTGTTTATGAATAAAAAAGAAAAAATAACGACGATAAATAAATTTATTTCATAATCCAGTCCGGTTTTTTTTTGGAGCGTAGTACAAAAATTGGTCACGGCACCAATGTTGTGACTCTATTTGTATTTATATTCACCTTTATATTAATTGTTGGTGGCCTGATCGTCTTCTTTTAATCCTTTTCCTGGTTTTACTTCTTCAATGTTTTTACTTTTATAATAAAACAACTACTCTTTCTTTTCATCACCAAGTTTTCAAATTAATGATTGAAAAATATTTCATGTGAACGGTTGAGTTTTTAAAAGTTTATTAAAATTAATAATTTGTGAATTAAAAAATAGTATAGTGATAAAATAATTTATATAGATAATTGATTAAAAAATCTAAAAATTAATAAAAGTTTAAAATTTAGTATTTTAGTATATTAATACATTGTAACAACGTAATTCCATAAAGATATAAAAGGTATGTTATTTACTTCATATTTTCACTAGTTTTTTAAAATAATTAATCATATAAATTTAATTAAACTAAAATAATTAAAACATATTATTCAATAATTTTGCTTGTGTTTGGTGTGTTTTCGTTGTGTTTGCTGTGTTAGATTTATAACAGCTGATTTTAGATTTACAGGGCTGGCTTTTTAAAAAACAAAATCCCTTATATTAACGTTTTTGTCCGTCTATCTGTCTGTCCGTCTGATGTAAACAATAAAAACAAGTTATTTCACATACTTTATCCGATAGCAAGCTTGATTTATTGAGAACGAGATGAAATTAATGGAATTCTAAAATTCAGCCCGTATAACCATATTTCAAATTTATACCAGTAACCGTATTTCAAATACTAAAATATATAATAGTATAATAATTTCAATTCATAACCAATCATTTCAAATGGTCTTCATTTCAATTCATAACAAATCATACAAAAATGTAGAGATATAATTAAAATGGAAAAAATATATAATATTTATAAATATAGTTAATTCATTGTAACAATTATAACATTTTCAAATTTTATTGATATGTTAGCTGAAGATAAGTTCGGAGGAGAAGGGTTCGGAAGCTGAAAGCGTTGGGCGCCAGGTCTGAATGACCTAGCCACAATCACTAAAAAAAACAAGACCAATTTTTTTCTTTCAGCTTCCAGGATCATTGGGATTTCCTCCTATTGCCGGCTTAGCAAAATCTGTGGGGCGTGGTTCGCCAATGATCCAACTGTTGTGACTCTATTTGTATTTATATTCACCATTATATTAATTGTTGGTGGCCTGATCGTCTTCTTTTAATCCTTTTCCTGGTTTTACTTCTTCAATGTTTTTACTTTTATAATAAAACAACTACTCTTTCTTTTCATCACCAAGTTTTCAAATTAATGATTGAAAAATATTTCATGTGAACGGTTGAGTTTTTAAAAGTTTGTTAAAATTAATAATTTGTGAATTAAAAAATAGTATAGTGATAAAATAATTTATATAGATAATTGATTAAAAAATCTAAAAATTAATAAAAGTTTAAAATTTAGTATTTTAGTATATTAATTCATTGTAACAATGTAATTCCATAAAGATATAAAAGGTATGTTATTTACTTCATATTTTCACTAGTTTGTTAAAATAATTAATCATATAAATTTAATTAAACTAAAATAATTAAAACATATTATTCAATAATTTTGCTTGTGTTTGCTGTGTTTTCGTTGTGTTTCCTGTGTTAGATTTATAACAGCTTATTTTAGATTTACAGGGCTGGCTTTTTAAAAAACAAAATCCCTTATATTAACGTTTTTGTCCGTCTATCTGTCTGTCCGTCTGATGTAAACAATAAAAACAAGTTATTTCACATACTTTATCCGATAGCAAGCTTGATTTATTGAGAACGAGATGAAATTAATGGAATTCTAAAATTCAGCCCGTATAACCATATTTCAAATTTATACCAATAACCGTATTTCAAATACTAAAATATATAATAATATAATAATTTCAATTCATAACAAATCATTTCAAATGGTCTTCATTGCAATTCATAACAAATCATACAAAAATGTAGAGATATAATTAAAATGGAAAAAATATATAATATTTATAAATATAATTAATTCATTGTAACAATTGTAACATTTTCAAATTTTATTGATATGTTAGCTGAAGATAAGTTCGGAGGAGAAGGGTTCGGAATCTGAAAGCGTTGGGCGCCATAAAGGTGAATATAAATACAAATAGAGTCACAACAGTTGGATCATTGGCGAACCACGCCCCACAGACTTTGCTAAGCCGGCAATAGGAGGAAATCCCAATGATACTGGATGCTGAAAGAAAAAAATTGGTCTTGTTTTTTTAGTGATTGTGGCTAGGTCATTCAAACCTGGCCTGATCGTCTTCTTTTAATCCTTTTCCTGGTTTTACTTCTTCAATGTTTTTACTTTTATAATAAAACAACTACTTCTTTGTTGACTTTTCAGAGTTCTTAATTTAATTCTTTTACCATAGGCTAAACCTGTTCAGCATAAGACTTCAATATTTGAACTCCCCGAAATACCAATTTTTAGCCGTTTATATATTCTAATATTGCTTCTTCAGCAATATTAGAATATTTCAATAAATATAAATTAATTAATATTTCTTATTAATCAAAGGTAAAATTGTGCAACAACAATTCATACATTAATTATGTTGCCATTGGCCATTGTGCTGATGACGCATTATTATTATTATTAGGAAACCTTATGTGCTTTCGTTTATTTACTTTAGGTTTTATTTACCTTTTATTTATATTTTCTGTTCTACATTTTATACATAATAACTTAAGTGTGTCATTATAGTTTGTATACAAATAATATTTATAATACGATGACGTATTTTATTATTGTTTTGGTTTTCATTATATATTATAGCTCTGCCGATATAATGCATTTTTAGGCAATGACAACATAAATGCATGAATGTTGTCACACAACACCTCCTTTTCCCAAGATAAAAAATATCTATATTTTTTAAGTTAATGGTATTTCAGAGTTTTCCAATATGAATTTCCAAATTTAGAACATTCTTTATTTTAAAAAGATTATAAAACGTACAAAATAATTTTAATCTTAATTTAGTTACATTAATTTTATTTTATAATTTTTCATTTTTAAACAATTTGATTTTATATAATGTTTTAAAAACCCAATAGTAATATATAATTTAATATTTAAATAATTTTAATTTTCATAATTTTAATTTTTTAAGTATTCAATAATTTAATATTGTTTCCCAATTTTTATTTAATATTTTATACATGATATATTTTTTTTTATAATTTTTCTCAATTTTTCCTTTTCACAATTTTCCAACTTAATTCTAGTTTAAAATATTAAATATTTTTTATTAATTTATTGATTTCAAATTTTATTAATTTAATCAATTTAATTTATGGTATACATATTTTTTTTTACATTTTTATATATTTTAATAGAATATATAATAGTTCTAATTTTTATATATGTTTTATGGTATAATTTAAAATTTTCAATAATATAACTTTGTTGTAAATTTTTATAATTTATGTAATTTAACAATTTCAATAATAATTTAATATTTATAATTTTATATATATTTTTTATTTTATTTTAATATTATGTGTACATTTTATTTTATTTTTATATTATGTATAATAGTATACCTCCCATTTTTTTTTTAAATTAAATTTTCAATATAATTTTACATAAAAGAATTTTTTTTTTAATATTATAAATAGTATATTCTAAATTTAATATTTTATTTGTTCAAATTTTTGTTTTTCATAATTGACTAAAAAAATTTTTTTTTTTTTTATTATTTTCTCTTGTTTTTTTTTATTATTTTAATTTCTTTTCTCTCCAATTTTGCAAAAAAAAATCTTTTTAAGATTTAAAATTTTAACTTTTATTTTATGACATTTTCGTAGTATAAGTTTCTAAACAAAAAATTCCTATTCTTCTCTCCATTTTTTTTTACTTTTATTTTCTCTATCATTAAACATATGCTGTAAACATATGTTAATATATAAATGATATAACTAATTATTAGTAATTTGATTTTCTCTAACCTTTTCCCAAATAATATTTCGCAAAAAAAAAAAAAACTAATCTAAATTTAGAAAATGTTGAACATTTTATATTATTGTAAAATCATTAGTTTTGATTTTCTTAATTGAAAATTTTTACTTCTACTTAACGTATGATATATCGCGAAAAATAATTGTTCTATATAATTTTTTTTTTTTTATTATTATTTATGTACCCTGTTTTTAGGCATATTTACGGAAGTATTTATAGTTCCGTTGTTTTATAACGGGGAACGTACGTACATTAATATCTTGTATCATTTTGTCATTGTTTTCTAAATATTTTTCAAAACATTGCAATGTTTTGGTTTGCAATAATTGTCCCTGTATATTCTCTAGTCTATTAACAATAACCAAATTTGCATATACATGAGCCGGTATTTCATGTTCGTTAAAAATTTTATTGGTTTGACCTTTAATTTCCTTATTATTTACTGATTTCAATTAGATTATTTTCATTATTATTAACTTTGTTTTAACATAATAATTTACTTTATTATCTTTAAATACTTCAAACTCCTCATTACGAACTTCATTTTTTTTTCCATTTCTTATTTCTTTAATTTCTTCAATATCTTTAATTTGTTCAATATTATTTTTATCTTCCTTATATGCTTCAATTTTATTATTTTCAATTTTTTCTTCTTTAAACAAGTCGTTAATTTCTAATTTCATTTCTCCTAATTTTGTATCAGTAACATGATCAGTATAAGTTTTTGTTGTATTAATTACCGGAACATCAATTTTCCCATTTCGTCCTTTACTTAATAATCCTCCTTTTTCTTCTATAATTTTCTCCGCTCTTTTAATTACATTTTTATTTTCTTCATTTAATTTTCCATTTTTCCCTTGGAAATTCTCAAGATCCGCAGAACTGTTGTCTGTTCCTGATGAATTTTCCTTGGATTGTTCTTTTCCATTTTCTTTTGTTAAAATTGGTTTTATCTCGCTGCCTAGAAGTTCAAGATCCGCTGCTCTGTGGTCAGCTCCTGATTTTTCCGGTTTTGAGTTTACACCTATTTCAAACTCCTCGTTAATTAGTATTCTATTATCCTTTTTCCGTTTTTTAAAATTTCCTTTTTTAATTTCATCATTATTTTCCACAGTTTCAAAACGAACTCCTTTTTTAATTTCATCATTATTTTCCACAGTTTCAAAACGAACTCCTTTTTTAAGCACGTTATTGCTCTCTATTTTACCGTTATCAGTTTTATCAAAATTATCCATTTTATTTTTAAATTCAGCATTTCTCTCTATTTTATTATTCTCTAATTTTTCAAAAAATACGCTGTCTTTAAATTCCCTATTTTTGTTTACTTTACTATTATCTATATTTTCAAAACTATTAATTTCTTTAGTTTGAAACTCCTTATTTCTCTCCATTTTATTATTTTCAAAACTAAAAATTACTTTATTTTTAACCTCCTTATTTCTCTCCATTTTTCGTAACTTAATTACTTCGAATTCTCTATTTATTTCTGCATTATTTCTAAAACTCGTATTATTCTGATTATAGAAGGGAAACGAAACATCATTTTTATTATTTTTCATTATGGAAAAATCCAAAGTCCTATAATTTCCCAGGCTTTTATCATGTAGTAACGCATTTTCATTTAAATCTTCATTAATTTTATCTTCCTTCAATAAATTTATTATTTTATTACTAAAATGTAACTATTTCATCGTTGGGCGATGTCCAACGGCATAGCTACTAGGGGCTCGTAGCAACGATTTCTCATTGATACACCCTATTTCTTAAACCTACGGGATGAAAATTGGGTTTTTAATCCATCCCTCTTTCGTTTCCCTGATTAGCTTGATAATTTTGACGTGCTGGACATGTTAATTCTGTATGTCCTTCTCTTTGACACCAGTTGCAGTTTCCTAATCTAAATGAGCCGATTCTGTGTGTTGTTACCTCTTCCCAGGCTTTTTCCTTATTAAATGGACAGTTAGTTGCAATGTGTCCCGTATTTCTACATAAATAGCACTCCATAAGAGCCCAATTATTTTACCCATGTACATTATTAGTTGGTGGCGCGCTTGTTTTTCGAGGTTCCCTGCACTCTTTGCTGTAGTGGCCCACCCTGCCACAATTAAAACAGGTTACTCTTTGCCCACTATTATTGTTTGGTTTCCCAAAAAATCTATTGTCTCTATTTTCCCGGTTCAGTGTTAGCTCTTTTATTATTTCCATGAGTTGTTTAGTAGTATAATTCATTGCGTTTTCAGTTGTTTTTTTCCAATTGTTGTGGTCCCAACAATTCCAAAGATTCCCTAGCAAATCGTATCGTTTTTGTAAACTCTTCAATATTCTCTTCAATATTAGCACAATTTTGCGAAATTATATAATGTTTAATGGATTCCGATCGCAAACCTCTGATAAATGTTTTCCGGGCAGTTTCTTCGGCATCCTGTACGATTCCTTGAAACGAATTAGGAAATTTCTGCCTGGCGGCCAATTTAAAACATCCTAATTTTCATTCTACCCGGTCTCCAAATTGTTCCACAGATTCATCAGGAATCTGCACGCATTCTTCGATTTCTCTTTTTAATTGGGTTAAGTCTTTGTAAGGAATAAACACGTTTTCCAGAATTGCTTTAAAATCTCTAAAGCTATTCACCGCTCGTTCCTGAAAAATGTCCGCGGCTCTGCCTTTTAATTTTTCTCGAATTATTTGATTTAATACCGCGGCGCGGTCACATTCATCTGTTCTGAAGTATGCGTTATGTGCAAGCGCAACAAAATTTTGTAAATCCAGTATCATACGATCTCCTTCTCCGCAAAATGTTGGAATGCCCTGAAAAAATGTTTTATATGTTTTTTCTAGGGGCATTGTTGCGTTCATTGGAGCTGTCATACCGAAATCGTATGTATTATCCTTGTTTAAAAAATTTGTTGATCTCCTATTATTTTTGTGTCCTGATCCGTTGTTTTGTGGCATTAAATCCTCGTATAAGCCGTTAGCTATTTGTAAGCCGCTATTGGTGCGTGGAATTGCTCCCTGCGTACATAATCTATTTGTATCCGTTTCCAATTTGTCAAAGTTTTTGTTAATATTAATCAAGGTTTCGTTTCTTTCCCTTAATTGACTAATATTTCCTACTGTTATCCCTTCTTCGCTCTCGCTGCTATTACTTTCAGAATTTGTCCTAACGTTATTTGAACGTATACTCAAATTAATACCGTTTAAATTAAATTCCGTTTCCGACCCGCTTTCGTTCGATATAGTGCCGCCTGAATTTTCTGGCGCAAAAGTTACCGATCGTCTCCGTTTTGTTAAATTATTTGTATTACCCTGTGGTGTGGATTTTAGCGGTGATAATTCCGCAAAATTAAGGTTTTCCGGTAAAATAGTAGAATCTTCTAGTATTTTCTTTTGTCCGCGAGTAGTTGGTGCTATGTGTTAAATGGTATTAAAAAAAAATAATTAAATTGATTTTCGAACAAATTATACCTAAAATTCTATACTATTTTGTTATTATTATTTTTATTTTAAGAATATTCCTATACTTTCGTAAAAATAATACCACAATTATTAATACTCAATAACATTCAATAATAAAAATAATTCGCATTCAATTTTTTATTGAATAAAAAAAAACTCCCTTTTCCTCTACGCCTATGGCTAAAAATTATTTTAAATAAAAATATGTTCTCAATACAAAACATATGTACTCTCAAAAACGACCATTTATTGTATCGCATATATACACCAATACAACACAAAAAAAAAAATCTCAATAATTATGCATATAACATATATGTGTTATGCATAAAAGCTTTAACGAGTTTTTTTTTGTGTATTATTTTTTATGCACAAGCTTAAAGAACGAGTTTTATAATTGCGGGAGAGAAAAAAAAAATGTAAATTTTAATTAAAGCTCAAACCTTTAAATTTTTTTTGTGAGCAAATTTAAAATTATTTTACTTTTAATTTTAACTCTTTACTTATTATAATTTAATATAATGTAAATCCCGACAAAATTTTCCCTCCAATATTGTTGTAGTTATTTATAATAATGTAGCTTGAAATTTTCATTTTAATATTATGTAAATTTTGAATAAAAAAAAAAATGGCTCATGTAGCTTGAAATTTTCATTTTAATATTATGTAAATTTTTTTTGTGTAATTCTAAATATTTTTGACTTTGAATAATATTTACTAATATTTTACTAAAATTCCAATAGTTTTTTCTTTACTTCGAATACATTTTTTTTTTACGTTATTTTATGTTACAAAGTTACAATTTTTTTACTACTTCCTCAACTGTTTTAATACAATTTTCAAACAGCTGATTAAATTTTTTTTTCTAATTTTTTCTCCTTTTGCTCCTTTTTTTGTGCTTTCCGTAGTTCCTTTTGTCTTTTAAATGATTCTTTTTTTAAATGATTCCTCCTGTTCCTTACTGCACCCCAGTCTTAAAATCCTGTGCAGATCTTTGATTTTTCTTCGATCGAAATTGTCTTAGGTCCAGCGGTTGATATTCTTCGATCGAAATTGTCTTAGGTCCAGCGGTTGGTTATTCTTAAATTTTTTCTTCTAACTCTGTTAACGTCTTTGAAGACATTTACTTTATTTTATTTATTTTTCTTTTAAATAAACAGATAGTGAGACCTAAGCCTGTTCACTATGCCTCATGGAAACTGCAAGTAGAGGTATCTGTTTATGAAGAAAAAAGAAAAAATAACGACGATAAATAAATTTATTTCATAATCCAGTCCGGTTTTTTTTTGGAGCGTAGTCCAAAAATTAGTCACGACACCAATGTTGCTTACAAATAGCTACCTTTATATTAATTGTTGGTGGCCTGATCGTCTTCTTTTAATCCTTTTCCTGGTTTTACTTATTCAATGTTTTTACTTTTATAATAAAACAACTACTTGTTTGTTGACTTTTAAGAGTTCTTAATTTAGTTCTTTTACCGTAGGCTAAACCTGTTCAGCATAAAACTGCAATATTTGAACTCCCCGAAATACCAATTATTTACTTTAGGTTTATTTACCTTTTATTTATATTTTCTATTCTACATTTTATACATAATAACTTAAGTGTGTCATTATGGTTTGTATTATTTGTATACAATAATATTTATAATACGATGACGTATTTTATTATTGTTTTGGTTTTCATTATATATTATAGCTCTGCCGATATAATGCATTTTTAGGCAATGACGACATAAATGCATGAATGTTGTCACACAACACAACTAACCATCATATCACCAATAACCATTTTCTTCAATCCATTACATTGGTTACCTCATAACCAACGATGGATCGAAGAAAATAGCGAAAAGGAAAAATTCTACAACTCCGGATCACTCAATGTTCTGATTTATTCCGCCATGGAAACAGTATACAGTCAACAAAAAAAAAAACAAAACAAATACACCACAGACTCATTCCACCCAGCGTGTCCCAACGAACTTAAATAGTCCACCACAAACCTAGAAAGACACCAAAATTTTCTTATAATAAATAAATAGGAACACAAATAAATTACTTTATAAATAACAAAATTGGGTTTTTTATTTGGTCTTATAAAAAAAATAAATTTTTTAATTTAAATAATAAAAAAAAACTATCATGGATGCAAATTCTGATAATTTTAAGTGTATATATATATATATATATATATATATATAAATAAATATACAGATCTAACAGGAGCTCTGGCTCCCACAAAATTTATAGTTTAATAAAAAAAAAAAAAAACATACCTTCTAATTTATGTTATCAGTAGTTACTTGGCTGCTCCGGACATGTCTGGAGAACACCGATTTTGAAAACGCGGCTCATATACAAAAAAAAATACTAATAAATATTTATATATATATATCACTAACGAAACTAAAAAAATTATACTTAAAAAAAAACTACTCTACTAAAATTACAAAAGAAATTTTCCAAAAATAATTTAAACGAAAAAAAAAAAAAATTCCCACGACTGATATTCTCAGGAACAGGACTGCGGACGATTACAGGACACAGAGACCACTCCAGAACATAGGATAACGCCGGAACAAAGAGACACAACAGGAAAAAAAAATTTGGAGTTCGATTTCTTTTTTTTTTACGCGCGCGCTGGACACCAAATTTTTTATTATAATTTAACGTTTTTTTTTCATTTTCTTTTTTTTCTTTATTATAAAGCACAAATATTTATATTCTTTATTAATCTTTTCATATGTTTTTTTTCTTTTCAGTCTTTTTATAATTTTTTAGATGTTTTTTTTTCACCAATTTTTTTCAATTTAATTTCTTTCCTTTCGATTTACATACATTTATCATTATTTTTATTTTATTTTTTTTCGGTCTTTAAGGGTTTCTTCTTTTTCCCCCTTTATAACAGCAATTTTTTAGTTAATTAGATAATTTATCACAATTTTATAAAAAAAAACGAACAAAACAAAAATTTCCAACATTTAACCCCGGTGTCCAGCGCGGCGATCAACATCCGACTGCCCAAAATTTAAATTTTCAATTTTTCTGATCATCTGATCTTGCCCTTTATTTGACCCGGAGTCAAAACAAGATCATTATTATTTGTTTTTTTAAATTTCACAAAAATTTAAATTTCATCATCACCACGACATCTAGCGTACGACACTACAATTTATAACTTAACGATAACTAATTTTAATAATGGTAACCTGCAGTACAGACTTAGGTGATAGAATTGACTTACAACTTTTTTTAGATATTGCTTCAACTATGATAAATGTAGTTTCCAATTAAGTTTAGCATCTATTATAATACCAAGGTATTTAAAACTGTCAACCTATTCAATATTAAAGCAACAATCACAACAATACAAATTTGAATCCAAAAATGGCATAAACTGATTATGGTTACAAAAATTTAAAAGTTCAAACTGATGTCATCTCCTCACTAGGTGGGCCCATAAGATTGGATTGAAAGAGGGGAGTCCGTTCAGGACCAAAAGTTGGTCCATTATACCTCTCGTCTGGTTACCCTCATGACACTCCCGCTGGAGCGGATGTGAGCCATGCACTCCCATTTGCGAATTTAATGATTGTTGCCAACTTCGAACCCCTGCATCACACGGTTCGTTCAAGAAGAAGGCACCGAAGCATTTATTCCGAAGATGCATGAGTTGGGGACAGTGGCAAAGAAAGTTCTCAACTGTACCCCTTTCGTCAACGCATCCTCTACAGACGTTAATATCTGACCGGCGGATTTTGAAAGCGTGGTCGCTGAGCATAGAGAGACCCGTTAGGATCGGAGTAGCTAGCTGTACCGCGGTTTTTTTCTGCAAAGCTGATTGGGCCAGCAGAATGGAGAAATTATATGCTCAAAATGTGATTAAAATCCACAAATCATCTAAAAATCATATTGATGCAGCTAAGTCTCATTGTCACGATATGTCAATGTTTCATATTAAAGGTAGAGGATATCAGCTAAGTGGTGCCTGGATAATGGACTATCTAGAAAACGTAATACATATTAAGCATTGTAAAATCTCAATACTTCGCCCAAGATCAAAAAAATTAAGACATATGAACACACTGGTTCAAAAATCAGATTCCCAGCAAATTTACTTGGTTATTAACTGGAACAAATGACAACAATTTTAAATTAGGTAATCTAGTTTTGACGCCTCGGATTAATTTTAAAGCTAATGAAGTCAGATCTTATAATTCCAATAATAATAATAATAATATGAAATTTTTTTTATCAATACTGCAAACACATTATGTTTTTTGGTATTGTTATGTTTTTTGGTATTGTTATTGGAATTTGAATGTTTACTTATAGGATAGTTGGGATTACTGTAATGACCAATATGAATGGGTAAATTGGGATTGGGAATTAATTTCTCGCAAACAATAATTCCCAATCCCAATTTACCCATCCATATTGGTCATTATAGTAATCCCAACTATCCTATAACTAAACATTCAAATTCCAATAACAATACCAAAAAACATATCAGTCATAGTAAGGACTATAATAACAATACAAATAATACTAATACTAATCCGAATACTACTACTAAAGCTAATTCTATTACTAAAACCAATACTAATACTAAAAATAATAATAAGGAACATGTCACCAATGCTAACAAAATTAACAATGAAAATAATAACATTTTAAATGTTAATAATAACAATAATAACATTGATCAAACTGATAATGTTTATAATGCTAACACAAACAATACTAACAACCATTATACTAACTATAATAATACTGATGACTTCGATAACAATATTAACACAAATAATAATAATAAATCAAAATACGGTTATACTCTCAGAACATAAATATCTAAAAAACTTGGGAAATTTCAGGATTTTGTCCAGGGACCCACCCTGAACCTACTTACTTCCGTTATCGAAATTCCTGACATCGCTCTTAAGTATGATATAAATCATAGGAATTTATCCTTTGTAGATCCTCTATTACCTCCTGTCGTGAAAATGACAATAAATTCGGCCGACAGTGTCGACAGCCGTTATTTGCTTTCTCGCCTTAGAGATAATAAAATATTTAACAACGTACGGCTTTATCTCGCTTATTTATATGATAAGCCCGACACTGTCTGTGTTGACGGTAAGACTAGGACGAATGTCATGATAACAATCCAGCAAGAAGGCCTTCCAACTGATTTATGTACCTTATGACAACTTTTTGATAAATACCATGAGAGTTTCAGTATTCCATCATATAAAGTTGCAAGTGATCTCTCTTCTTATTCGTCCCACGTAAACAATAAAAGAATTTCTTATCTGCAGAAATCCCGATTTGATACTGATATATTTTTTCGTCCCACACAACAAAGAAAATCTCCATTCTGGTAATCAACATTCCGTAATCTTCAAAGAACAACCACATGATAAAAAAATCGATTATTTTTACTTTCATTTTTATGAATTCACACTTCCAGTATATATATATATATGTATATATATATATATATATATAGATATATATATCTCCTCACCTGGCCATAACTCTTGACCGATTGAGCTCAAATTTGGAAGTTGAGCTCGTGCCATCAATGGCTTGGTACCATATAAATTTCGGGCCTTTTTGATGAGGGGGAAGGGAGCTCGGAGGGCCGTTTAATTTTTGAACGTACCAAAAAAACCATGTGGGGTATCAAATGAAAGGTCTTGACGAGTACATCTCATTGGACTGTAGTCCGGCGGGCGCCGTGAATCATGTCGGGCTCAAATCGGGGCAATGTGGGGCTCCATAATACAAAAAACCATGTGGGGTATCACATGAAAGGTCTTGACGAGTACATCTCATTGAGCGGTAGCCAGAGGGCGCCATGGGTCATGTCGAGCTCAAAACGGGGGCACTGTTGGGCCTATAATACAAAAAATCATGTGGGGTATCAAATGAAAGGTCTTGACGAGTAAAACTCATTGAGCGGTAGTCTGGGGGCGCCGTGGGAATCCAATCTACTGGTATACGCTGATGACATGAATATATCTAGACATATTTCATCTTCTGCGGACTCCATTCCTCTTCAGGACGACCTAAACAGATTCTCAATTTGGTGTCAGAAAAATTTTTTAGAACTTAATGTTAGTAAATGCCAAACCATTACGTATTCGCAGAAACGAATACAAACCACCCCCAGAGGTTACTACATTAACAATGAACGAGTTTGCCGAGTGAACTCAATTCGAGATCTTGGTGTTATCTGTGATAGGGAACTTAATTTTCGTTCACATATAGATAACATTATAAGTAGGGCTAATTCTTCTCTCGGTTTTGTTAAACGTTGGTCTAAGGAATTCTCAAACCCATACGTTACCAAATCTCTCTATATGACTTTCGTTAGGCCTCTTCTGGAATATGCAAGTCAGGTATGGTCACCATTTCATGCGGTACACATCCAAAGAATTGAAGCAGTCCAGCGCAGATTCCTACGGTTTGCTCTAAGAGGATTGGGTTGGGCCGATATTTACAACTTACCAACGAACACCGCCTAAAACATTAATTTTTATAGCGGCCTACTATCTGAGCAGATTGTCACGTCTCTATCCGTAATTTCCTTTTCCATTAGGAAATAGCTGATTTCTTTTATTGCTACCACCTCCGTTTGGAAAACCGTGGCATTTATTGCTACCACATCCGTTTGGAAAACCAGTCCTCTCTAGAAGGGAAACAGTATTAACGTGGCTGACCAGAAAAGTTTTTTTTTGGAAGTCACAGGGTTTTTCGACGTTTGGAACGATGGATTTCACAAATCCCAGGATAGTCTCATGCAGTTGATCCGGTATGTGATCATACCCGGTTTAAGTGAAGTCTCATCGCGGATCCCGCAGCAACTTTTTTTATGTGGATCCCAATCGGGTGTATAGCCGTTATGGTTTCCATAGCTGCAGTCGAAGCCGTTTTCATTGCTCCCGTAAGGGCGAGGCAACAAGACCGTTGTACTCTTTCCAGTATTTTATAATTGGAGTGTTTCTTAATGGCCTTCTACCAGACGAGAGAACCATAAGAGAGAATGGGCCTAATGACACTGGTGTATAGCCAGCGGATCATTTCTGGCTGGATGCCCCATTTCTTTCCCATCGCGCCCCGACACATGCCGAAAACCCGATGGCCTTTCAATGCTCATTCTTCTAGGTGTGATCTCCAATTTAGTTTCTTATCAATGTCAATTTGGTGCCACCTATCATGGGGGGATCAAAGATTGGCTATTTCTTTTTCTTGTGAAGTGGCAGATCTCGGTTTTCTGTGGATTAACTCCGGCGATTTCTACCTCGAATTAGCTTGTTACGAGAATTTTATTCCCGCGATTTCTACCTCGAATTAGCTTGTTACGAGAATAACCAGGTCGTCTGGACGTCGTTCACAACGAGTATCCAGAGTAGGCGTGACAGAATGCCGCCTTGTGGTGTACCTATGTGAACTTTACCTGCCCTTTCTTGGTCACCAAGGTTCGCAAAGATGTTTCTGTGAGCGAGCATATAGTTAATCCACTTGGCTAAATGCTCTTCAATAACTAATTCGCTATTTCGCTCGCTATTGACGAGTTCAGGTTGGATGTGGGTTTTCGCCAGGAATTTCTTTATACGCGACGCCTCATTGACACTATCGACGCAATCGCAGAAGGTTCTCCAAGATTGTCTCTTGGCGGACCGATCGCCTACTTATATTCTTTTAGAGCTCTTTGGTAGGAGCTCCAGTCTTCGTCACGATTACAGCTCTTTGCTTTGTTGAAGGGTCTGCAAACCTGTTTCCGTTTTTCTTTGAGGTCTTGCGTCAACTACGGCAGGTCAGAACCAGTTAAAAAGGTTAGTCGTATAAATATAATCAAGCAGTGACTTACCCCTATCGTTGCAGTCTGAGCTACCCCAAACTGAGTGATGTGAGTTTGCATCACAGCATATTATCAGTTGTTTGCTGTTGCGTTGGGTTAATTCCGCTATAGCCTCCAACTCGATAGACGGGAGGTGGGTGTGTCGTATAGCAGATATACCGACGCTAAGGTAATCTGTTTTTTCCTACCAGCCAATTCGCCCTCCCACACAACCAGTGTGCTATTTTTTTCGTAACCTGTGAGTTAGAAAGAAGATTAATATTTTTCTTTGCTACAATACAGGTTCTTGATCTACTTTGGTTACCTTTGTAGAAGAGCTGGACTGATTTGACAATCCATCCAGTAACCCTATTATCGACTGTCTAGGGTTCCTGGATTAGTGCCACGTCCACCTCGTTTCTATCGAAGAGCTATTGTAGGTTGGGTGTGGCCGCCCTACTGCGATGGAGATTGATCTGAACAATTCTCATGAATCGTTTTGATCAATCTCCATATCCAGTTCTTCCAGCAGCAATTCCTGGGTTAGGGTCTGGTCATCATCTGACGCCAGAAGGGGCTCAAGTAGGACTAATTCCTCGTCTTCGTCGCAAGACGGTGCCTGATCCCTCTCTGCCACAAGGCAATGTCCGACCGGATCCTCTGTTGCGTCGACAGGTGTTGATGCTGACAACCCAGAGGGTCCTGCTAATCCAGGAATTAACACATAAGCCCCTGTAACAGAGGTTGGTGCTTCTGTACCCGCAACAGAATTAGAGGCAATGGGTTGTTCTGCACATTCAACCGCCCTACTATCCGTTTTGAATAGTAATGTGGTCATCCTGTACCAGACCTCCCCCTTAGCCTCTTGAATCCTTCCGAAAGGTCTCTGATGTGGTCAGAGCGGATTCTTCACCGTGTGGTACACCTACCAGAGTTCCGTCGGCAGGTTATTCTGCTGCCGAATCTGGCTAAGAATGTCGGGAACCGCGTCGATAGCTGCTTCAAAGGCCTCCCTGATGATTAGTTGCCTGTCCATTGATATCTTACCCTCAAGTGTGGAAGAGTCGATGACTGCCATCTCAATCGAGTTGTTTTCATCTCCCCTGACCACACGGGCGTACGATTTAGGTGGTAGCTTCAAATGGATTGGATCCGGTATAGCGACAGGTTTTGCTTTAAGAGCAATCCCTGATGTCGGAGCAGGTCCCGCTATCTTAACAAATCTACGGATTAGGTTTTTCCGGGTGGGTCCTTTTCGGCCGGGGTCATCCGATCGTATTCTTTTTACTGGTGAGCCCAAACAGTACGTAATACTGGTGATCCCAAACAGAGAGACTGCTGGTTGCAACTTTTGGGTGCTTACGGTTTGTCCGCCCGTTCTTCACCTATCGCGCCCTTGATCATACTGCGCAGTTTCCATTCGCAACCCTTGTTGGTTTTGGGTGCCCTTCCTGCTACGCCAGGGTTACAAAAGTTAAGCCTTTCCAGCCCGGCCCTAAGTTTTTGGCGTTTACGCTGCTGCGCTCCCGAGATTTTCTTCTTTTTCTTAGCCTTGGCTACCCCTGTCGTGTTGGGGATAGCCTCGGCTGGGTGCGCGCCTACTTCTACTACTACTACTCCCAAGCGGCATAGATTAGACACCAATACTGAACTGATTAGTTAGCCCGTGACATCTTAGTAACAGAGTTTCTTATCAGTTTATTAATCAATACTAAACTGTTTAGAATATGGTGATACAGGGATGTGTACGGTACAGATTAAAAAGCGTGTTTTATAAATGCTTCTAAAATGTAATTATAAAGTAACAATTGGTACCAAAATGTGCTTTTAAAACACGTTTCGTTCAGTGTAACAGTTTTTAAACTGTTTAGTAGCAGCTATGTGAAAAAATAAAAACTTCAAGAAATCATTCTTTCTCTTTTTCACTTTTAAAAAAAAATATTTTTATTTCATTTTTGTGCAACTGAAAGGAAAAATATGTTTAATTTTTTATTACCTTTTATGGAAGAAGTAAAAATTATGATGATGAAAATTAATATTTGTAATACGAACATTTAAATTTACTAATTTGAAATAATTTTAACCATGAAATAATAAACGAACTTCACTTCATCGACTGAAATTGATTTTTAATTCGTAAAAATAAAGGGGCCTCTTTGAAAATTAAATTTTAAAGTTAGTAAGATATATTTATATTAATATAAATGTCTAGAAATTGTAATAAATTCGGCAGTTCATCATGAAATTATTGAATAATCGTTTTTTTATTGTGTTTGTGCTAAAAAACATCATAAAACATACTTATTTTATATTTATATTAAATATTAGTTTAGAAAATTAAAAAAAAAAAAAATATGGCGGATTCCAGTTTCGTGTCTAATATGTGTAATGAGTGAACGGCTAGTTCACCGCGACCAATTCATTGCAGAAATCTTATTATGATGATTCCGTCTTATTGACAATTCACCGAATTTTGCCAATAGAAAGCTTTTAAGTTGTTCTGACAAAAAACATGTCAAAATGTTATATATATATTTAACATATTCGACCAACCGATTTTTTGTCGTTTTAAATGATAATATTTTTAACAAGTTGATAGTAATTTCATACATGAAAAGTTTATAAAGTCATCGCTCTAAAAAAATTGTTTCTACAACTATTATATACACCTAATTCTGTTTTTACACGAATTTTTTTTACACGATTTTGATTTTACACGAATTAAAAAGAATTTTTTTTTTCTCTTTTTACACGAAAATTCTGGAATTTTTTTAATCATTTTTTGTGAAATTCTATGAATTTATTTATTCCCACTCCTTACAATTTGTACATTTTGTACTGCGCATTATATTTTTCGCAAATCAGGCAGATTATTTCTGTTATTATTTAAGTACATATTTGTTTAAGTACAGATTTATTTAAGTACAGATTATTTAAGTACATATTTGTATTTTTTATTTGTGTGGGATTCCCCGAATTATATAAACTAAAGACGTAATATACTGTGTACGTAGTTTGGTTCTGAGAAGTGAAAATTATTTTAGTTATTGTATATGTTTATTAAGTAATAAATAAAATAAGATTAGTGCTCGAATAAATTTATTAATTCTGTCAAAACCCAAAAACTGGTAAGTTTTAAATAATTTTCAAATCTTTTACTAAATGAAAAATGAAATATATTTTGGTAGCCTTAACATAATGTCACATAAATCACCAATAATAAAACCGAAGAGGAAAGCGATCAGTTTAGATACTAAAATTAAAATATTAGATCAATTAGCAACTGGACAAGGTGCAACGGCTGTTGGGAAGGATTTTGGTATTCATGAAGCTACCATAAGAACGATTAAGAAAAATGAAACAGCAATTAGTAAATCTGTATGTTCTGGAACAAAAATAAGTGCTAAAACATCATCATACATACGAGATATTGTCAAGGAGAAAATGGAAAAAGCTCTGGTAATATGGATTGAAGATAAATCACAAAAAAGAATACCAGTAGACGGAATTACTATCAAGCAAACGGCATTAAGAATCTATAAACAAATTAAAGAAATGGAACCAGGCACTTCTTCAGAGCCAAACAGGCAGTTTCCATTTTCAGCAAGTACAGGTTGGCTAACAGGTTTTCTCAAATGGCATGCTATCCACAATATAAAAATTAAGGGAGAAACTGCATCTGCAGATGAGGTGGCTGCTAAGGAATTTCCTCAAAAACTTAAAAAAAATATTGAAGATGGAGGATATACTCCAGATCAAGTATGGAATGCAGATGAAAGTGGACTTTTTTGGAAAATAATGCCAACCAGAACGTATGTTGCAAAATCGCAGAAATCTGCTAGTGGTTTTAAAGTAGCAAAGGACCGTGTAACATTGTTGTTTTGTTCTAATGCTTCAGGAGATCGTATATTAAATCCACTGCTTGTAAATCGAGCCTTAAGACCACGTTCTATGAAAGGTGTAGATTTTAGTAAATTGCCAGTTCACTGGATGGCAAACAAAAAAGCTTGGGTGACAACTGCAATCTTTACAAAATGGTTTGAGAAATATTTTGTTCCAGAAGTTAGGCGCTACATGAATGCAAAATGTCTAGAATTTAAAGTTCTTTTAATTCTAGACAATGCACCCGGTCATCTAGTCTTAGAGCACCCAAATGTACAGTTTTGTTTTCTGCCACCTAATACTACATCCTTAATTCAACCGCTCGACCAAGGTATAATCGCTACATTTAAAACCTATTACCTAAATAGTCTTCATTCCAATACGTGTTATAGAACATTCATTCCAATACGTGTTATAGAAACTAGAACAGAATGAGGTACCAACAGTCATTGATGTATGGAAAAAATTTTCAATTATGGAGTGTATTAATCAAGTTGGATTAGCGTTAGCTGAATTAAAGCCATCAACTTTGAACGCATGCTGGAAAAAAGTTTGGCCAGAATGTGTCACATCCAAAGGTCCCGTCGTCCTTAATACCGCTGAATTTCATGGTTATTATCCATAGCACATACAATTGGTGGAGATGGATTCGATGATCTTTCATTTGCAGATATAGATGAATTGTTAGTTGATAGAAGCCTGAGTGAAAATGAAATTATAGACGTCGTCCTTGCAACTCATGATGACAGAGAAAATAGCGATAATGCCGAAGAGAATCCTCCTGTTTTAAATGCAACTCTAATAAAATAAGGCCTTAATCTTGCCAGTAAATTAAGTAATCATTTTGAACAACATGATCCTGATGAAGAACGAGCTGGAAGATTTCAACGGGAACTGAAATCATTAATGGCATCTTACAGAGAACTTTATAATGGTTTATCCGAAAACCAACACAATCAGTAATAACTGATTTCGTACTCAAAACTACTGAATTATCAACACAGGAGGAGGAGACTAGTGATAATATAGAAATAATTTCTCACGAAGACGATGAAGAAAATATTTCTAGTGATGGCAGTGATATTAGAGTCTTACGCAACCGTGTACGTTTAATGCCAGAAAGTGACAATGAATAAAATTTTATTATACTCATTTTATTTTTCCTTATTTTTGTATTAATGAATTTGTGATATTATTTTTCCCTTTTTTATATGAATAATCATATTATTTTGTTTAATTTTTTTTTAAATAATAATTAATTTTTTATAATATAATTTAATTAAATGTGCAATGTGATTGAAATAAAATATGTAAGCACGAAAAATAAATCTTTAAATAATCAGGAACAAGATTTTTCATATTGTTTATGGTGTTTTTTAGTTGATTTTTAAAGTCTGAAACCAATCTACTATTTTTCCATATAGCCAATGTCTTTATTTAACGAATTTTTTTTACACGAATTTTTTGGGAACGTATCTATCGTGTAAAAACAAAATTAGGTGTATTTATATATGACATTGGAATTCGAAAAGTTTAATTCGAATTTAATAAAACCATATACAAAATCAGAACAGAATTTGTCGTTGTCACTGTCATGCTAATTTCCCGACGATGTTACCGTCGTACTTGTCGCGTATCGCGTTATTTATAATTGGGCTATGACCAAGGCCACCACCACAGCTGCCAACTTCACACTTATGGAAATTCCATACTTTAAGTTAAAATAGGAATTCCATACTTTGAGCTTTAAAATATTTTATAACTTAAAATTACCAGTTCTTATTCTACTAAGCTATTATGTTATGCTATGTAATTACTTCAATTATTTTAATGTCAATCTTATGATTACTTTTACATTAGTTAATTTTATAAGTATTATTACAAGAAAAAAATTATATTTACAAGAAAAATTTTTATAAATAGAGAAATATTAGGCTCAAGGCTGACTAGAATTGATTATAAAAGAGAAGATAAAAAGTAAAACAGTACAATCTACGAAACACGAAAAAACGTGTTATTTGCGCCATATTAATAACATATTTAGAGCTGCGATAACTTGTTACCATTTTTGTTTTTCGTTTATTATCTTCTACGATTTCTATGTTCTATGATTTGTATTAGTTGTAATACCGTATAAATAAAAATTAGGCAATAGATTGATATTATTCTGATTCTGGAAAAACATTTCTTTACTATTTTGATGAAATACTACCAGAGGTGATAAATAATATGAGCAACTGAGATCCTTCGTTATATTGTGATTAAATATTTCTTCTATAAGGTGATTTTGATGAAGTTCTAATCTGTTTATATATTTCGTTTGAAGTTTTAAGGAGTATGAGATAATTGGATCTAGAGTTTTTATAAAGATAATCATTAGAGTACTTTATATTTATTGTTTCATAATTTACGTTCGTACATAATCTTAACAGTTTCCTCTCACATATTTGTAATTGGTTAGCTATTGTCGGTGATATTGTAAACCAAATTGGAAAAGCACAAGTCAAAACTGGTCTGATGAGTTGTTTGTATATCAGTAGCTTAGTTTTAGGCATAAGATCATGGTGTGAGAGTAAAGGTTTTAGGAATCTTGTAGTTAATTTTGCTTTTTCTAGTGTTTGTCGACCATGATCATTGAATTTAAAGAGTTTGTTGAAATTTATTCCCAAATATTTAATAGTATTTTTACAACGAATTATGTCATTTTGGATGGTAAGTGTAACATTTCGACTTTTTTGTACGGTGTTTTTTGGTGCTTTGCCACTGGCGTTACGCAAACATATCATTTCTGATTTAGAAGAATTGATCTCAATACCCCATTTTTGGTAAAATGCAGCGATTTCATTAAGATGCTTTTGGACGTACTTAGTTGCTAATTCCGGATTTCTAGCATGAGCATATGCCATAGTGTCATCAGCATATAATATGGCAGTAGCACGGTTTTGTCGTGCTACTGCCATATTAACCCAACGCAACAGTTGTTTGCTGTTGCGTTGGGTTAATTCCGCTATAGCCTCCAACTCGATAGACGGGAGGTGGGTGTGTCGTATAGCAGATATACCGACGCTAAGGTAATCTGTTTTTTCCTACCAGCCAATTCGCCCTCCCACACAACCAGTGTGCTATTTTTTTCGTAACCTGTGAGTTAGAAAGAAGATTAATATTTTTCTTTGCTACAATACAGGTTCTTGATCTACTTTGGTTACCTTTGTAGAAGAGCTGGACTGATTTGACAATCCATCCAGTAACCCTATTATCGACTGTCTAGGGTACCTGGATTAGTGCCACGTCCACCTCGTTTCTATCGAAGAGCTATTGTAGGTTGGGTGTGGCCGCCCTACTGCGATGGAGATTGATCTGAACAATTCTCATGAATCGTTTTGATCAATCTCCATATCCAGTTCTTCCAGCAGCAATTCCTGGGTTAGGGTCTGGTCATCATCTGACGCCAGAAGGGGCTCAAGTAGGACTAATTCCTCGTCTTCGTCGCAAGACGGTGCCTGATCCCTCTCTGCCACAAGGCAATGTCCGACCGGATCCTCTGTTGCGTCGACAGGTGTTGATGCTGACAACCCAGAGGGTCCTGCTAATCCAGGAATTAACACATAAGCCCCTGTAACAGAGGTTGGTGCTTCTGTACCCGCAACAGAATTAGAGGCAATGGGTTGTTCTGCACATTCAACCGCCCTACTATCCGTTTTGAATAGTAATGTGGTCATCCTGTACCAGACCTCCCCCTTAGCCTCTTGAATCCTTCCGAAAGGTCTCTGATGTGGTCAGAGCGGATTCTTCACCGTGTGGTACACCTACCAGAGTTCCGTCGGCAGGTTATTCTGCTGCCGAATCTGGCTAAGAATGTCGGGAACCGCGTCGATAGCTGCTTCAAAGGCCTCCCTGATGATTAGTTGCCTGTCCATTGATATCTTACCCTCAAGTGTGGAAGAGTCGATGACTCCATCTCAATCGAGTTGTTTTCATCTCCCCTGACCACACGGGCGTACGATTTAGGTGGTAGCTTCAAATGGATTGGATCCGGTATAGCGACAGGTTTTGCTTTAAGAGCAATCCCTGATGTCGGAGCAGGTCCCGCTATCTTAACAAATCTACGGATTTGGTTTTTCCGGGTGGGTCCTTTTCGGCCGGGGTCATCCGATCGTATTCTTTTTACTGGTGAGCCCAAACAGTACGTAATACTGGTGATCCCAAACAGAGAGACTGCTGGTTGCAACTTTTGGGTGCTTACGGTTTGTCCGCCCGTTCTTCACCTATCGCGCCCTTGATCATACTGCGCAGTTTCCATTCGCAACCCTTGTTGGTTTTGGGTGCCCTTCCTGCTACGCCAGGGTTACAAAAGTTAAGCCTTTCCAGCCCGGCCCTAAGTTTTTGGCGCTTACGCTGCTGCGCTCCCGAGATTTTCTTCTTTTTCTTAGCCTTGGCTACCCCTGTCGTGTTGGGGATAGCCTCGGCTGGGTGCGCGCCTACTTCTACTACTACTACTCCCAAGCGGCATAGATTAGACACCAATACTGAACTGATTAGTTAGCCCGTGACATCTTAGTAACAGAGTTTCTTATCAGTTTATTAATCAATACTAAACTGTTTAGAATATGGTGATACAGGGATGTGTACGGTACAGATTAAAAAGCGTGTTTTATAAATGCTTCTAAAATGTAATTATAAAGTAACAATTGGTACCAAAATGTGCTTTTAAAACACGTTTCGTTCAGTGTAACAGTTTTTAAACTGTTTAGTAGCAGCTATGTGAAAAAATAAAAACTTCAAGAAATCATTCTTTCTCTTTTTCACTTTTAAAAAAAAATATTTTTATTTCATTTTTGTGCAACTGAAAGGAAAAATATGTTTAATTTTTTATTACCTTTTATGGAAGAAGTAAAAATTATGATGATGAAAATTAATATTTGTAATACGAACATTTAAATTTACTAATTTGAAATAATTTTAACCATGAAATAATAAACGAACTTCACTTCATCGACTGAAATTGATTTTTAATTCGTAAAAATAAAGGGGCCTCTTTGAAAATTAAATTTTAAAGTTAGTAAGATATATTTATATTAATATAAATGTCTAGAAATTGTAATAAATTCGGCAGTTCATCATGAAATTATTGAATAATCGTTTTTTTATTGTGTTTGTGCTAAAAAACATCATAAAACATACTTATTTTATATTTATATTAAATATTAGTTTAGAAAATTAAAAAAAAAAAAATATGGCGGATTCCAGTTTCGTGTCTAATATGTGTAATGAGTGAACGGCTAGTTCACCGCGACCAATTCATTGCAGAAATCTTATTATGATGATTCCGTCTTATTGACAATTCACCGAATTTTGCCAATAGAAAGCTTTTAAGTTGTTCTGACAAAAAACATGTCAAAATGTTATATATATATTTAACATATTCGACCAACCGATTTTTTGTCGTTTTAAATGATAATATTTTTAACAAGTTGATAGTAATTTCATACATGAAAAGTTTATAAAGTCATCGCTCTAAAAAAATTGTTTCTACAACTATTATATACACCTAATTCTGTTTTTACACGAATTTTTTTTACACGATTTTGATTTTACACGAATTAAAAAGAATTTTTTTTTTCTCTTTTTACACGAAAATTCTGGAATTTTTTTAATCATTTTTTGTGAAATTCTATGAATTTATTTATTCCCACTCCTTACAATTTGTACATTTTGTACTGCGCATTATATTTTTCGCAAATCAGGCAGATTATTTCTGTTATTATTTAAGTACATATTTGTTTAAGTACAGATTTATTTAAGTACAGATTATTTAAGTACATATTTGTATTTTTTATTTGTGTGGGATTCCCCGAATTATATAAACTAAAGACGTAATATACTGTGTACGTAGTTTGGTTCTGAGAAGTGAAAATTATTTTAGTTATTGTATATGTTTATTAAGTAATAAATAAAATAAGATTAGTGCTCGAATAAATTTATTAATTCTGTCAAAACCCAAAAACTGGTAAGTTTTAAATAATTTTCAAATCTTTTACTAAATGAAAAATGAAATATATTTTGGTAGCCTTAACATAATGTCACATAAATCACCAATAATAAAACCGAAGAGGAAAGCGATCAGTTTAGATACTAAAATTAAAATATTAGATCAATTAGCAACTGGACAAGGTGCAACGGCTGTTGGGAAGGATTTTGGTATTCATGAAGCTACCATAAGAACGATTAAGAAAAATGAAACAGCAATTAGTAAATCTGTATGTTCTGGAACAAAAATAAGTGCTAAAACATCATCATACATACGAGATATTGTCAAGGAGAAAATGGAAAAAGCTCTGGTAATATGGATTGAAGATAAATCACAAAAAAGAATACCAGTAGACGGAATTACTATCAAGCAAACGGCATTAAGAATCTATAAACAAATTAAAGAAATGGAACCAGGCACTTCTTCAGAGCCAAACAGGCAGTTTCCATTTTCAGCAAGTACAGGTTGGCTAACAGGTTTTCTCAAATGGCATGCTATCCACAATATAAAAATTAAGGGAGAAACTGCATCTGCAGATGAGGTGGATGCTAAGGAATTTCCCCAAAAACTTAAAAATATTATTGAAGATGGAGGATATACTCCAGATCAAGTATGGAATGCAGATGAAAGTGGACTTTTTTGGAAAATAATGCCAACCAGAACGTATGTTGCAAAATCGCAGAAATCTGCTAGTGGTTTTAAAGTAGCAAAGGACCGTGTAACATTGTTGTTTTGTTCTAATGCTTCAGGAGATCGTATATTAAATCCACTGCTTGTAAATCGAGCCTTAAGACCACGTTCTATGAAAGGTGTAGATTTTAGTAAATTGCCAGTTCACTGGATGGCAAACAAAAAAGCTTGGGTGACAACTGCAATCTTTACAAAATGGTTTGAGAAATATTTTGTTCCAGAAGTTAGGCGCTACATGAATGCAAAATGTCTAGAATTTAAAGTTCTTTTAATTCTAGACAATGCACCCGGTCATCTAGTCTTAGAGCACCCAAATGTACAGTTTTGTTTTCTGCCACCTAATACTACATCCTTAATTCAACCGCTCGACCAAGGTATAATCGCTACATTTAAAACCTATTACCTAAATAGTCTTCATTCCAATACGTGTTATAGAACATTCATTCCAATACGTGTTATAGAAACTAGAACAGAATGAGGTACCAACAGTCATTGATGTATGGAAAAAATTTTCAATTATGGAGTGTATTAATCAAGTTGGATTAGCGTTAGCTGAATTAAAGCCATCAACTTTGAACGCATGCTGGAAAAAAGTTTGGCCAGAATGTGTCACATCCAAAGGTCCCGTCGTCCTTAATACCGCTGAATTTCATGGTTATTATCCATAGCACATACAATTGGTGGAGATGGATTCGATGATCTTTCATTTGCAGATATAGATGAATTGTTAGTTGATAGAAGCCTGAGTGAAAATGAAATTATAGACGTCGTCCTTGCAACTCATGATGACAGAGAAAATAGCGATAATGCCGAAGAGAATCCTCCTGTTTTAAATGCAACTCTAATAAAATAAGGCCTTAATCTTGCCAGTAAATTAAGTAATCATTTTGAACAACATGATCCTGATGAAGAACGAGCTGGAAGATTTCAACGGGAACTGAAATCATTAATGGCATCTTACAGAGAACTTTATAATGGTTTATCCGAAAACCAACACAATCAGTAATAACTGATTTCGTACTCAAAACTACTGAATTATCAACACAGGAGGAGGAGACTAGTGATAATATAGAAATAATTTCTCACGAAGACGATGAAGAAAATATTTCTAGTGATGGCAGTAATATTAGAGTCTTACGCAAACGTGTACGTTTAATGCCAGAAAGTGACAATGAATAAAATTTTATTATACTCATTTTATTTTTCCTTATTTTTGTATTAATGAATTTGTGATATTATTTTTCCCTTTTTTATATGAATAATCATATTATTTTGTTTAATTTTTTTTAAAATAATAATTAATTTTTTATAATATAATTTAATTAAATGTGCAATGTGATTGAAATAAAATATGTAAGCACGAAAAATAAATCTTTAAATAATCAGGAACAAGATTTTTCATATTGTTTATGGTGTTTTTTAGTTGATTTTTAAAGTCTGAAACCAATCTACTATTTTTCCATATAGCCAATGTCTTTATTTAACGAATTTTTTTTACACGAATTTTTTGGGAACGTATCTATCGTGTAAAAACAGAATTAGGTGTATTTATATATGACATTGGAATTCGAAAAGTTTAATTCGAATTTAATAAAACCATATACAAAATCAGAACAGAATTTGTCGTTGTCACTGTCATGCTAATTTCCCGACGATGTTACCGTCGTACTTGTCGCGTATCGCGTTATTTATAATTGGGCTATGACCAAGGCCACCACCACAGCTGCCAACTTCACACTTATGGAAATTCCATACTTTAAGTTAAAATAGGAATTCCATACTTTGAGCTTTAAAATATTTTATAACTTAAAATTACCAGTTCTTATTCTACTAAGCTATTATGTTATGCTATGTAATTACTTCAATTATTTTAATGTCAATCTTATGATTACTTTTACATTAGTTAATTTTATAAGTATTATTACAAGAAAAAAATTATATTTACAAGAAAAATTTTTATAAATAGAGAAATATTAGGCTCAAGGCTGACTAGAATTGATTATAAAAGAGAAGATAAAAAGTAAAACAGTACAATCTACGAAACACGAAAAAACGTGTTATTTGCGCCATATTAATAACATATTTAGAGCTGCGATAACTTGTTACCATTTTTGTTTTTCGTTTATTATCTTCTACGATTTCTATGTTCTATGATTTGTATTAGTTGTAATACCGTATAAATAAAAATTAGGCAATAGATTGATATTATTCTGATTCTGGAAAAACATTTCTTTACTATTTTGATGAAATACTACCAGAGGTGATAAATAATATGAGCAACTGAGATCCTTCGTTATATTGTGATTAAATATTTCTTCTATAAGGTGATTTTGATGAAGTTCTAATCTGTTTATATATTTCGTTTGAAGTTTTAAGGAGTATGAGATAATTGGATCTAGAGTTTTTATAAAGATAATCATTAGAGTACTTTATATTTATTGTTTCATAATTTACGTTCGTACATAATCTTAACAGTTTCCTCTCACATATTTGTAATTGGTTAGCTATTGTCGGTGATATTGTAAACCAAATTGGAAAAGCACAAGTCAAAACTGGTCTGATGAGTTGTTTGTATATCAGTAGCTTAGTTTTAGGCATAAGATCATGGTGTGAGAGTAAAGGTTTTAGGAATCTTGTAGTTAATTTTGCTTTTTCTAGTGTTTTTCGACCATGATCATTGAATTTAAAGAGTTTGTTGAAATTTATTCCCAAATATTTAATAGTATTTTTACAACGAATTATGTCATTTTGGATGGTAAGTGTAACATTTCGACTTTTTTGTACGGTGTTTTTTGGTGCGTTGCCACTGGCGTTACGCAAACATATCATTTCTGATTTAGAAGAATTGATCTCAATACCCCATTTTTGGTAAAATGCAGCGATTTCATTAAGATGCTTTTGGACGTACTTAGTTGCTAATTCCGGATTTCTAGCATGAGCATATGCCATAGTGTCATCAGCATATAATATGGCAGTAGCACGGTTTTGTCCGCGTGCATTGTCAGAACGATGTGGAAAATCGTCGGTGATATTGTAAACCAAAAAAAATGTTATATAATTTTGGTCCTGAAATTGATCCTTGAGGTACACCAGATTTAACTGGGATCTTGTTTGAATTATGGTTATCGAAATTTATGTATAGAAATCTGTCTTTTAAAAAACTATTTATTAATCTTATAATATTCCCTGGAAAATTTAGCTGTATAAGTTTATAAATAATCGCCTTAGTCCATACTGTATCAAAAGCTTTTTTAACATCTAGTGAACAAGCAACAGTACAAGATTTGTTTTCCAGATTAACAGAAACATCATTATGCAATTTAAGCAACGCATCTGTCGTAGAATGTCCAGACTGAAAGCCGAATGGATAATCAGGAATTATAGAGTTATCTTCGCAGAAATCATCTATTTTTTTAACTATTATACGTTCTAAAACCTTTCCAACATTAGATACTAACGATATCGGTCTGTAGTTCGATACTTCATAATTTTTTTTGTTTTTTAAAATTGGCACAAGTTTAGCTAATTTCCAACGATTTGGGAAGTAACTTATATTTATACAGTTATTGAAAATAATAACTAAATATCTAAAAATAAATTTGATATTTCATCTGGACCACTAGATTTTTTATTATTCAAATGTTTGATTATACCTTTAATATAATCAATATTGACAAAGCTACCATTGTTATCATTTGGTGCGACTGATGTATTTACATAATTAAAACTAGTAATTGTGATATTATTGTTATTGCTACTAAAACTGTCTACTACATTATGTACTTCGTTGTTTAGAATTAAATCATGAGTTGGATCTTTTTCTTCGTAAAGTTTCATATAAAATTTTACAAATTCGATTAGTTTGTCTTTAGTATTATATACCTGGGTGCCATTTATTGTTATTTTATTATCGCTATTATATTTTCGGCTTGTTATTTTATTTATTTCTTCAAAAGCTGTTGGTATTGTTTGCTATGTTATTTACGAAATTATCATGCTCTAATCTACATTTTACACATCTATAGTTTCTGGAACAATTAGCAGCAGCATGACCGAAATCTTGGCATCTCATGCATTGTATTGGTGCTGATGAGAACAATCGCGCCCATGTAACTTTCTGGTATAATAATAGTTTTATGCTAATTAATTGTTTGGTTCTAATTGTACCAGGAAAAGACCAAGTTTTTTCTTTGCTTTTCTTGAATTGACAGTTGAGAACTCAGAAATTTTTTTAATTTTAATATTTGGGCAAATTATTGTCAATTCCTGTAAAATATCTTGTTCATTGAAATTTAGATGTATGCCTTTTAAAATCCAGTTTTCGCCCTTTAGTTCTGGGGGTGTGAATGTATGACCTTGAATATTACTCGTTCTTAGGTATTCTAAGACTTCACCATGAACAGTAGGGTTTGTTTCGAATATTTTTGTAATATTGTTTTTATAATTGTTGTATAAATTAAACTTAATTGTATCATTTTTTGTATCTAAAAATTGTATAATACTTTTAATATTATTATCTTTTATAATAATTGGTGGGCAAAAGTTTGCTTTAATATTAGTACCTTTTGTTACGTTTTGAGTAACAAAATTTGTATTATTAGCTTCATTTCAGCTTCAGATATCTATTGGTTTCACTTGACAAAGAGGATATGCGTTTTCTTTTATAACCATTTTCTTCAGCATTAGATACATAACTTTTTTTGAAACTTTTACGTGGTGGTACAATATTCCACACATTACCATTGCTGTCTTTCCAAGAAGATTCATCATTGTTTTTACTAATACATTGATTATTAGAGTTTTCGCTATCCATAGCATCGTCTGCTATGTCTGTGTTTAAATTATTTGTTTTTAAAGAATTACCTTTTTGTTCTGCAGTGATTTTTTTAATTATTATTTTGTTACTATTGTTTTCTAGCTTAGCCACTTTAAATTGTACAATTCTGCTTCTGCTGTTGCTACGGCTTCGAGATGCCGAAGAGTCTTTGAAATTTTGTGACATTACCAACTACATAATTGTAGAAAGGTCACAAAGAACTTATAATAGGTCTGTTCGTTAGCTTGCTCAGGTCACATAACCCGAGTAGGTTAGGTTAGGTTGTGTTAGTTTGAGTTAGAGTAAGTGACGTCACAGATCACTTTAGGTTCATTTGTGACCCAAACCCAAATTCTGTTCGCTTGCTCAGACCATATGTCATATATCAACCTCTACAAGAAAACACGATACTCTTATATCAAATAAAATACCATATAATGTTGTTGAATTTTTGTAAATAATCATTGTAAACTTCTAATAAATATATTAAATATATCATGATATATTTAAATCATATAGTATTAGTTCAACTGTTCAATAAACTGTGAAATCACCATAAATCATAAATATGTCCATTTTTATTAATATTCTTTCAAAGAAATTTTTTCAATTAAATGTATAACGAATTCCGATTTATTTCGGAATTTCAGTATTATTTTTCATCATATATGAAAAATAATATGATATTTTCATCATATTATTTTTCATTATTTAAAGACATATGTCATCTTATAATCAAAGCAGCCTTGATATAATTTTAAATTTTTCGTATGAATGGCATATTAAATATACTAACCTATTCGACTCTATCTATTTTGGAAGGTTAGAAAAAAGCAACTCCAAGTAGATCGGATCAAGTTCAAAAAAGCTAACGAACATAGAGTATACTGGACCTAACCTAACCTAACGCAAACGAACACGATCAAATTGACACATATTGATCCAAGTAACTTGTATCAAGCTAACGAACAGACCTAATATGATAGCTAAATTCTCGATATTTTACACTTAATAATTAATAATTAATATTAAAAATTTTAAAATAGTTATTGTTTAATTGTTTTATTATTTAATTGTTTGATATTTAGTCACCCGACTAAAATTAAATCACGCCACTAATACTAGTTTTTAATTTAATTGTCTGAATATATTAACTTTAATTGTTTTTAAATTTAGTATACACATTAATTTAGTTTAAATATTAATTCACTTAAGACGATCACTTCATACGACTGTATTCTGCGACGGTTCAAAGTCAACCTCCATACTTTGAGCATAATATAAATATCGAAATTTAAAGAAAGGTAAATTTTGCGTCAAATTATTACAGCGGTAAATTATAACTTCGCTGAATTTTGTGCGATGAAGTAGCCTACAAATTTACATTGTAACAGTTTATTTGAACGGAGTCACTCCGTGTAATAAATGCGACTAATCTGAACCTTATTAATAGAAAGTGTTCACACATTTTAAACACAAATCATTTTATATGGCTATCTTGTTTCTACTATTGCATATTATAGTTACAAACTAGTAGCTTTAAATTTAAAGTGATTTAAAAATATTCTAATTTGTAACTTATTGTCTAGTAGTTACATTTTACTCACTTGTGTGCAATATGCGTATTATCTATTACACGTTGTTTTTATTGCATATAGCTTTTGCTTTGTAATTTATGTGACACATTCAGGCACAAGCATGCTATTAATTTAACCCTCTAATGCAGGGTTCGGCAACTACGGCCCGCGGGCCGTATGCGGCCCTTCTTGCTTTTTCATGCGGCCCACTCATTATTAATTGAAAACAAATCAAGCTCGTTAAGAAAAACGAAAATTTATTTTGATATTTTATTTATTTTTTGTTTGAATCAGATGAGAATTTTAATTTTTAAAATTCGGAATATTATGTTGCAATTTTAAGTTACTCTTGCTGGGTGTAAAATTTCAATCTCGATTTCCTTCTGATTGATTGAATTTCATTACTCACTGGGTTATCTTTGTTTTGCTTACTGGATTATCTGTCATATTTATACATTTCTGACATTCATTTTCATTTGTGTTCGAATTTTGTTTAAAATGTTTGAAATTTAAAATTCTGTGATGATTTAGGTTAGGAGAAATTTTAATTAATATAAAATTTGATATAATTATTAAAAAATTTATATTTATCCCCAGAAATAATAATGATAAATAGAAAAAGAAAAATCGATAGCGAAGCTAGGATTTTTAATACAAATTTTTTAATTGTCTGAAAGTTTTGTTAAGTTTTATATTTTTATTATCGTTTTGTTTAATTTTAATTTTAATTAAAAATTATAATTTCGTTAATTAACTTTTACTTTTTATAATAATAAATATTAAAAAAAAACATAAATTCTTATTTTTCTTATATGTTTTCTTTTTATTATTCTGAGAGCTGACAAGGACGATCATGAAAAATAAATTTATTTTTAAGATTTCTCTTCCCACCCATACTAAAAAACACCAGCTGATGAAATTTTTGATATTTGAAATTGACGTTGAAATTGACGACGGAAAACTTTTTCTGATATAAACTAAAACTTAACCCATATATTTAAAAAAAAAATAAGTCGTTAAAAATTTTTTAAGTTACTGGCCCGTTCATATTTATAAAATTGTCATTTTGGCCTCTTCTAGAATCTGTAATATTACACAGTACCAATTCTTATATGTAATATTACACGGTTACCAAAAAGTTTATAAACGAAAAAAATATATATTTAGCATCACATATTTTTTATACAATTTGTAGATATTTTGATCACAAAGTCCAAAATGTATGGTATCCAATAAGACACATGAAATGGACACGGAAAATCAACGTTTTAGTTCTAAAACAAAGAAGTAACTTTTGAGGCAAAAAAAAGAAACATTTTTAAAACAGTAAAGTTAAATGTTACTCTTATGATACTATACAAGTGTTTCTATTCTGTTTCTTAACAGTTTAGAAATAGTCCCGAAAAGGTTTGTACGTTACGAAAACGTTACTGAATTGCGCGTATATAGTAACTTTTTGCCGCTTGGTCTGCTCTTGCTACTGGCGACGTATGGTGGCACCTGCTGGCATCGCCGAAGGGTTCACTAGATCTACTTGAAGCTCCGCCACTGCTAAGCCTTTCCAGCCCGGCCCTAAGTTGGAATCCGACGGAGGGCACATAAGATTAAAATAACATTATTTTGGTTTTTTTGCTGATAATTAATTTCGGTAACAGAAACCAGCGATATCTGAATCATGGTTAATATGAATACATATTTTAAAATAATTTTTAGTAGAGTAAGACAAAGCCGAGTCATCAGCAAACTCAGAGACTTTTCTTATAAAAGATTGAATAAATTAATTACTTATAGATTAAAAATAAAATAGACCCCAACACGGAACTTTGAGGTACACCAATATTTAATACTTTATCAGTACCAATATAATTTTTGATACACATTCTTTGCTTACGATTATTTAGAAATGATTTAAACCAATCGCGCATAAAGCTTCTAAAAACCAGCATTATGTAATTTATTAAGAAGTATGTTATGATCAACAATATCAAACGCTTTCGTAATGTCAATAAAAAGTGCATCTGGAATTTCTGCATTATTTATTGAATTATAAATATCATTGCAAAAGCAACCTTGGTTGACATACCACTTCTAAAACAAAGCTGTAACTTGCAAAAAACTTTGTTTTATCTAGAAAGGAAAGCATTCTGACCTTCAAACCTTTTTCAAAAATCTTCGAAAAAACAGATAAAAGTAACATAGGCCTATAATTATTTAAAACTGATGTATCACTCTTTTTATGAAGTCGAATAACAATTGCTCTCTTCAAAAATGCAGGAAAATACCTTTTTACTTTCCCTTTTATGAATTTACATATATATATATATCCATGTACATATATATATCAGGCACGAAGCGGGACATATATATGTACATATATATGTACATATATATATCAGGCACGAAGCGTAGAACGAAAGCCAGATATCGGAATGTTATGAAATATAGAGACAAAGTTTTATTTTAATTGTTGTTTTACTTTAATATTTTTCAATTTTATAGGTAATTATTTTAATTTTTATATAAGTAGTAGTAATTCTATTAATTTGTATACAGTAATACAAAATTTAATTTTTCTATAGTAATTCTATTCGCCGTTCTTTGAGCGAGAAATGGTCTATTATTTTATCATAAAAATCGGTTTACTTTTCATGTCCTTTAATAATGATTTTTCAATTGATATTAGGGCTAAATTAGATAATCTCAATTGTGCACATCTATTTGTTAAAAAAGTTTTAATCCTTTTTAAACAAGAGAAGGATCTTTCAACAGATACAGTTGTTATAGGAAATAACAAGTTTTTAAACCATCAAAGTGTATAGACGTGTTTTAAATCTGTCCGCTAATTAATTTCAATTTAATTAATTTCAATTTATTTACATTATTTCGTAACCAGTCTAAAGCCATTGACTTAATTAAAAATTATTAAAGTTTATATAAATTAAAATTTTCAATATTTACGCTTACGCATCAATTCGCGAGTTATTCAAAATTGTGACATATGATCTTATAAAAAATTTGTGCGCTATATTGTGAAAGAGTTTATATACCTTTAGTAAACTGTTCTAAATAATAAAATCAACAAAAAAAAAACACTATATAGACATTACAATAATATTTTTTATGCATTTATTTTTTTGTTACATTATAATTCATTGTGCTACTTTGCATTTATATAAAAACCTTGATCTTCCTTTAAGTCAGTGAACTACGTTATATAATCTAATTACAACATGAATTCTCAATGCTTAGCCCAAGATACCATTTTAAATGCTGTTCAAGAATTATATGATCAGATTGATAAATTGGATAAGAAATTTAATTCCCAATATAAAATATTTATGCTCTAATATTAATCCTCTACCTACTCCATTACAAAATCATTCGCCAAACAAAATGAATAAATTGCCGCTTCTTAACGAAATTATTAATAATGTTAATGATGAAAATATTAATACCAGTAATGACGAAGATATTAATAATAAAAATAATAGCAATATCATTAATAACATTTGTGATGTGAATATATCTATTCCAGACGAAACTATTAATGCTAGTAACGATATAACATCAATAGCTGAATCCAGATCTGCATCGCCATGTGAACTAGTAACGCCATATACCGAAATTCATTTGAACAAAGATGAAAAAAATAAAATTAAAAAATATGGTGTATTATGGAGTAAAACGGAGTGGAATAAGAGACTAGATAAATTAAAAACTATAAATAACATTAATCACGAGCATGATGTAAAATTTTTTTATGTAAAAAGTACCAATTCTTATATAACCATTTCGAACATTATCAACTACATTAAGGAGAACTTACATATAACAGTCATAACGTGTTCTAAATTACGAACTAAAAATAAGAAGTCTAGAACTGATAAAATAAGTATTTCTTTCAAACTTCAGCTCCCAACCAGATATGCCTGGCTGTTCCAGAACCCTGATAACAGTATATTTAAAATAGGTAATTTATCTTTTACGATATGGGTTGATCTTTTAAACAGTAAAGTCAATAGTAATAATGTTAATAGTAATAATAATGTTGATAGTTATAATAGTAAGAATAGTAAGAATATTGTCCATAGAAAATTTATTAGCAGTAAGTTTAACAATAGTAATAGTAATATAATAACAAATAAAAATAATAGTAATATAAAAGCAAATAAAAAAAATTATATTATTAAATTGCCATCTACTCTCAGTGAAATTAATTCTAACATAGAAAATGTAGATAACAATAGTATAAGTAGGTTTAATAATAAATATCAAAATTTTATACAGGGGCGTACACTGAATCCTGTTCTTCCCTCTATCTCCCTTCCTAATAAATCACTTCCAAGTAATAGCCAATCTACTATCAACATCAACGACATTTATGAAGGTAACCATCCCTGCCCTTCTCACACCATTCCTATACCCAATTCCCAACTCATTTCAACTGCAATTCACCAATCCTCAGCAACAAATAATCGTATTATTGATAGTGATAGTAGTAGTAACCTAAAAAAAATATTATAAAAAAATTTAAAAAAAATTCAAACCTTTATTCAAAGCCCAACATTAAATCCTCTAACCCCAGTTAACGAAATACCTTCAACATACTCAGTGAATAAACCTACGTTTCTTGACCCACTTATTCCTCCTATTGTGAAACATACCTTAACTTCGAGAGATAGTACTGAAAATCGTTACTTGTTAGGACGGCTTAGAGATCGTAGAATACTTGAAGATATACGTTTATATCTTTCGTATCTACATAACCAACCTGATTCAGTATGTATAGATGGAAAAACTAAAACTAGTGTTTTAGTATTTATTCAACAAGAAGGTTTTCCCGGTGATTTAGATAGCTTACGTTCAATATATACACGTTTCCATGAGCACTTAGGTTTCTCATCTGAGCAAGTCCAAAATGACTTAACTACTTTCGCTTCTCATATCTCTTCCAAACGAACTTCCTACCTTCAACGTTGCCGTGTAGAACAACACAAGTTTTTTCGTCCCTTTCCAGAAACACAAAGACGTAGTCCTTTCTTCTAAGCACAAACAAACTAATTTAAGACTTCTATATCAAAACTGTAGTGGCATCAGAGGTAAAATTAAAAACCTTTTTATAGATGCCAAATCCTGCAACTATGACGTAATTGTCATAACCGAAACCTGGCTTAACGATTCTTTTAATAATGAGGAAATCTTAGACAACAATTGGACAATATATAGATGTGATAGAGATTATATTCACTCTGGCCTCACTGGAGGAGGTGGCGTACTTATAGCTGTACGTAATACTTTTTCTAGTGAAGAAGTAATATCATCACAATCAAATTTTTTTGAACATAAATTTGTTAGAGTTAATTTAGATAATAAGATAACTTATATTGGTGTGTTATATATTCCTCCAAATTCTGACGAATCCAAATATAATGAATTTTTTGATACTTTTAATTGATTTAATTCCACCTTGCAAGAGGACGATAATATAATTTTTTGTGGTGATTTTAACCGCCCAAACCTATCTTTTATAAATGAGAAATCTGACAACTCTCTTTTCCCTATTAATCTAAATGACGACATTGACCTTAGGTTAATTGACATATTTTATGGTAATGACCTGCAACAAATAGTTCAAAACCCAAATTCAAATTTTAAATGGCTGTATTTGATTTTTACTAACGCTTACGATGAAGCAGTAGTTTCTGTCCCAACTGACGCAGAAAATCTTTTTCCTAACACCCATCATCATTCAGCCATTACTGTTGAATTACCAACTACTGTTGTTAAATGCACTACATCTTACAATGAATATGACTTCCAAAATGCTAATTTTGATTGCATTAACAATGACATAAATTTAATTGACTGGACGAACTTATTATCTGATGATGATGTTGAAAAGACTATTACGACCTTCTACAATATATTACTTTCTGTTATAGACAAATATGTTCCGAAGATTAGAAAGAAAAATAAACTTTCAGAGCCTTGGCTTAATGCTGACCTTAGAGCACTACGTAATCAACGAAATAAATTATACAAAAAAATTAAAACAAACATTAATTCTTGTATTGATATTAAACAAAGATACGAAAATTTAGCCACTGATTTCAGAACAAAATCTCGGGAGGCATATGAGTCCTATATAAATTAAGTAGGTGAAAACATCGTCAAGAACCCTAAGAAATTTTTCGACTTTGTTAATATAAAACGTAAAAGCTCAGGATACCCAAATACTATGTTTAAATGCGCCACTCACTCCTCCAGTCCATATGAAATATGCGACTTATTTGCTGATAGATTCGTCGAAGTCTTCAGTCCAGCAGGTGAATCCAAGGATACCACACCTGGCGCGTCGTCAATCACACCACTTCTTACTGATATAGTTCTAAGTGTAGATGACATCACTATTGCTCTGAATGACCTGGACCCAAAAAAAGGACCTCGACCTGACAAAATCCCACCTCTTTTTTTAACCAACTGTTCTCAAGTATTATCTCTACCACTATACATAATAGTTAATAAATCACTGTCGCTTGGAGTTTTTCCATCTATATGGAAATCTTCCTATCTCACACCTATCCATAAAAGTGGGGACAAAACAAACATTGAAAACTATAGAGGTATTGCAATATTATCATCTATTCCTAAGCTATTCGAAAAACTTATATGTGATAAAATGACAGCTCAGATTAATCCAATCCTGAATGAACAACAGCATGGTTTTAGAAAGGGTCGATCAACAACCACGAACCTAACTGTCCTTGTTTCTGAAGTACTTTGCGGAATGGAAAGAGGCCATCAAATTGATACAATTTACACAGATTTCAGCAAAGCGTTCGATCGAGTGGATCATGCTACTCTTATCGTAAAACTTCAGAAAATTGGCATATCAGGTGCAATTTTAAACTGGCTAATAAACTACCTGAAGGATAGAACTCAATTTGTGAAATTTCAAGGAATTGTATCAAAAAAAATTAATGGTGTCCCGCAAGGAAGCCATTTAGGACCACTTCTTTTCAACATTTTCATTTTAGACTTATCTGATGTATTAGCCGACATACCACACCTATTTTACGCTGATGACCTTAAAATATACTACCAAATAACTTCCCAATCTGATTCTGCCTTTCTACAATTTAAACTTCACTCTCTTGACGAATGGTGCATCCGTAATAAGTTACACTTAAATATTGCTAAATGTCACGTTATCAGTTTCTCACGAAAAAGAAACACTATAAAGTACAGCTACTTTTTGAATAATATAGAACTTGATAGCGTAGAGAAGGTTGTCGACCTTGGTGTAGTTTTAGATAATAAATTAAATTTTAACTCTCACTACGACAGAATCATAGCCAGGGTATACAAATTACTTGGCTTTATTAAGAGAAGAGCACGGGAGTTTAAAAATATATGGGTGACTAAATCATTGTACTGCTCATTAGTACGCTCTATTCTTGAATATGCGTGTCCTATTTGGGACCCCATCTTTGAAAATAACTCAAGTAAAATCGAATCCGTGCAAAAGCAATTCTTATTATTTGCTTTACGAGATTTGCACAACCCAGCGGACTATAAAAACTTACCACATTACATAGACAGACTCAAACTCTTAGATTTAGTATCACTCTCATCTCGAAGAGTTCTTCTAACATCTTGTTTAACTCTTGATGTTCTAAATGGCGACATTGATGTCGAGTTCATGTCTAGTAGAATCATACTAAACGATGATATTAGGCAGACTAGACACACAAAAATTTTAAAAGAATACCCACATCGTACTGAATATGCTAAGAATGAGCCAATTAATCGATGTTGTAGGGTATTCAATAAATATGGCTCACAATATTCACCTTCAATTTCAAAACAATCATTCAAAAAGAAATTACACTCCATACTTAAATAATCTACTTAAAATCTTCCTCATGCCTAATCCTATCCCTACAATGAGTTATATAGTATAATAATATATAATATAATAATATATAATATAATAGTAATAATGTACTATTAAGTTAAACGTTCTTAGTTTATAAATTAATAATAAAAATGTATTTCTTGTTATTGTTATTAATTTTTTATATATATAATGCAATGCAATTGTAATTGTTATGTAATATATGTACCTTGTTTGGTGAATAAATAAATAAATAAATAAGTAAATGTTAACATTAATTTGCATAATTTGAAGTATTCGCTAAAACAGTTATCCAACACAGTTTCTATTAAAAACAGTAGTATTTCTTGAACATCTTTTTTGTTTTTAAAATTATCGTCTCTGAACAAAACTTTTAATTCGGTTTTTAATGCTGGTATATTTACGAAGCCAGGATAGGAATTTTGCAAATTGATAAGTAGGTTCTCTAGGAATTTATTTGCAAATTCTTCATATTTTGACGTGTCCGACAGCTTTAAAAATTCAAAATTTGGTAAAGAACTGAATCTGTTATCTAATTCTGAAATTATTTGTCTCACAATAGAAGTTAATAGATCTTGAATTTGTTCTTTGCTTGATAAATTCGAGTCGGATCGCCTATGGTTATCAAAAGTTTGCAAATTCGATATTATTCCAAAAAGCTTCATAATTTGCAGTGACGTTAATTATATTATTTCTGAAATTATTTATTTGTTTTAAACAAAATTGCACATCGGAGATTTTAGTTTGTAGAATTTTAAATAAAATATTTGTATGCGGAAAAAATTCATTGAAAAAGTAAAGCAGAACGATGAATATTTTATCATTCAAGATATATAATAAACCTTTAGATTGTAGAATAGCTTACTTTCTAATTACTTTCTTTCTCAATTATATTTTCGAAAAAACTTATCAAATGGTCTTTTAATTCAAATATTGTTTGAACAACTCGTCCGTTATATACCCATCGAGTTGGGGCAGCTGTAGGAATATTTTTGGCCTAATTTTATTTAATCCATCTAATCTTTTTGAAGAATGACTAAAGAAGCTAACAAAACTCTGAAAACTTTTAAAAAACCTGAACATTTCTTTATTTTCGAGACAGATTAAGAAAGAACCAGGTTTAATTTGTGGGCAAAACAATGAATATAATGAGCATTTGGTATCACTTCTTTAATTTTTATCTGTAAACCATTCGAATTTCCAGAAATAACAGCGGCTCCATCATAACTTTGACAAACTACAAATACATTTTCTTTTTTCAAAAACGGAATAATAAAATCAAACAAATCCTGAGCTGATCTACCAAGAGAAAAATAAGCGAAACAAAGAAATCTTTCAGGAAGAAGACCATCTTTCTTACAATAACGAAACATAACAGATAATTGTGATTTATTAGATACGTCGGTAGTTTCATCTAATAATAATCCCACATAATCTGAATTCTTATATTCATTACGAATTTCTTCTAATAAAATGAAGGCAATAGAGGAAATTATATCATTTTGGATATCGCTCGACAATCCAGAAAACAACAGTGGAATTATATAAAGGATTTCTTAAAAGTTGGTTATACACTGCCAATAAATTAAGAGTTTCTATATAATTTCCTCTTTTTAACGAATTTTCGGATTCATTATGACCTCTGAAAGCTAGTTCATGACATGCCAGAAAACAAGTCACATCAATAAGACATTTAAATATTTCCCGATTTTTGTTGAATTTTTCATTATAATTTCTAATGGATAATGAACGAGTAGAATCAATTAAATTCTAAATGCGAACTCGACCAAACATTTTAACTGAAATCATTGCAGTTAAATGCGAACTTCATTCTTTTCCATGCCTTTTTCCTGCCTTACTTAAATTGTTTATATCGCAAAATCCCGTACTATTCCAAACCGTTATTTCTTTTGAAAATAAAAGACATGGCCAACAATATAACGTATTTGTTTTTTTGCTACCCGTTAACCAGGAAAAAGTTTCATAAAATTGCACTGAAAGTGTCTTGTACATCGCTTAATACCAATACGGAATTGGTATACCACCATCTATAATACTTTTTTTTGTCATCGAATGCTCTTGAACCAAAAGACTTTTCCAAAATTTGTTCTATGATCCAATTGCAAGGATTCATTTAAAAAAAATTTACGGGTTTTTAAAAATGGAAAATTTTAATAAAAAATATTGATTATTAATATACCAATGTAATATATCAATTATAATATAAATTCGTAAATGCAGTTTTGAAAAAAACTTTTTAATTTGAATATTTCTTATAGTATAACTGAATCTTACCACATTCAAATAAGCAATAAGAATATTTCGTAAATAATGAATTTTCTTCGCTCATTATTCTCTTTCTTTCTTAAATGCATAATTTCGTCCCCAACCACATTACCAACAACAACATCAATAGCCAATTTCAAATTTCAATTACAGACAACACAATTCACTTCACATCAATATCAATAGACTAAATTCTCTCATCATAAATTCTCTTATTTTTACTTTCCTTTCTACATTCTTTTTCTTTCGATTCAAGCTAGCATGGGTATGGGATGGGAATGGGATTATTAAGAATGCATAATTTCAAATCATTATTTGGTTGACTGAAATTCAATTCAACGCCTGCTTTGAAATTTAAACTGTAATGAAAATTCCATATGAAAAATAATGATTTCAAAAATTTTACCATTTAAAGAGCATTATAGGCTGTGTGCCAAAGAGTTTAAATTTTAAATTTTGACACAAAAAATTAAATTTTTTTTGCTGGTGAGTTTTTTTTAATATTTACTATCAAGTTTGCTGTGCCAATTGGTTTAATTTTTAAAAAAAGATGGATGAAATTTTTCTTTTTTTTTGCTCTCTAATTTTTTTAAAAAAATTAAAAAAATTTTTGAAATTTTTTTAAAAATAAATTTATAAATATGTACGAGCCCTATCTAATATGTATTGATCCATTACAATACTTTATAATTGATATAACATTTTTTTTAATCCTTTTTTATTATTAATATTTCTTTAATTTCTTGTAAAAAAATAAATTTATTTTTATTAATAATTCTAGTATAAAACATTGAAAAAAATCATAAAATATTGGAATGTATCAATACATATGAGATAGGGCTCGTAAATAAAAAATCTGATATATGAATATTAAATAAATCAAAATTTAATCTGAAGTGTCAAATTTAACGAGGTCTGGAAGGTCGTTAAATTTTGACTTTCTATATTCACCACGCTAGTGTCATAATTTAATTTCATCAGTCATAATTTAATTTTAAACTACAAATTTAAACCCTTTGGCACACAGCCTTAGTACTGAAACTGAAACTGAAGGTTTCGTTCAGTGTATTTTATGTAAATAACATAATATAAAATATAGGAACAATTTCTATAGAATGCGCGTTTTGAATGCATTATTTGTATTTCTAATATGCTTGTTTT